>CAUJNA010003631.1:84455-479739 GCA_963377175.1 Effrenium voratum
GAATAGATCAAGCTTCAGTCAGCTGTGCCTGCACCCGCCGCTTCGAATGCTTCGACTTGCCGCGATTTTCCCCTGATATATCTCGTCTCTGGGGCTGACCCCATTAAAGCCTCGGGCGCCTCTTGGAGCAACAGCAAGGTCTCACTTTGGTTCAAGTCCAGGCCTGTGACACCAGAGAAATAGTCATCATTCAAGCCTTCACCAAAAAAACAAAACAAAAACACATCACTTCAGGGCTCAAGCACGTGAAAGCATCTGTTTCGACTTAGGGGGGAGGAAAGAAAAAGCGAATCGTGCAAGAAGTGAAGCCAATATGTGTCCAAGCTTGGCAGAAACGTTGGAATGCTCGAACTGGTTGGACCTCTCTTTGGCGAGGTGGAGGGCATGCAAAAGAATACCTGATAAGAAAAGACCGAAGTCTGCCAGGCTCGACATGCGGCAAAATTAGCAACACGACTGACTATTTATATAGAAGTCTTCTGTCGACCCGCTTCAAGAGAACACATCATGGAAATATTGCCCAAAAGAAGCAACAGTGCCTGCACCCTGTTTCACCATGACTATCTTCTGTTTGCTTCCATCGACCTTCAGGTAAAGGCTGTCCGCGCCATCCGCAGGAGTGCATGTGCCGGTGCCTACAGCAAAGTGAAACTAAACAATTAGACATGAGGGGCCGAGGTTGCTCCTGACACTGGGCTCCTGCCGCAAGAAATGCACAACTGGCTCGTGGCTGTTCTCAGCAGCTACCTGCTCGGGAGTCTTTCCGGTACCGTCGGCTTTGTCGGTGTCGGCTCCAGCCTGTAGCAAGCAACGCACAACTTCCAGGTGGCCATCACAGGCAGCTAGAGGCATGGGCGTCAGTGTACCATTGTCAGCCTTGTCCTTGTCAGCGCCGGCCAGCAGCAAGCCACGCGCAACTTCGTGTTGGCCATGCTCGGCAGCGAAATGCAGGGGAGTGCGTCCATGACTGTCGGCCTTGTCTTTGTTAGCGCCGGCGTGCAGCAAGCAAAGCACAACTCGTTGATGGCCATGCTTGGAAGCGAGGTGTAGCGGAGTCCTTGCCAACAAACCGAGCTTGTCCTTGCGCGCATCGGCTTGCAGCAAGCAATTTACAATCTCCGAATGGCCATATTCAGCGGCAGAATGCAGGGGCGCCCATCCATTACTGTCAGGCTTTTCCACGTCAGCACTGGCTGCCAACAAGCAGCGCACGACTTCCAGGCGACCCCTGAGAGCGGCCTTCTTAATTAATGGGTGTCTCCCCGAAATTGTCGGCCTTGTTCTCGCCAGCCCCAGCTTCCAGTAAGCAACGCACAACTTCCTCGTGGGCATTCTCAGCAGCTACAAGCATGGCAGTGCATGGGGCGACCCGAGGAATCTTTTCCGCAATTTTGGTGTCCGGGTCCAAAGGCCTCTCCAGCAGACTCATCACTCCTGCAACATCTCCATTTGCCGAGCACTTTGTTAAGTAAAGGCCGGATCACAACCACCAGCTCCGCATCCATCCAATGGCTCTCTGGTAAAAGCATCTCATCGCCGCAAACCAGCGCCAGCTGCCTGAAATTCTTCAACGGCAGCTGCACGGCCAAATGACGCCGAAGAACATCAACGAACGCCTCACCCTGCAGGTGGTGCTCACTCCACCATGCAGCAAACTCATCCTCGCTCATCACATCCTCACCGGTGACCTTGCGAACGCGCCCCATCACTGGGCGTGAGCCAAAGAAACAGAACTGAACTCGACCCCAGTCGCTGCGAACCGAAGCTACCGGGCAAGTGCGGCCATGCGTACTTGATGACTCTATATCAAGGCGTGGATGACCTTTCTACTTACTAAACCCAAAGTCTAAGGGGGTGTCTCAAAACACGGCACCATGAGAGGTGAAGAAGTGCCCCCTAATTGGCTCCACAGCTTGCGAGCCTTCTCGAAAATATGGGAGGGCTCCCGAATCTCCGATCTCTTGGTTGCTGTTGACCCCTCTGCAAACAGTTTAACTTTTGGTGGGTTTAGTGGAAAACCCCTTGATTTTCGGAGAAAAAAAAGGAAAAACAAAGTCTAAAGATCCAACCCAATAGCAGTCAAGATCTTGCGGGGCACATTGCTGTGCTGTTGCCCCTCCAAAAAGAAACACGGCCAAGAGCAACACGAATCCTACACGCCCGCCACGAGCACCGATGTTACGGACAGATTCTCATGGAACCGATCTGAATGTCCACCAACTTCGTAAGAAAATAGCAAGTCAACTCAGTCGTGCCTGCACCTTCTTGCCCTACTATTGTGCGCTTGGCATCTTAGATGGGACCCAAGACATGACAGTATGACTGTCGGGATTCCCCGAAACGATGCCTTGAAAACATGATCTTTAAAGGAGGTGCGAAAGGGATATCGCATCATGTTGGTAGTTGTGCGAGTGGGTTGGTTGGACCGCTTTAGGATGTTTTGTTCAGGGCCCACAAAAGACCACCACCAAGCTGCAGGGATGCCCTATCTGCAGCTCAGAACAATGTTTGTGAAGGGTGCGTTCTCACTTCTATTCAATTGTGCTTCCCAGGACAATCTGTCCATGCAAGAGCTCTGGGGTGTTTCGCCATGCCTGCAATCGCCAGTCTAGAAAAGGGATCCGGAATTGGAGAGCTCGCCAGGCTTCGTCCAAGCGTCACCGCCTGGAACTTGGCTTTCCGAGGCCTGTGCTCGAACCGAGGCTGGGATCAGTCGTAGTCCTGAACACCCGCCTCACGATTTCTGGAAGGGGCACACTTGGCTAGAAGTGCCCGAACCCTTTTCGACCTGTCAGCTGTTCGTCCCTGGCTGGTGAAATTCAGATGGCGTTGCTCGGAAAGCACGCGTTACTGCGTGCAGCAAAGTGAAGCACGGGATAGGCTGAGCTTGTAGCTGACAAGGGCTTGGAACAAGCTCCACCGGCCATGCTCGGCAGCTAAGCGCATGGGTGTCCTGCCCAAACTGTCGGTCTTGTCTTTCTCAGCGCCGGCGTGCAGCAAGCAATGCACAACTTGCTGATGCCCACATATGGTCGCCAAGTGCATGGGCGTCATTCCAGCCGGGCCACCAGTCTTGTCCTTGTCAGCGCCGGCTTGCACCAAGCAATGCACGACCTTCGTATGACCACCTTCCGCGGCAGAAAGCAGGGCTGTCCATCCGTTGCAGTCAGCCTTGTCCACGTCAGCACTGGCTGCCAGCAAGCAGCACACGACTTCCAAGTGGCCTCCGGCAGCGGCCATTTGTAGGGGTGTCACCTCAAAGGTGTCTGAATCATCTGAATTCTCGTCATCTGCTTCAGCGTCTGGGTCCAAAGGCCTCTCCAGCAGACTCATCACTCCTGCAACATCCCCATTGCTTGCCGCCT
Source organism: Effrenium voratum (assembly GCA_963377175.1). Classification (NCBI taxonomy): domain Eukaryota; class Dinophyceae; order Suessiales; family Symbiodiniaceae; genus Effrenium; species Effrenium voratum. The sequence continues at coordinate 87,821 of CAUJNA010003631.1, forward strand.
GCACCAGCGCCTGCAAACCATCCGCATCTGGCAAGAAGGGCCGAATCACTACCACCAGCTCTGCATCCGTCCAATGGCTCTCTGGTGAAAGCATCGCATCACCGCAGACCAGCGCCAGCTGCCTGAAATTCTTCAACTGCAGCTTTGTGGCCAAATAACGCCGAAGGACATCAACGAACGCCTCACCCTGCAGGTGGTGCTCACTCCACCATGCAGCAAACTCATCCTCGCTCATCACATCCTCACCAGTGACCTTGCGAACGCGCCCCATCACTGCAAGAGCTAGAGATGCTACAGGTCAAAAAGGAATGCTGCGAGCCACCTGAAGAGAAAAACTTTGGAGTCAAAGTAAGAATAAGAGGATTGAGCAGCAGGAACATATCGAGGGGAAAGCCATGCACAAACTGTCATGTCCTTGGAGATGCTCACGTGCAACTGACCCTTTCGAGTCAGGCGCAGGGATCTGTTCAGGGCACGGGCAAGTCTATTATCAAAAGCTTCTATGGTCCAGAAAGGTCCTCCCCATAAACTCTTAGCGTCTAAGGCCAGTTTCTCCGCCTGCGTAACATTCATCCCCCAGATTGTCACTGGATTTGTGGCGAGTCACCACCATTTCCATTCAACTTTGTCAAGGTAACTCCCTGCTGGATGGCAATAATGTTTGATTCTCCATATGGCTGTGGGTCAAAAATAGCTGCCCAAAATGGAACCCGGGTGAATGGAAACATTGACTAAAATCTGCGGTCTCCTGGTGGTTTCATTTTGACCCATACCCATATGTTTGCCAAGAGGTGCATGGTTTCCGTTGTTCCAGGCCAAGCCCAAGCGCTGAGTAAGTTTGAAGACATGGATGCAGTGACCCAGTGCACTTCAAACACTTCAATACGACCCCACCCCAACCAGCAAAGCCTCAAGCAATGAGGAATCCGTGACGATGAACCAACAGGGAAACCAAAGGTACAGGCGTTGAACATGTTGAACTAGTGGGAGCAAGGAATAGGAAGCCTCACAAGAAATCTGAAATCGGAGGTGAGCCAATAGCAACACCAAAAGAGTATTTGGGCCGGGGGGTCTTGTTTTTGAGACAAACCCGTTTGACAAAGGCCGGTTTGGCTCGGAGGCTTAGGGAAAAGGGACGCCTCAAACCCCAGGGGCCTCCTGAAACAAGCTTCAAGCCGATAGCGACCAGTGACTCGGACTTGGGGATGTGGACTGTCCGCGGAAAAAAGTAAGCTGAGGGGCTCGTCCGGGATCATCTCCAGGAAGAGAGGGTTCAGGTCGAAATCCTGGCAGACTCTCCGCAACAGAAACTCCAAATGCCCACGTCACGGGATCGACGTAAGGCACTTAGAATTGAAATTGAAACCTGCATCTGCCTGGGGGCAGCATGTTCAAGTGAATCTGGAAAACTTAAAAAAATCTTACTTACCCTGCGAAAACACTTGGACCCTGCTAACTGATAGTCTATGATACTGGCCACGTTTGATTAATTGAACCTAGCCGCGGCTCCCCACATCAACAATCAACCTCCCCAAACAGGTGAGCACCCACCAAACATGTTCTGCGTGCTGGCGTCCACTACTTCTTTCGGTTTACCAAGCATCCTATCAAACAACCACCTTGAGTTCGTTAAAAAAAAAACAAAAACAAAAAAAACAACAACAATAAAGCAGAGGAAAAAAAGAAAAACAGATCTGCAACCTGTCTCACAAGTACTGAATTCAGGTTTTCACGCAACAGCATCCAACGTCTTGCGGGCTTCAGATGAGCCATCGCTAGGCCCCGTTGCACTTTTGGACAATCGCCGCACATGTGACTGCGCGGCTGTGTCGCGATTTTCCCCTGCGCAAAGCGTTGAGTTTTGCTGGCTGCCTGGATAGGGCGACAAGAACACACATTTTGAAAAGCCCCGTCTCCTGAGATCCATAGTCCCATTGCGCATGGCCAAGGTGGCGCCCTCGGTTGATTTCGCGTCACGTTGGCAACGGGTCCTGGTCCAGGCTACGCTCGAAGATGGTCTCCGCGAAGGGCAGCTGCCGGATCTCCCCGTGCTGAATCAAGTGCCTGTCGCTTAGAACCGAAGGATCGGCATGGAACAACAGAAATGGCTCTGTGATATTGAGGTTCTCTTACAAGTGGCCCTGAAACCCAAAAAGGTGTCAGCTGCCATTGTTGCAATTCCAAGAACCTTTTGCGGCTTTTGTGGGCTGCCCCCTTGCTCGGCATATTAGAGCTGAGCCTGGTGCGCCTGTATTGTTCAGGCCAGACCAACAGGTCCCAGTGAGCCAGAAGGCCACTGCCGGCACTCGCAGGCCGGTGGCTTGGTGGACAGCTCGCCAACTCCAGTGAGATTGGCGCACCCCACTTGCGGCCCTGCCCTGCAGGGGTCCAAAGAAGGGAGCTGCAGACGCTCCACCGCAGGGAACCCCCGCAGTATCGGCTCCAGGTGCTCCCCTCATTCTGCATCTGGCTGTGTCGCTGCTTGGCTGGCGCATGTCGCCGGATGATGCACGCCTGCGCGTGCTGCATCCGGATCTCTGACCCACATGTAGGCCGCTTGCTTGCCTCATGCTTGCCACATGCGAACTGCACCACACGGAGTTGTGAGCCAAATTGGGATCGGATCCGCAGCCACCACTGGTTGCAGCACGTGCACGTGCACGCCGGCCTTGCCGTGCCAGACAGGCGTCGCGCCAGAGCTGGTTGTTGCGATTCCCCCCAAAACATGTGAAAAAATAAGAAAAAAAAGCACAGGGCGCTCACTTTGAGATACTTCGAGTATCCCCGAGTGCTGCACCTGTCGCGCAATCTGAACACTTGTCACCTCTTCTCTTCGCCTCTCTTTTTTGTATTATTCTTCTCTTCTCTTCTCCTTCCGCCTCTTCTACTTTCAAAACAACAGCTAGCCCTCACGAAGCGCTCCCTTAGGCTATGTGCGCAAACTGGGCATTGGCACCACTTTGCTCAAAACTGATTTGATTGCAAGAAGCTCTTGGGTGCCACAGCTCATCTTCTCTAGTCCTTTGCAGCAATCGTGACCCTAGAAGTGAAAATACAACAGCGGCTTGGCCTCATGACTCAGACCAAAAGGAAAACACATAGATTAACACAGAAACTGGAGCAAACATCATCATAGTAAAATAATAATAATACTCAAACACAAATCAAACCCCGTCATTTCATTGAAGTGTGACATCTTGAACTGCTGTGCGCCTTACTTTTGCACACTAGCTTCGATGCACCAAGCGCCAACTGCCTGGCAGTGGCTCCTCCTCGACAAAGCAAATGGGCTTGCCCCTGCAAACTTATAAATCGGTATGCAAAAAACAAATTCGCCACAAAGGGGATAACCAAAACAAAGCACACTCAAATCGTCCTTCCTTTCACCAGAAACGCGAGACATACTGCTGATGCAACAGTGGACTCAGTGGCACCGTGCCAGTCAGTCCCCAGGTATCTCAACGGGAACCATCCTCTGCCAACATGGACTCCACTGAGATGGACACCAAAGGAAATGTGTCTTCCAGAAACCCCCAGTCAGATTCCCATACTCCAGGGCTATCTTTTTCCCATTCTTTCCGAGGATGCTATCCGGAAAACCACCCCAAAACCTAAAGGGAAACGACCGGCTTGTTGAAACAAATTGTCTTACAGACTAGGGAACCAACCCTCAATGCTCCAGGTGCTTTTCCAACCAACCCCCAGATGGCAAGATGTCCTGGGATTTAATGCTTTGCTTGGCAATCAACCCCAACAATAGAAGTGGACGCCAGGTCATTTAAAAATGATAGTCTTCCAAAGCCTCTCTGTGCACTTCCATGCTTGGACAAGGGTACCTGGACCCAAGAACTACCCATAATTGGAATTCACCCCCATATGTTTGCTTTTGGGTTAATATTCCATGGGTCGTTTGAGTGTCCAGGTAGAACAGGTAGAACCCTTCAGACCTCAAAACGGGTTTCCCAATTTGGCTTCCCTGTGATTTGCAGCCCAGAAAGGGCGCGCCTCAACAACCCCGCCCATCCAACGCCCCGACGCAACCAATCGCCTCAGTAGCTGCAGGTGCCCTGCTCGCAGCGGCAGTGTCGAGTGCAGCAGCAGGCCCTCGTACACCAGCTTGTCCCCCTACGGACAAGAAGGTCTCGGAGCTCCGAAGCGACTCCAGGGCCCCAAGAAAGAAAACTCGGAATCAGGCCCAGCACACCCTCCCAGAGAAAAAGACAAACTTTCGCGCAGGCAAACGGAAGCCGGACTAACCTGAAAAGGATCAGTCTGTGGAAAATGATCCACGGCTGAGTCAACCACATCCGCTTTCAAGGTGGCCTCAACCGGCATCTCGTCGCTCGAGCTAGGTCCATGTTTGGTGAACATTGAAAAACAACAAAAAACAAGAAAAAAGAGGAAACAACAACACGACAAAGATATCATTTCAAAAGCATTGGTGAGCCTCTATTTGTTAAAGGTAGTTAGTTTGCTTTCTGGCCCCCCTTCAAAACGACTCCTTCAAAACGACTCCAAAAAGGGTAGCCTCGAAAAAATGGCACAGGCATCATCGAAAAGGCCCCACCCCGGCTGAAACCGCGTGGCCTCCCGAGCCACGTGCCGGAAGGAGGTATCATGCAGCAGCAGTCGGAAGGCGCTATCCCCACGGTCCCGGAACGGCGAGGTGCCGCCCCCGAGCATGAGGTAGCCTGCAGCTCCCGTTGATTCAAGAACATATACGTCGTGTTCTGGAGACGGACCCGTTTTGGGATGGGAGCACCTGCGGATTCGCCCTCCTTTCCCCAAAATGGTGGATGCGCAAACACGTGTCGCCTGCAGCAGGGGAATCGGAATTGGAACCGCAAGAATGGGTCATTCCTTCCATGGGCGTCGAGAATGCGAAGGTGGTATTGTGGGATGACTTCAGGTGGCATCGAGACACGTCATTCCTGGAAGGCCTGCCGACCGGTTTCGCTTGAAACCCATAAAACGACGGGGTCAATGGTCTTGGGAAGCAACCGAGGAGGACCAGGAACCCGGTTTTCCCAAACAACCATCTCAAGCGCTGGAAAGAATCTCTCCTGGTAGAGACAGGTCTCACTTCGCGTCAGCAGACAAGACTACGGGAAGTCTACCCAGGGACTGCAGGATAACCGCAGAAGGACTACCGGAACACCATGGGAAGACTGGGAATACTGCGGGAAGCCTACGAGAATAACACCTCGACAAGACTGCGGGAATGCCATATACGTACCAAAGGATTATGGGAAGAGTACCAGAAAGTTCGGAAACAAGCTTAAATATGACAAGGTGGCAACAAAACCGACAACGAGCATACGGTTGCAGCAGTTCCCTATGTCTTTTTTGTCGCAGGTAGGTTCTAAAAAGGTTTTCAAACAGAGGTTTGCTGGCCTAAGCGCAGTTATTCCGTTGTTCAAACATGATGATTCAAAACAGCTGCGGACAGCTTGAACTTTGAACACCTCCCTGCTTGATAATCCCGCGGGCGCTATTTCATCTGATGTTCATCGGACTTCTGCCTGTTCCTGGCTTCCCTTCTGATCATGGGAAAGAATCCCTTTGCAAGGAGCGTTTTGCAATATCAAAGGCTAGCACCGCCCCTTTAAAGGCATGCCCGGCCCTGAGCCAGCGGGAAGCTGTGCATTGTTCCTTCTGAGAGACCAGACAATTGTGGGCCACGAGCTTTCATACTCGCCTGCATATCTGTTGCTTGTACAGCTAGCATAACTATCTCTGCTTTTTGCTGAAAACATACCAACTGAATCAAAGGCTTACCTGGGCCTACCTGTGTTCGTCGTTGTTGGTTCCAACATGTTTGCGTGGTTGTAGAACTTCAAGGACGTGCCTTCCAAAACAAACAGGTGTGCTTTTTGTTCCCCTCCCACCTGGCGTCTCCAGTCACTCAACTGTGCCTCAAGCTCATTCTTGCCATGCCAATAGTTCGGAACCTTCAGAAGAATCTGAAATATTTCTATTCATTCCATCAAATACACTATGCTGGATTGCGCGCCAGGAAAGACGCTCAAGGGAACCACTTGGCCCAGGCTTAGCCTCCCCCTAAATAAGTCGAAGGAAAGCACCAAAGCTGAGGCTGTGAAAAGTCAGAAACTACACGGCGGCGCGGAAATTCCATTCCAAAACAAGAAGCACTGGCTGCGCGGCAGCTCGATCTCGCTCCAGGCATGGCTGGGTGCTTCCATACCTCAGTGAGCCAGCAAACTGAAAAAAAAAGCAAAACAAATTGAGCGCCAACTTGGCAACCCTGAGATTCCCTGCAGGACCCTCCTTCTGCTTGGTGCAATCCCTAGGAGCCCGCATGGAGTGGCAGAGACTGCGTTCTTAGTGCAATTTGGCTGTGGCTCAGAAACATGTACTAAAATGGCAACTTGGTACATGGATCAAACGACTAACACCTGCATAACCCTAGCTCTTACATTTTGAGCCACGCCCATTTGCAGCAAGTAGTGCAAGTTGTTTGCAATTGCGTAGCCATAGTTGAACACAAGCCGGAGCCTGAACCAGCAGAAGCTGGAGTGAAACAAAACCTGTCCAGTGGAGAACCTCGTTAAACCCACCCAAATGCTCGTTTTGTCCAAGCTGAGCTGCAAAAAGGAGCCTCTGAGGGTGGGAGGTCCATTGCCTCGCCAAACACCCCGATTTGCCAAGCAGCCTGACCTGCTCGCCTCAATGCACATCGGTTTGCTTGCAGAACTCATGGAGCATAGACGGGTCTGTTGACAAGCACATCGGCCGCATCTGCAGAACTACTGCCAAGATATGGAATGCAGTGGGATCAGGTTCTAAGACAATTGTTGGAAGACAGCAAATTCTCAGCCACACAAAACAATCACAGGCGATGCTCTTTTGCAAGACCGAGCAAGCATACACTCCAGACCTTCTGCAAGAGGTGCCATTTCTCACTTGCGGCCACCATATATATATGTTAACTCGCGAGCTGACCAGCCGCTGACTAATCAACTTTACCCATTCAAAGGCGAACACCGAACACGGGCAGCTGGAAAGCCAGGAGGTCAAAGGCGGTAGATTAATGTTGGACTCAGATTGGACTAAAATTCCGTGAGGCCAACAAAAAATAAAGCACGACAGAATCTGAGTAGAATCTGGCTCGAGCATCCACCCAGTTAACCTGGCCCATCCCCCGCCTGTACCAAAGCCATTGGACCCCTAAGAATTGCTCTTCCATGTCGCTTTCCCTTGAACCAACTGAAAGGGTTCCAACTCCTTTTGCTTCCACCCACCCACCCACCCACCCACCCACCCACCCACCCACCCGGGATCCCAGTGCCCGTCCCAACCTGTAGCATCCGAGGTGCAGGGCGTGCACTCGGCTCCCTGGAAGCTCCTCCACTCCACCGATCCCCCCAGCAGCCAAAGCACCCACGAGTTGTCCAGACGGCCTCGGGCGAAAGGCACGAGGCCGGCGGCCGCCACTGCGAAAAGTGCCCCAAGCGGATCCCAGCTGCCACACACACACAAAAAAGCACAAAACGCAGAACCCGCAACAAAAAACGATGGAGAAGGTTTGTTTCCCTACCAGCACCCCTGAAAAACAGCTGGAGAAGGCTTGTTTCCCTATGGTAACTGCAATCATGGCACCCTTTCTTGGACAGTACCCTTATTCGAAGGGTAGCCACCCAGCTCGCTCTCTCTTGAAGCTCTCTTTTGTTGAGGCTACCCTCCCCAGTGGATCACAGTAAGGGTTCCATTTGCCCCAAAGATTCCCGAAGGACTGAAACCCAAAGGTGGCTTAGGAAATAACGATTTGTTGCGTTTATGGCCTTGTAACAACAAATAGAATCCTGGAGGGATTTAGGATCTCATGGACCTCGGAAACAATGGAGTTCAGCCCACTGAATAGCTGGGCAAGTCTGGCAATGAAGAACATCCACCCGTGCTTGTTATTTTTCACCCAAGGGACACATCGGCACGTATGTGCGCCCATGAAGCAAAGCGGGAAAAAGCGTTGCGCTTTCCTCTCGCTAAGCTCAACTCATTCGCCCTGGGATGCTAAATACAGGCGGTCCATTCCCGGCTGAGGGAAACTCTCTTGCAAAGCACTTAGGGGATGCTCGGGAGTGTCCCGTAAAAAAGGGATGCCCATGGGGCTCTTAGCAAACAAAATGTGCTAGGGGCTTCAGGCCACAGAGACCATGGCCGTGGATCCATGGTAGCCAGGAATTTGCTCATGCAATCGCTGCCGCATTTACAATACCATAGCAGTTGTCTGCTTTCCAGTCTGTCCTATAACTCTCTCAGCAAGGGCGGTGTGAGTTTGACACAAAGCGGACTTCTTTCCTGAGATTGTGCCTGTTCTAGTTCATTATGCATCGCAAATAAGCGAGAGACTCCGCGGCCTCATGGATCAAGACTCTCCGAACCAGATCTGAGAACTTGAAATTTTAAAGCAGGAGACCCTCCCAATTCAGAGATTTATTTGAAGAATTTGGACCCTTCCTTGTCCTCCTGACAGGTATATGCCATGTTCATTGAAGCAACATGTGCGAATTGTTGAGATACGCACCATTCGACTTGTGGAGGCCCTGAAAACGGGTAGTTGTCAAATCGGCTGCAACTTACGTACCAACCCTTTCGTAGCTGGTTGGATAATGGCGACCAAACCAATATCCTCCAAACCGAATTAAAGGATCTGTGGCCACGTGATTAGTTACACTCTACCAGCCCCCCTGGAGCACATCTTGCTCAACGAAACTCACCAAGTAACATCCCAAGTGCCGTTTGCAAAGGGTGCGGTACCATCCCGAACCCCTGGTCAAACATGGTCAAAGCCTTCTGTTTGCTTAAGAAGCAAAAGAACAAGCCGATATCTTTCAGTCAGGTCCATTTTCATCTGGAACCAGCTACGAAAAGCAAGAACTCATAAGGAATTGGTAAAGCCACGTGCTGAAGCAAACATGGTTTCCAGGAAACATTTAAAAGGGCGGGAAAAAAACGTGTTTTTCTCCCTCGCCGGAGCTCGCCAGGTGCGGCCGGACGCCGGGCAGATGCAGGATGGCACCTCGCAGGGGCGAGGTCCCCCCCCCCGCGGGTGGGGGTGGCCTTTGGGCCGAGCGAAGCATCGGATCTGCGTAGACAGGGCGGCATGGGAGTGCGTCTCCTTGAGGGTCCCATCCATCCCTTCCCCGTTCGCTTCTCTCACTCTCTGTTTCCCCTTATCTGTCTTATCCATTCCTCACCTTTGTGCCTTTCTGAGGCTTTCTGAAAGGGAAAGGGAAGCTAAATCAACAAAAACAGCTCTCTCTTCTTTTTTTTGGTGGGGGGTTCTGCTGATTTCAAACGAACCCTATACTTCTCATTGTCCGTCAAAACCCAAGGAGCCTACCCAACACCAATGCCATACTATCAGAGCCGCCGATGTGTGGCAAGGAGACAATCCCGTGCCCAGTTTGTTTCGACTCATTTGCACAAAGGTCGGCAACCGATGGAGCTACGCATTGAGACTGGCCCCGCGCCTGGCCCATGGACCTATCTGTACTCGGCCTTGCCCAAAGGACTCGGAAAACCAGGCTTTTCTCAACAAGCACAGAACACCCTTTCATTTTGTTCAGTTGTTCAGTGGCACCCTTTCATTTTTGTCCGGGGGGGGGAGGTCGGAGGGCCTTCATGAGCTGCTTGAAGGTGGCCATGCGCACCAGGCCGTGGGTGAAGTCCAGGTTCTCCAGCTCCCGGCGGTCCAGGCCCTTGCCATCGCGGCAGCCCGTGGACCTGCCGAGAGAGGCAGAGGCGACGTGGCAAGCGTTGGAAAGGTAGCTAGGTCCTCCAGTAGTTTGAGGTTAGAATACGGGTACCAACTTGTTTTTCCTGAAGTCTATTTTTGTAGGGGAAGAACCCCCTCAAAAAATAGAAAAAGGGACAACTGGGGGACCTAGCAAGGAAATGGGCGCAATCAGCCTGGAAGACACCGGTGGGTTCCAGGTCAAAAAAAGCGTGCTGGGCAATTCTAAAGGAAAAACTACATGTAATCTAAGCCAGCTCACACGAGCTGCAACATGCAGAAGCAACAAAGAAAGACACCAGACACATTGTCGTTGTTGTTCCTACTACGCAGATCTTCGCAAACATTCCAAGACAGTGAATGCTTGCCTCAGGTGGCTGTTTAGACTTGCCGGGGTTGCTACGCAGTCACTGCCATTCGATTCTTGTGAGTGATCTCAATTGTCTAACAGCAGTCTCAAGGGCGCAATCCATGTCAGCCCCACACGCCTCCAGGCGGCAGTTGATGATGAATGGTACCCATTGTATACATGGGTTTCTGCATCTAGCCTTTGAACATGCTGCTTTGTCCAAATAGGGGAACCTTCACGATCGGTGGTTTACTGCTGGTTCCCTTTTCAACAACCCCAAAGGGTACCCTCCTGCTGCCATTTATTTTCCGAGCCTGATGTACGCATAGCGCGTACAAAGGGTATTCCCACGCTTGCTGCACACATCGCCCAAAACAGCCCGCCTCTTGCTCCGTTGCATTAACCGCCGGACTATTCTTGTATCGGAGTATCATCATGGGCACACGCTTGAAATATCTTGGAACCCCCTGTTTTGATCCCAAGGGGAAAATGTTAGCGTTTGCTCTGACTGCGTGCAGTATCGAGAACCTGTTGACTTTCGGTTGGGGTGAGGTGGGGTGGGGTGGGGCAGGGCTGGGCTGGGCTGGGTGGGTGGCATCGTGCTGCTTCACAAGGTCTAGCCCTCTACCCTGGCGATTTGATGAACTTTGCGATACGGGTTGCTTCCTTTTTCTTAGGACCGAGATCTCGTGATGCAAGAGTCCGCTACAACTCCGGCCTATGCGCAAATCGGGCAGCCTTCTTCGGGAGTTGGAATGTGAAATGGAATCACCCTCCAAAACAAAGAAGCAAGCGGATGGGCGCTGTTCACAGCTGACTTCGTGATCTGGTCAGCCAACCTTGTGAGACGTTGGTTTAGCATAATTAGCAACGCTATTGGTGGGTGATGCATCATATCATGGTGTGTTGACAGTTGGAACAATGGTAGCAAGCTTCAGGGATTAGAAGTTACATGCAAAATTCACGTATTGATCTAGTACCATGCTACTGCATGTGGTGTCACCGTAGTAATAAGTCCAAGTAGCTATATGATGCAATTGACTTCTTTTGATGAGTATCTCGGAATATAGCATGGTCTAAGATTGGTGCTGTTGCCAACTCGCGCATTGTTATTGTGTGCGTTCTTTTCTCATAATGTTGAACCGCGGAAATTAGTACCACCCGCTACTCAAGATTATTGCTCAAGCAATACTTCAAATACCGTCATTCCCAAAATCACTGCCTTCTAAATCACTCGTTTGTCAAGCTGGGCCAATCCTTGGTTGACGTTGGAAGGGCAACAACTTAAATTTTGGCAGTTAAGTGGGGATTTCCCACTAAGCCACAATAAGCATGTAAAATGTTTCCCAACAACAACCATGAATCCAACAGCGGGCTTCCACACGCCCATGGGTCAAAATCCCGTACCCCCAGTGAACATCCCAACCCCCACCAAAATCCCGACTAAAATGGGTGGTGAATTCACCTACCTCAAAATGGGATCCCAAAACTGTTTTGACAGCCACAGCCACATAGGCAGACACACTTCGCCCCGCGGACCTGCAGCCACAGAGCCAATCCCTGGACTTGCAGCGGAACTGGCCATCCACCTCGACACGACTCGAACGGGCGCTTGCGGCTCACCCTTAGCTTTGAAGGGGTGTGGCTCAAAATTTAAGAGCCAGGGTAACGCATGTTGGCCTTTGTTTCCATTTACCAAGGGGCCATTTTGGGTACACTTTTTTGAGCCACAGCCAAAGGGGAACAGGAAAGCCGCCAGTTTGGGGGTGCCCATAGTTTCACAACTATAAACTACCTGGCCCCCCTTTGAACACTGTTGGTTTCACGGTTGGCTGCCTTCAAAAGCTGCACCCAAGAAAAGCCCTAGTTTTCACATTCACAGCCCCATTTGGCATCTTGCCTTCTCCGTGTTTTGTGGGTGTGTCAGATACGGAACACCCTCACCCCTGCAACGTTTCATCTCAAGCAAGGGTCAGGGGGTCCCCCCAATTGAATTGTTAGGAGACGGCTTCGCCTGAGGTGCCAAAGCAAAGGGAGGTTTAAGGTGACGGGTCAACTCTCAGGGCACAGACTTCTGGGCTATTCGAAATGGAGGGATGGTCAATCCGATTGTCCGCAATCCGTAATGGAAAATGACTACTAGCGTCATTGCCTGCATGCACACCACAAACGAAAACCACCAGTGGGACACCACGTCCGAATTGTGCTCGCAACAATTTCGGAGCAGTGTAGCAAGCAGCGAGTGGGACGTGTTTGACAAGCCATTCTAATTAAGGCAGCATTCAACAAGAGAAGCTGGCGCTCATTCTAGTTGACGTACTGTTACGTCTTTTTGGACCAAAGCCTGAATTAGTTGCACAAACAAGTGTAAAGACCGGGAACTCGGGAAGTGAGGCTATTGCCATACTTCGAGGCTTGCGCAGAGACTGGAAAAAGCCAAAGAATGGAAAATATCCCCAGTACCCTGATACACAGCTGATGCATTGACTGATTGACTATGGACATAGCGGCCAGGCGTTTGTCCTTTTACCACTGAAACTCCCAACCAAAAGGCACTGATCATGGCAAAAAGGAAAGCAAAAAGGCAACAAGCAAGCAGGCAGGCAAGCAAGCAAGTACAACTTGGATGCGCTGACCGGCCACTTTCGTCTTCACTGATCGCATCGATGAGCTTCTTAAGGCACAGCCGTTTGGATGACAAAACAGCCTTTCCCCCCCCCACACTGGCTTGACAAATCAAAGATCGATACGTTGGATGCCCCAACCGAAACGCATTGTACTTTACAGGGTTTCCCGTGTTCCCCATACTTGCAATATACTTTGGGCATTCAACGTAACACGTTTAACCCGTCCTTGAAACTGCAGGCAGGTAGGCCTTGTTGAAATCATAGATCAAAGCTGAAGTTAGTATCCACTTCCTGAACCGGACTGAGTGATGTCTGTCACGCGGATGGGACAAACATCTTTCTTTCACCAGCAAAAAAAACGCGTACCCGTCTTCCAAGAAAACAAAAAACCCGACGGCCTCGCCGCAGAAGGGGCCCAGAGCGTCCGGCTCGGGCGCCGAGCGGCGCTCTTGGACCATGGCCCGGTTCACCGCACGCCGGAGGAAAATGAGTCAGATGGCATGGGTCAAAAGCCCACTAATCCCCAGTGAACATCCCAATCCCCACTAAAATAGACTAAAATGGGTGGTGCACCTATCCCAAAATGGGCTCCCATTGGTTTTGAACCATGGTCAGATACAAACACCTTGTAACCTTGTAGCCTCCGAAAAAAAAAAAAAAAAAAAAAAAAAAAAAAAAAAAAAAAGCAACCTGGCAACAAGATGGAGTCCTAGGGCGCAGATGCTAGTCCTTCGCTTAGAATGCGCTAAGCATAGGCGAGATTGCAATGGATGGGTTTCAGGTGGGAATGAACCAAGCAGAGGTGCCTGAACCATGCTGCCGGAATTGCTGGTACCTTGAATGTTGCAAACCCGTGATTCTGACATCATCGCTTCTGGTTCATGCGAGTCGAACAACACTGTGTTCGTGGCCTGTTTAACTAGCTCCGTGCCAATGACAATGCTTTGCTGGGAGGGATTTTGCCAAACCATGCCAACAGCGTGAAACTCCACTTGGGGTTGTCTTTAAACGTGAACTGGCGAAATCCCGAGGCTTAAAAAGCTGGCAGCTCTCAACTTGTCCATGAAAAGGCACTGCACCAGCTGGAGTTGACAGTTTTGTCATGCCATGATCTTGAGTGGCAAATGCGAATTGTAGAGGCACGCCTGGCTGCTCCGGCCGACTGGTGCGCCTACACGAACAAATCAGAAGCTTGCGGCACGCACTATGGACCGAAACGCCAGCGGCTTTGCCATGCAGTCTTTTCTGGGCTGCTTGTAGGGTTAAATGGAACCACTTTACTCTGGAGATTGCCCACCCATGAACCATGGTTTCTGACACAGTGACTTGCAGCTGAATTCACCGCACGTGGTAGTCGACACAAGCCACAAGTGGGCTGCATTTTCCCGAAGGAGCACATCCTCATACATCCTGAATATATAAGAGTTGCGCGTGTGTGGTCAAGGTAACTGTGCCTATCTGCCAATGAGCGCATTGTCCCTGCCAATGGGGCCCAGGAGGGCCCAGGTTTCCTGTGGGGCAAACGCGGCCCAAAGCCCCATGACATGAGGGTCGTTGAAAGGTCTTGAGGGCTCCTTGGAAGTATTGAGGGCGCCAGGTTCAAGAAAATCTACATGCCTTCCTCGAAAAGAAAAACAGTGCTGGGAAGGCAGGAGTCAATTGGAGAATATGCTAGATGACTAAAGGGGAAGGGCTTCTTCCCTCGGCACTGGCACTTCTTTGCCTCGCTCTGGCGTGCTATTTCTCCAACTGACCCTAGCTTCGTTCGGGACATGTGGGTGATTGAAGGCTAACATCAAATCATCAGGGCGCATGCCTAACCCGCGCAACTTGTTGGCCAAACATGGACAACATTTTGCCAAGGACGGCGTCAGAACAACCCGCCGCGAGTTCGTCTTGGAATCTCAGTCCATCCAAGCCACAGATTATTGTGCAGCTAGGCCGAAGCTCGCAGTGATTCAAGTGGCGAGCCTGGATCAAGTCAAAACCAAATCCCACCTAATTGCCCCAAAGAATTGACCAACTCTGAGGGTTGCCCGAGCACTGCTGGATCCCCAGTTGAGCACGTCAAGGTGTTTCCTATAGGCTCAGGTTGTTCCGAAATCAACCGACACCAGGTGTCATGGAAGGTTTCACACTGCGCTCTCTTTGTTCAACCTCTAAAGTTGGACGTGCGTTCCTGAAGGTCACTACTTCTTTTTTTTGGGGCTCAAGCACAGACTCCAAATCAGCTAAACATCCCACCTTCCGCGCAAGATACACTACAAGAACATCAAAGGATGGTCAGGCCATGGAAGCCAACGTCCCGACAAACGTGGAGGTCTCACCAGCCCCGCCTGCCGGAGCCGGAACAGCGCCTGTGGTTGCTCGGAGGCGAATGAATGTTTCAGGACAATACATACATGTTGTATATATGTATGTGATGTGTATATATATATAAATAAATATATATATATATACATCATATTTATATACATGACAAACATTGCTTTATATCCGCCGAGATTGTTCGGCGTGAGGATAACCCCGCCCTATCCCCCCCCCCCCCCGGACACGTCAAATACATAGGGCCTCCCTCCCCCCCCCCACGTACCGCGCGGTAATTTGAAAGCGCAGTCTTCGGGGAGTGGGTCTGGAGAAATGTCCCAGGCTCGAACCCCCTGACTCTCTGCCGGCTCGCTCGGGTTTTGCGGATTCCTTTGGCTGAAAACATCCGAAAACACGGCGGTGTTCGACTTCCGTTTGCTGAAAACATTGGAAAACACAACTTCATTTTCCTGAAAGCATTGAAAAACACTCTGTTTTTCGACCTCCTTCAAATGAAATGTAATGGACATGCAGATGATGAATGGGATACGACGGGGAAAAGAAAGGGACCTGCAGGGGACAAGTACTGGAAATGAGAGGAAGCCTAGCGGGAATGACAGACAGGCGCAAGATGTTTAGGGGGAATGACGGGGAAACGGGGGGGAAACGAACGGATTGGCAAATCGTTGGATATGCAGGCAGGCCCCCCGCGCAGGGAGCTGTAGGGAAATCAAGGGAAGTTAGATAAGATCGAAGGGGAGCTGAAATTGGAAACGAAAAGGACAGGCACTTGGCATGCGGGGCATCAAGGAAAAACGAGAGGACATGACAGGTTGGGGGACAGAGCCCAAGCGCCCTTCCTCTTCTTGAGCTCCTCCAGCTCCTTCCTTGGGTCAGTTGAGCAGGCAATGAGACTCATCGTCCTCCTGTGTGCCTTCCTTTTCTGCCAAAAGGATCATCTTTGTGGCCCAGAACTTGCCCTCCACAAAAGCCACACTTTCGAAAAAGGAAAACCACCTCATCAACCACCTCAGCAAACCAAGGTCATGGTCTGGAAGGTTTTCTTACTGGTGTTCGGCTGGTTTCCTGAAAGGGTTTTGTAGGGTTTTGTTGAAATATGTTGGCCTTAGAAGAACACCCACTGATTCGTTGAAGCCCCGCAGGCTTCAGCACTCATTGGGGTCAGCAATCTATTTTGGCTTCGGCAGATCTACTGCCTTCAGGAAAGCCCATGGGTAGAAACTTGCAAAGGCCCCAAATACAAAGACTGAAAGGCTTCGGGCAGAACATAGTTTCGTCTATTTCAG
This sequence comes from Effrenium voratum, assembly GCA_963377175.1. Taxonomy (NCBI): domain Eukaryota; class Dinophyceae; order Suessiales; family Symbiodiniaceae; genus Effrenium; species Effrenium voratum. The sequence continues at coordinate 104,168 of CAUJNA010003631.1, forward strand.
GAAAATCGCTGGCCCCAAGAAAACCCACAGGTATTAAGAAAATCTGATGGCCAGGGGTCCCGTTGGCTGGAATCAAAGCCATTGTTTTCAAGAACCTCCATTGGATCGATCCACTTCAAAAAGGCCCATTGCTTTCAAGGAGGCCCGTTCATATCAGCAAGCCTCATTGGTTTGCACGCCCAAGGCTGTCAACTGACATGCTCTCAACGTGCTTGACATAGGCTCGCCTGCGCATAGCGGTGAAATTCTGAAGGCGACTAATGAAGTGGACAGGGACAGGAAATCATTGGTGCCAGGCACACCCCGTGGCTTCAGTCACGTGCTGGCCCAAAAGCCACAAGACAATCAGTAGGAACATTCGTTGGCTCCAAGACAACCCGTAGTTGTCTGAAACGGTCCCGCTGGCCCTGGTCAATTCCATTCTTTTCCAGGAGATCCAGGCTCTAGGAAGATCTGCTGGTTGCAGCAGAATCGATCGACTTCAGGGAAGCCTGGCATCAGGAAGCCTCATTGGTTCCAGAAAAATCCATTGCTTTCAGGAGAGACTCAAAGGAGATGCAACGGATGCGGCAAAACTTTTGTTTTCAGGAAAGCTCCCTGATGTTGGCTTCAGTAGATCTACTGGCTTCAGGAAAGCCCATGGGTTCCAGAAACATGCAAACGCTTAACAAAGACTGAAAGACTTCGGGACAAACGTAAGTTTCAGACCACTCCGTGTATTTCAGGAGAAACGTTGGTCCCAGGAAACCAATAGAAACCCACGGGCTCCGTCAGGCAAAGCCTTTGGCTTCTACGAACTTTCAGGCTGCAAGAACACTCTTGGCTGTGGGGAAATCCCTGAGTTTCAGGAAAATCCACAGGCTCCGGGCGGCTTCGGGAAAAAACCTCCTGCCTTCAAGGAAATCCGTTGGTTGCCAAAAAAAGAAGCGCAAACAGTTTCCCTCCGAAAGGGTTTCTGCAGGTTCCTGAGGCTTTTTTTTCGGGGGTCTTTCTGGAATGGTTTCTTTTAGATGTTTTGAAGGTAAGGGGGGTGTCCTCAATAGGTTCCTGCGAGGGATTCTCTGAGAAGGGTTCTGGAAATCCATGGGCTCCAACAAGATTTGTTGGTGGCAGCAGAATCGATCGATAAAGGCCCATTGTTTTCAAGGAGGCCCTTGGTGTGAGGAACCTCATTGGTTTCAGAAAAATCCACTGCTTTCAGGAGAGACCTTTGGCTCACAAGATGCATTGGCTGCAGCAAAGCCGAAGTTTGCAGGAAGCCCCCTTGGCTTCAAGAGACAACGACTCGGAATAACAAGGTGATATGTGTGCTTTAACGCTTGAAGGAAGAATGCCGCTCCATTGTGCTTGGCCTGCGCACGTCGCCCAAAAGCCAGCCACTCGGGTAGAGCAACCGCGCTGCAATGTCGGCGGACTGAGCCGGAGGCTCTAAAGAAAAATATATGCATCTAGTATAATTTAATCACAGACTGTGTACACGTGTTTTGTTGCGTATACTTTTGAGCAGGTATGTATGCACGTACGTACGTCTGTACGTACGTATGGATGTATGGATTGGCGGACGGACGGATGAGTGAGTATGTCTGTCTGCGTCTGTCGACTGCACGTGTGTCCATCTGGATGTATGGATCAATGCGTGCGTGGATGCATGGATGCATGGATGCATGTACGCATGTATGCGTGTGTGCATGCATGCGCGTAATAATGCATAAATGCAGGCATGAATGTACAAACAATTCAGCAATAAACACATAAATAATAAATGCATGAATAAACAAAAATGAACTAGACCACGGTTGGCCCGAAAGCAGAACATCGCAAGCGAGGTCGGCCCAACGCTGCAGCATGCGTTCTTTTTCCCTACACGAAGCATTCGTGAAGCAAGCGCGAGACAGCACCAGGCAAGGTGCTCTGTGCAAGTTGCTCTGTGCAAGTTGCTCTGCGTAAGTTGCTCTGCGCAAGTTGCTCTGCGCAAGTTGCTCTAGGCAAGGCGCTCTGCGCAAACTGGTCGGTGCAAGTTGGTCTGCGCAAGTTGCTCTGTGCAACTTGCTCTGCGCAAGTTGCTCTGCGCAAGTTGCTTTAAAATGCAAGTTGCATCTTGCGACGCCCGCCCGCGGACCAGGGAGGAATCGAACCCGCGACCCGCCGGTTCCGGGAGCAGGCGCGCGAACCACGAGACAACTCCCGAGGACCAGTTCGAACAACAAAAGTCGCAAAAAACCTCGAGTTTTTGCACCTCGACCACGCCGATCCCCGCAGAGGGTTGCGCGGGCACCGCAGAAATCGCAAAAAACCATGGGTTTTTGCACCTCGACCACGCCGATCCCCGCAGAGGGTCGCGCGAGCACCGCAGAAATCGCAAAAAACCTCGAGTTTTTGCACCTCGACCACGCCGATCCCCGCAGAGGGTCGCGCGAGCATGTTAGAAATCGCAAAAAACCATGGGTTTTTGCACCTCGACCACGCCGATCCCCGCAGAGGGTCGCGCGGGAACTTTAGAAATCGCAAAAAACCATGGGTTTTTGCACCTTGACCACGCCGATCCCCGCAGAGGGTCGCGCGGGAACTTTAGAAATCGCAAAAAACCATGGGTTTTTGCACCTCGACCACGCCGATCCCCGCAGAGGGTCGATTTTCGTGTAGTGTCGTCGGCACTACCCCGCCGCCCTAAGAAGAGATTTTAACTCCTCGCAAGTCAATTGCACTTGACTCCTTGCACTTGCAACTTGCACTTGACTCCTTGCTTGTTTCAAGGAGTCATTGCAAGGAGTCATTGCAAGGAGTCATTGCAAGGAGTCATTGCAAGGAGTCATTGCAAGGAGTCATGGCAAGGAGTCATTGCAAGGAGTCATTGCAAGGTCATTGCAAGGAGTCATTGCAAGGAGTCATTGCAAGGAGTCATTGCAAGGAGTCATGAGAGCCATTGCAAGTTGCAAGGAGCCAAGTGCATGGAGTCAAGTGCAAGTCGCAAGTGCACGGAGTTAAGTGCAAGTTGCAAGTGCAAGGAGCCAAGTGCAAGGAGCCAAGTGCAAGGAGCCAAGTGCAAGGAGCCAAGTGCATGGAGTCAAGTGCAAGTTGCAAGTGCATGGAGTCAAGTTGCAAGTTGCAAGGAGTCAAGTGCAAGTTGCAATCCTTGCCATGACTCCTTGCAATGACTCCTTGCAATGACTCCTTGCAATGACTCCTTGCAATGACTCCTTGCAATGACTCCTTGCCATGACTCCTGACTCCTTGCAATGACTCCTTGCAATGACTCCTTGCAATGACTCCTTGCAATGACTCCTTGCATGACTCCTTGCCATGACTCCTTGCAATGACTCCTTGCCATGACTCCTTGCAATGACTCCTTGCAATGACTCCTTGCAATGACTCCTTGCAATGACTCCTTGCAATGACTCCTTGCAATGACTCCTTGCAATGACTCCTTGCAATGACTCCTTGCAATGACTTTCATGATGATGATTCCTTGCAATGACTCCTTGCAATGACTTTCATGATGCTGATTCCTTGCAATGACACCTTGTACTGACTCTCATGAGAACAACTCAAGTAAACCCAGCGGAAGAACCCTTCGCCATGCTTTCGGGAATAAATGAATAAATGCATAAGTAAACATATTTACAATTCGTACATGCTTAATGTATGCTTGCCTGTCTATGTATGTATGTATGTATGTATGTATGTATGTATGTATGTATGTATGCGTGCGTGCGTGCGTGCGTGCGTGCGTGCGTGTGTGAGTGCTCATGCGCGTGCGCGTGCCCGTGCGCGTGCGCGTGTGCTGCGTGCGTGTTCGTGCGCGTGCGTGTGCGCGCGTGCATGCGTGCATGCGTGTGTGCGTGTGTGGGTGTGTGGGTGTGTGTGTGTGGGTGTGTGTGCGCATGCGCGTGCGCGTGCGGGTGCGGGTGCGGGTGTGTGTGTGTGTGTATGAATGTGTGTGTGTGTGTGAATGTGTGTGTGTGAATGTGTGTGTGTGTGTGTGTGTGTGTGTTTGTGTGTGTGTATGCCCGTATGTATGTATCTATGTATGTATGCATGCATGCATGCATGCATGCATGCATGCATGCCTGTTTTTGTTTTTATGCCCGTATGTATGTATGTATGTATGTATGTATGTATGTACGTACCGGTTCATGCTACCTTACGCATACACACATGCTCAACATCAAGCAAACCCACACAGTTGTTTGCCAGCGAACAATCAGTCAAAACAGATGTCCGTCCAGATCATCATTCTTGACGTTCCCACGTTCGTTGCTCGCATCAAGCAAAAGTGAGGCTTCAAATAACCTGAAAAGGGGCATGTAGAGACTCCCTGGCAAAATTTATTCGTTTGGAAAACTGTACCACTGTATGCCATGCAAACTACCAGAAACTCACGCTGATCGTTCGCTCTTATGTCTCACTCCTGGCCAAGCGTTGGGCAGGGTCCCTGTGCAATCTTTCCTGACGCCAATCTTTCATTGGCCTGCCTTTGGAGAGCTTTTGCAGAGGCCCAGCCAAACCTAAAATAAAATGGAAAGGGAAAGGACAATGGCAATATTTTGTTGCCAACGAATTTCCCCTTGTGTTGTTGTTGAGTGCACCAACAAAAGGCCGTCCATTTGTTTCTGAAGGCGGCAATGTTCCGTGCTCCAAAAGCTCCCAGTGCACTCGAAGCACCTTCTACCAATGCAGCCGTCAGGAGCATCACTAGCACCGGCACCGCCACCCAAAACAGGCACACAAACAGCCACGTTCAATCAAACAGCCACGTTCAAACATATGAGAAAGTGGCACTTCCGAAAGGACCCCACCACCCCATGTCATGCTCCGATTGCGCTAAACAAAAGCGCGACCCCAGCTGGCGCCTGAGGGTCTACTTGTGCTTGAGAAGTCTGCAAAGGCGCATGGGGCAAAAGGCAAATGAAGGGAGGCTCGAGTGCAAAAAACCGGTCCGTGGTTTAACACGTGCCATGCCGCTTGCTTTTGACGCGGCCATATCTTGCCCTGCTTAGACTTGATATTCCAAAACCATTCACAATATTTTCCTTACAGTTGTCTTTGAGGCAACCCAGTGCGTCGGGCTGTTGCCGGTTGACCACGAGCCCTCGAGGATGAAATCACTTGCCATTCATGATTTCGGGCAATGCAGCCAACATCAATTTGAGATCAGATTGACCAAAACGAGATTCACTTAAAATGTCAAATCCTTCATGCGGCTGTCTTTGTTGTAGCCGGCCAACTCTAGTCCACACCTTCAACATGAGTAGATGTAGCAGTGCTTCTTCCTGAGCACGCCAACGAACCCTTGGCCACAAAAGCCGGCGTGAAGGAACCATCGCAACAGAGGCAGACTACATTGAGCCAGCAAGCGTGCAGCTCTGTGTTTACCAGGGCAGCAATGTGTTCTTTGTACCTCTCCGGGATTGCCGTCATCAAACAGCATCATCAACATCCAGCTTTACTGGCAGGCTTTAGCACATCCTCTGCCCTGAAAGCGCGGGGAAGCGCCCTCTTAACGTGGGGAAGCCATCTCTTGACAGTGGCCATTCCGTGTGCTTCTGCAGTGTGGGCTGAACCTACTATAGGTCCAAGGGACGTTGGCAAAGTCCGAATGTTAGAAGTAAAAACGCCACACACCCTGCTTACAACCGAAGGTAGCAATAAACAGGCCCGAACAGCAATAAATGTACCATCCGATCTAATTGCACCCCAGAAAATTGCCCTGGCCGCCTTCAAACAGCATGCATTCTGGGATATGCAAAAGGCGCTACCTGAACATCTTTCATACCTCCCACATAGCCCTGCAAAAGGGTACTACAATCATCTTCCCCTGAAAGGAAGTGCGTCAGGTGCCACGGAGTGCCAAAACCCATCAGGCAATTTCCCCATACAGGTTCTCCCTCATAACCTGCACGTACAAACACCCCACTTCAAACAAACAGCGGACCCTGGGAACAGGCATTCCAGGTGTTCCCCTGGCATCGACTTTGGCCAACCCAAGCAGCTGACCTGGCGCAGGCAGCGCAGCCAACGCTGGGCCTCACAAAGCCAAAGCGCAAAGCGCGCGATCGGATCTACCGGAGGTTGGCAACCGCTTCTAGGTCCTCCAGTAGAGAGGTTAGCATAAGGGTACCAACTTTTCTTTGTAGGCTATTTTAGTAGGGGAACCCTCCCAAAAAAAAGTTGGTACAAGGGCACTACTGGGGGACCTAGCCAAGAAACAGCCGAATTTTAGATGGGAGAACGACCTTTGGACACTCCATGAAGGGATCGCCATTTCTCTTGGCAGAAGAAAGCGACTGTGTCGCTGGAGTTGGAGTTGCAAGTATGAAAGGGGTCCCCGGAAGGACGTCTGCCGAAGTGCGGGTGGTTCTCCCGGGCTCCCGTAGAGTGGGGTGGGGTGGGGAGCCGAGCGGAGTGGAGCTGAGTGCGAGTGAAGATAGTGACTCAAAGGCTGAGAATGTCGTTTCCGCTAACACCATGCTGGTTCGCTGATGCTTGCTGATCCAAGCCCAACAAAATGCGGCGAGCAAACTTAAAACGCAACAAGGCGGTAAGCTGAAACTTGCTTATGACTGCACCAGAAACTCCAAGCATTCAGAAAGTAGTTGTTGCACAAAATTACAAGGGCTGCAGGCCGGTCTTAGCCTATGGTTGCCGTCCCCGCTCCCCCGCTCCCCCCAGCCGCCAGGCTCACGCCAGCCCGCGTGTTGGAGGGCATCAGCCGAGTGTTTCTCAACAACCATTGTAACACCCGAGACACAATAATAGATTGTGATTACCATGACAGAGATAGTCTGCTCATTAGCGACACATAACAAGGAAACGCCCCCATGTCCCTCATGCATCTGATTGTTTTCACGCGATGGCAAACACAATGTGCTGCAGGAATCAATATGTTGGAACTGCGCGGTCATCGGGACACCCGAGAAATTCCACTGTCGAATGGTGATATGAGGCACATCTCCATTTTTAAGCCGTCCTGACAAAGCCCAGCTGCAAACCGACCTTGCAAAGTAAGAGTGTGGCCGAATCCCATCAAGTCAGCTTAGCTGCCCCGTTCTGTTATAGAAAAGATGGCTATCTCCTTCTGACTACTTGATCACTGTACAAACCCAACTTTGGCGCTCCGGCGTTTTGCCGTGTGGGGGGAGGTTTGACAGCTGTCGCAGGCCTCAGCATCATCCCGAGCCCACGCTAGCTTTTCCGCGCGCACGCACACAGACCGCGTGAAGATTCTCCACTTGGTGCGCGTCTAAATTTTACGCTGATCTTTGTTTGGCAAAACCCCTACGCGCTGCGCTATTTGGGGCCCCTGGCACCCGACATGTTCACTCATGGTTCGAACGGTCGAATCAGGTCTTCCAGGCATGCTTTTCGGGGCCCTCCACACCCGACATGCCTTCTTGCTTGGTCTTCCAGGCAGGAATTGGTGTGCCTAGCGCAGCAATGGCTAACACATGAATCGGCGCAATGATGGTCAATCTGCTGGACTTGTGGAGAGAAGTAGTTCCACAAGTTGTAAGGTTGCAATGACAAATAGCATTCAGATGGCCAAGTTGCAGGCGCTTGTGTACATGACACCTGGATCCCGCAAAGGGTGCATCTTTGTTGAACGGCCAGTGTGCCAGAGTTGAAACAAACAGCTCCAAACAAACTAACCAGCGTCTTGAATACCACAGGTAGGCGTCTTGATATTGGCCTTAGCAATTCTTCAGTGGCCAGGCCCTGACGAACAATGAGCTTTGTGTGATTGCGAGCAAACTGAGATTCCTTCAGACGGAATTTCCATGTTCCTTCAATCGTGGCCACCAAAACTCACCCAACGGCTCACTTTAAGCTGCCTTCACAGAATGGGCCAGCAAATGGCTATGCGCACCAGTCGTGGATTGAAATCCATTGTCATACTGTGTGTTTTCTATTGTGCGCCAGAAACACCGTCCCAATCCGATTCAGCTTGGTGGGCTCCAAAGCCTCCGTCTTTATGAAACTTACAAGTTGCATAGCGCCCTGCCAAGCTCCCCTCGGCAACCAACGTCCCGGGATCCTCGTGGGTGTTGTTCAAGTGTGCCCTATATACACAAAGTGCCTTTCTTCTTCTCAGCTTGTCTCACCTCGGGCCCACCTGGTTCTGCCTGGTTCTCAGGTGTTTAGGTGCACACAAATAAAACATCATGATAACTGTTTCAGACCGTCAACTCAATCACATGTATGCCCTTGACACAACAGTGAGAACAACGCCAGCAACAACTTATCAGGTGTACCCAGCTACCGCCTCAAAGAAACGGCCTCATGACTCGACCGTTCAGACAACCAGACCCAAGTGACAGCGAAACAGAAAGGCTGAAACAAGATCCGCCTGCCAGAAGGAGAACCTGCTCCAAGCCTCTCTTTCAGAGGGTGTGCAAACAAAACAACAAAAACTAGGTTTCATGCGGTTTGCTGTTGGTACAACCAATCCCAAAACTTTCATTTCCTTAAGCCCCCTGAAAAAATCAAACAATATCCGCCGACAACAAGGCGGCGTGTTGGACATAAGAAATGCTCCTTACCTCTTTACCTGTTATACCCCCTCCCCAGACCACGGTTTCAGACTATGGGGGGGTCCACGTACCACGCGGTGATTCCAAGACGTTCCACTAAATCCTTTCTTTTGGGGCTGAGTTGCGTAAAAACATTGGGGTGTTCGATTCCCCGGGTCCGCTTTTGCATCCTTAGCACCTCCTGGGCAACATCGCCAGCATCACCCCCCCTTGCATCATCCGCATCAGCACCTGCCAAGGATGCGGATGATGCAAGTGATGCTGGGGATGTTGCCCATGCTGCAACTGGAATGAAGTGATTGGAATCCATGATGGGTGGGACCCTGGTTCTTCACACAAGCCTGGACTGGTCCCAGGAGGTCCCAGGACCGGCACCAGGACCCTTCCCAGGACCGGTCCCAGGACCTGTCCTGGACTGCTTTGAGGACCTGTCCAAGACCGGTGCCAGGATCAGGATCGAGTGCTCAGATTTCACTGTGTCGGCTCGAACAGGACACGGCCAGCCCCGGCGCCACCTCAAACCGCTGTTTCCTCCAATGTCGCTTTTTGGACTGGTCCCAGTCCTGCCTGCAACCAGTCGAGGGCACCGACGGCCTTGTTTCTAGGACCACGGCCGACGAGCTGCCATCTGACTTTTCCGTTAATCCTTGTGGTATTCTGCAAGAGATTACCACCTTGGTCCTTTGGAGCAAGGCTCTAGAGCGAAGCTCTATGGGGCTGCCGCATGGTGCCGCCGACCCTTTGCATGCCGAGGATGCGTGAGAAGGAAAGTGATGAGCATCACCTGCATCATCTGCTTCTGGCGGGTGCGCTTTTGGGCTTGTTTTTGGGTCTGCAGCCTTGGGCTTGCAAGTCTGCGGTCTTGCCCCGGTGATGCGGGTGAGCTGGTGATGCTGGGGATGTTGCTGGGAGCTGCCTTCCACGCAGCGCCCTGCTGCAGCCTTGAAACACACGAAAAACACGTGAAAATGCAGGGCTTTTACTGCAAAAACCAAGGAAAACGTTTGGTTTTGACATGCGTTTTGCGTGGCAACTGGCCCAGGCGTGCGTGCGCGTGCGTGCAGGCGCGCGGGCCTGCACGCGTGCATGCGTGCGCGCACGTTCGCGTGCTTGCACGCATGCGTGCGTGCTTTCGTGCGTGCGTGCGTGCGTGCGTGGGTGGGTGGGTGGGTGGGTGGGTGGGAGGGTGTGCGTGTGTGTGTGTGTGTGGGGCGCTTGCGTGACGTGCGAGTGCGTGCGCGCGCGCGTGTGTGTGTGTGTGTGTGTGTGGTGGGTGCGTGGGTGGGTGGGTGTGTGTTGTGCGTGAGTCTGGTGTGTGTGTGTGTGTGTGTGTGTGTGTGTGTGTGTGTGTGTGTGTGTGTGTGTGTGTGTGTGTGTGTGTGTGTGTGTGTGTGTGTGTGTGTGTGTGTGTGTGTGTGTGTGTGTGTGTGTGTGTGTGTGGTGTGTGTGTGTGTGTGTGTGTGTGTGTGTGTGTGTGTGTGTGTGTGTGTGTGTGTGTGTGTGTGTGTGTGTGTGTGTGTGTGTGTGTGTGTGTGTGTGTGTGTGTGTGTGTGTGTGTGTGTGTGTGTGTGTGTGTGTGTGTGTGTGTGCGTGTGTGCGTGTGTGTGTGTGTGTGTGCCTGTGTCATGCGTGCGTGGGTGGGTGTGCGTGCGTGAGCGCGCGTGCGTGCCCGCGTGTGTGCTTGTGCGCGCGTGCCTGCGTGCGTGCGGGCGGTGAAGGGGACATGGCGAAATGACGGGAAATGGCTAGAAAATTGATGGGAAACGTGGAAGATGGATGGAAAACTGAGGGAAGATGTTTGGAAAATGGATGTGTGTATGTGTGCAAGTAAGGAAATGTAGGTATGTTTATGTTGTTGTTGTTGTCGCTGCTGCCTGCTTTGCCGTCCTTGCAAGAGCTGTCAGGTTGAGCCTCGCGATGCTGCTGCGGCCGGTTGTGCGCCAGCCACGTAAATCAGAGGCATAGCCGGCTAGAGGCCGCAGGCCCAGAAAATAAAAGAAAGGGAACAAACACAGAAATAAAGGCACATGAGCCGAAGTGAGGAAAGTGGAGGGAAATGAAGATGTTCGAAGAAGGGGGAAAATGTTTTCGGGGGGGAACTGGGGAGAAGATCGGGGGGGGGGGGGGAAGGGAAAGATCTTGGGGGACAAAGGCCTCAGGGGGGAAAGAGGGGAAAGGATCTCAACCGGGAAAGGGGGAAAAGATCTTAGCGAGGAAAAGGGAGAAGATCGCAGGGGGGGAAAGGCCTTAGGGGGGAAAGGGGAGAAATAATCTCAACAGGGAAAGGGGTGGAAAAGATCTTGGGGAGGAAAGGGAGAAGATCTGGGGCAAAAAAGGCCAACAAGGAAAGGGGGGGAAAAGATCTTAGGAAGGAAAAGGGAGAAGCCCTCAGGGGGGGAAATGCCTTAGGAGGGACAGGGGGGAAAGGATCTCAACAAGGAAAGGGAAAGATCTTAGGGAGGAAAGGGGGGCAGAGATCTTAGGGAGGAAAGGGAGAAGATCTGGGGGGAAAAGGACTTAGGGGGGAAAGGGGGGAAAGGATCTCAACCGGAAAAGAGGGGAAGGATCTTAGGGAGGAAAAGGGAGAAAGATCTCAGGGGGGGAAAGACCTTAGGGAGTAAAAGGGGGGAAAGCATCTCAACAGGGAAAGGGTGGGAAAGATCTTAGGGAGGAAAGGGGGGAAAGATCTTAGGGAGGAAAGGGAGCAGATCTGGGGGGAAAAGGCCTTAGGGGGAAAGGATCTCAACCGGAAAAGAGGGGGAGGATCTTAGGCAGGAAAAGGGAGAAGATCTCAGGGGGGACAGGGAGAAAAGATCCTAGGGAGGAAAAAAGGGAGAAGATCTCGGCGGGAAAGGGGGAAAGGATCTCAACCGGGGGAAAAGATCTTAGGGATGACAAGGGGGAAGATCTCACAGGGGCGGAAAAGGCCGTAGGGGGGAAAGGGGGGAAAGGATCTCAACAGGGAAAGGTGGCAACAGATCTTAGGGAGGAAAAGGGAGAAGATCTCAGGGGGGGAAAGGCTTTAGGGGGGAAAGAACAGGGAAAGGGGGGGAAAAGATCTTAGGAAGGAAAAGGGAGAAGCTCTCAGGGGGGGAAAGGCCTTAGGGGGGAAAGGGTGGGAAGGATCTCAACAGGGAAAGGGGGGAAAAATCTTAGGAAGGAAAAGGGAGAAGATCTGGAAAGGCCTTAGGGAGAAGGGGGGGAAAGGATCTCAACAGGGAAAGGGGGCAAAGAATCTTAGGGGGGAAAGGGGGGAAAGGATCTCAACAGGGAAAGGGGGGGGAAGATCTCAGGGAGGAAAGGGAGAAGATCTCAGGGGGGGAAAAGGCCTTAGGGGGGAAAGGGGGGGGGAAGATCTTTGGGAGGAACAGGGAGAAGAACTCACTCAATAGGGAAAGGTGGGAAAAGATCTTAGGGGGGAAAAGGGTGAAGATCTCAGGGGGGAAAAGGCCTTAGGGCGGAAGGGGGGGAAAGGATCTCAACAGGGAGAGGGGGGAAGACATTTTTAGGGGGGAAAGGGGGAATGGATCTCAACAGGGAAAGGGGGGCACATATCTTAGAGGGGAAGGGGGGGAAGGGGACAAGTCCAAAGGGACGCAAATAAGAAAGCAGGCCTGTAATGTCGGCGGCCTGAGCCGGAGGCGTTAAAATTTCCAGTAATGGTCGATTCCAATTAACACCAACCAGGGAAAATTAAACATATTCTGAAGCAAATGGAAGAAAACACATCTACCATTTACCTGGGCTTTGATTGCGGCTCATGTGGTTTGCTTTTGGTTCCACAACCAATCCCAAAAAAAAGAGGGGCGGTCCTGTTTAGCCTCAAAAAGCACGTCGGACGGCAGTGGAGCTGCTCCACGTGCGGTTCACATGTGCCTCGCCCGGCAGGGCCCACAGGAGAAGGCTTCCGGGGCCTGGGTCGGGTGCGCCGGCCTTTTGGGAAGGAACTATGAGCGCAAACAGAAGGAAGGAATAGAAGCAGGCAAGACGGACGAAAGAATGTGCGAAAGAATGAATGAAAGAAAGAATGACTGAACGAATGAACAATGAAATGAACCAGAAAACGACATAGAAGAACATAAAGACAAGACTCAATGACAAAAGAAACGATAGAAATCAATATACAAAGAAGGAAAGAACGAGAACAGAAAGGCAGGAAGAGATGCGGTACAGGTGCAGAGACAGGAAAGGTGGAGAAAGGGTGTAAAGAAAACAAGTTGAGCTCAAGATTGCCTGTTTCCTCCTGGTGTGAACGACGCCCAAGTGCCTGGCATCAACCAAAACACTGAAGCAAAGCATACTCATCCTGGGTGGAAGTTGAAGGCGTTGCCTCCCGGTTGGGCTCGCCAAAAAATACCCAGCTTTATTGCTTTGCCTGGTTGCGATATTTCCAAATACATGCCCGAAAGGGTTCAGCGCCTTCAAACAATACTGTACTTGGACACTTTAACCCCACATTGCCTTGATGGTGGCCAGGGAATGTTCCGGCTTCCACAAATTAAATTGGTGATTCTGGACAAGGGGGCTCCCTTTTCGTTTTCCCTCTCAACCAAACATAAATGCGTTCACTATTTTCAGGCCATTCCAGGGTCAAGGGCGCCAAAGACTTGGCGCAGACTAAACTGCCTTTTGGCCTGGCAGAACCAAGCGCGCCTGAATGCTTGTTTGTCATGTCTAAGCGCAGTGCAGTTCGCACGCAGCCATTCTTTTTCCCCGAGTCCGAGTAGGTGGATAAAACATTCCAAAACTGAGGGCAGGCAGTGCAGCGAACCCAGTCACCAGCAGAGGCCGAGACCGAGGGTAACCGAAGGGTCAAGCCAAAATGGCCCCAAGTAGAAAATGACAACCGAGAGTCAATCGAATGGTTCAAGCAGCAGCCAAGGGACTTGGCCCTAAGACATCCCTGTTTCACCAGACAAGTTTGGCCAACATGAGAATAATTTGAATATGCGTCCCCCGAAACTGGGCGATGTTCCTTTAACGCGTCTTCTGGGCCACAAATGGCTTTGCTGCCCTCACTACAAGTTCCGAATATGTCTGAATGAAGCGTCTGCCTTGACTTTTTGGGGTACATGTGCGTGTGCTGTTGTTGAAGTTGGCAACAGGGAAATCACCCAATAGACTTCCCCATTTAGAGTGGTTTCTGCTAGCAAGAATGACACCTGTGCTCAAGTGCCTCCAGGTGCTAAGAACAGTCAAAGGCATTTGAAGGTCCATGCGTCGTTTACCCCCCTCCAGCCAAACAGCCCAACCAACAAGTCGGATCGCCCAAGCCCGTCTTGTCTCCCAGGCCAGCTTTCTCAAAACCAGCGCCGCCTAGCAGTTTTTGCTTTTGCGTGTCTTTTGCTTTTCAGCTAAACAAAGACATGCAGGATTTGTTGCTGGCTGGTGAGATCTGGCTTCAGTCTATCAAAACACATGAACCAAGGAACATTTACCGTGACCCATGAAGCCTGGCATGCCTAGATGTGTGGTTCACCTTATGTGGCGTGGCATCTGGGTGCTTTCCGCCGTGCACTGCGAGAATGTCTGGTTCGTCTGTCTGTCACGCTAGCTCCACCCCAAATGAACAAGACAAACCATGCGAAATCTTTGACACCTCTGGAACCCAAGCCCCCAGGGGCCCGAGCGGTGCACTCTTGGCCGTCACCCCCTGCGGCTGCTCCTCAGCCTGAAGGCTGAAATGATCTTGACGTACCAAGCTTATCCAGGCCAGAATGGCCCTAACTTGCTTGATTTAGGCATTGTCATGCTTGTCATGTTCTCCGACTAACCTGTTGTGTGGTACACCTCTTTGGCGGGGGGTTGTCTAGAGTGAGGGGAACCAACAGGATACCAACTTGGCATCCAATTAGTTGATGAAGCATTTCTCCTTCTCCTCCTTCTCCTCCTCCTCTGCTTCTTTTTCTTCTCCCTTTTCTTCCTTTGCGGTTGTTGGCAAATATGTTCAATGGGAACCAAGCGGGCTTTTCTTTTCGCTCCATAGAGGTTGCCTTCCAAGATGGAGCTGGCTTCTCCAGATCAGCTCCGTCCGAGTGCTCCCCGTTTCAACGGTTTGAGACCCTGACAAAGCAGACGTCGCTCCGGAAATCCTCATGGAACTAACAGCCTCGCCCAGCAAAAAGCAACCGGCAAACAAACGAGTAAACTTGCTTGGTTTCTTGCGGCGCAAAATCCTATGAGGCCCTGGCTGAAGTTAGTCAAAACCGGTCAGTCAAACCCTCACTCCAGTTGAAACCCTCAAACCAGCCACAAACACTACAACATGAAGAGGGCACTAGCAAATTGGATCGGCCCGGGTGGCCCCCATGTCCTCCTCCAACTTACGCTATCAAACTATCAAGACTTGCATTTGCTCAACTATCAAGTCGTCTAGCCCGGCAACATGAGATGAAACTCTAGGTCCTCCAGTAGAAAAGGTTAGAAGAAGGGTACTAACTTTTTTACTGTAGATTTCTTTTTAGTAGGGGAACCCTCCCAACCTTCCAAACATTAGGGCACTGGGCCGAGAACTGGAAACTGATACCCACGTCGGAAAGCGACCCGCCTGTGGTGGCTTCCAGTTCACAGGGATGCTATTGGCGCCGGTGCGCTTCTCCTCAAAGATGCGAGAGTCAGGAGCTGATATATCCCATTTGTCACATAGATATACAGGTCAAATATATATATATATATATACACATATGTGTATATGTATTATATTATATATATATATATATACAATGTGCATATCATATATGTGTAGTGTCCTTTCTTTCATGCATGTTGTTTTCATTAAACTAACCCCGCGCATGCATGCTGAGTTTGCTGCTTGCTTCACCGATGTCACCCGAACAGTAGAACCTCCCTCTGAAATCGTAAATATGGACATGACTACGCTTCACAGACTTGCAGGAAACAAGCTCTTGGAACTCAGGTACATTGCTTGACCGATTGTCCGGTCTCCGAATCCTTGAATCCGTAGATACACGATCCCTAGATCCCATGCTGCTTCTCACCATCTGTGTGACCTATTGGGTCCGAAAAAGGGCCATGGCTCCTCCCGTCACAGCCCAAAGCCCTGCCACGGGACGTCGTTTTCAGAAGTCTCCAAGAGACGCCAGAGAAGTCTCTGAACATAGCGGCTGGTATCAGGAGGGGTTATTTTGTGGATTCAGGCATTCAGTCTTCGGTGTTTGTTTTGGCACAGCCTCTCTGAAAGGCCAAGAAAGGCTAGACTACTATAATCAATCAGATGGGTGCCCCGGAAAATAGGCAAGCATGTTGCTTTGCTGGAAAGCCCGCTACCGCCGAAGCGAGAAACTGGCCAACAAAGGACTAGAAACTATCCTGCAACTTGTCCAACCCTTTGCAGACGGTCCAGCGCTGACCTCTCCTAAATAAGCTTCACCATCCAACCAGGACACTCCTTTCAAGATCACGCACGTGGTGCATCAAGGGTCAAGATCATCTGACGGCTCAAAGCTGTTGTCATGCAAAGAGTACGTCTTGGTTGCTCAAACAAACTGAGACGCAAAGGGGATGATTCTGCTGAACAAGTCTTGGTTGACGTTGGAAGAGGAGCAAACAAAATAAATTTTAGCAGTTCAGTGGGGATTTCCCACTAAACCACAATATGCAAAATGTAAAATGTTTCCCAACAACAAACATGAAGCGAGAAATGGAGAGCTGATCGCATCTCTTCGTCACGCGCAAGCGGTGCCCTTTTTGCTTCGCGGAGTGATCGGTCACAGGGCCCCAGTCCCGGGGAAGTTTGGGCCCGGAGTCAGCTCAAGCCTTGGGATGTGTCCCGGACGAGCTTCATCCCCCCAGTCACTAAGTGTCCGTTCAACTTTGGTTAACAATTCCTTTAATCCCAGCAAGACCAACCTTGAATTTCAATATGCCTCTTTGCTTCGCCTGACACCGGAGCCTGCCTCCTCGACTGTCGAGTCCAAATAGGAAACCATACCCTTCACCCGGAGATGAACCCCCTGCACTCTTTCCGCTGTGTTGGAAGGCAAACCCTCAATCCTGCAGCCAAACATGAAATGCCAACGCCTGAAGTGACAAACCCAAATAAGAACTCTTCATGCGACTGGAATCGCTAGCGCTCTTTTCTGCTGTCTGCAAGTAGGAAGAAACCCACTAAGTTGGTTTCGCCTCCAGGTTAACTTTACAACCCCAAAAGGACGCACCCATGACAAACCTCGGCCTTGACTCAGACAGGCTGCCAAGACTGGAGCACACACAAGGTCAAACTGGTCAACAGCGCTGGACAAAACCAGCCTTGGAAGGGTTTAAAGCTCGATGCGGCGCCTTTTGAAATAGGGATCCCTCAAAACGGTTTGTTGCTTTCCTGTGTATTGTTGACAACCTATTCAAGGTCAAACACAAAAAAGACACCAACCAACAACCCAAGCCCAGAGTACACCACAAAACCATCAACCAAGGGCCTCCCGTTGTGCTATCCCCCAAAATCCTTCTTGCCCCAGGCCATTGCAGACGTAAGCTGCTGGTGTGGCCTGACAACTGCGCTTACAGCCGCTGCATTCTGCATTCGCCAGCTGCCAGCCCCAAAAAAAAAAGCGCCGTGTGGGCACAAAAAGATGACCTTTCACTAAGCACTTTAAATGCCTTGGTATTGCTTAATGTCAGGACAAATCGAGAACCCTGCTCAAGAAAGGCGGTGTTTCAAAGACTTAGGGCCATCCTGCCAATCGCGCACAACTTTCCATTGGACAGTTGCTTGCGATGTGGCTCCTGTTTTCTTGCAGACCCCGTGGTTATGATGCTCAGCTAAAAACGGGAGCTGGGCCAAAAAAAGACTGGCCTTTTGGGAACCTGACTGCAAATGGATCAAACCAAAAGGTCAAGAGGTCGGCTCTGAAAGTGTAAAAGTGGGTTAACATGACATGTTAACCCTGCGTGTCCTTCTTCAGTCACTGGGGGTCAGTTCCCCAAATGGCACCCCCCATGATGGAACTGGATGAGTCGATGAATGCCTGAAACGCGGTCCATTTTGCCCCACGATGGCCCCCCAAGTAAAGGAGAACCCCTGACGGGGTCCCTCTTGCCCCATGCAGAACGCCGCCCCCCGGTCGGCGTCGCCGTCGGAGAGCGGCGAGCGGCGAGCGGCGAGCGGCGGTCCGCACGGGCCAAGTGAAAGCTTGAAGTCTCAGCCCCTCGAACGGCGGGTTCGCAGAAAACCGCAGCAAATCAACTGATTCCCATCCAAGGGTCAATTTGATGGTGGATCTTGTTCCACCCACCCACCAAACGAAGACAAACACAGCTTGACATGTCAAGACTTTGGCTTTCAATCAGTGAAGGCGCAGGCGCTCCTTCAAGGTTCCCAAAGAACTTTGCCGCTTTGCGAGGGGCTGTGATGTCCTAGGCGCAACGAATTAGTCCGCATGCTCTGCACCTGTCTGGGCTCGAAGCTACAAACTGAGACCCCAACATGCTCAGGACACAATTAGACTCTCAGGTAGAAACCCGGAGGCATGCGAATCTAAATCACAATCTTCACCCACCCAAGGAGAGCAAACCAAAGGAAGCCCCATGATCCATGGGGCCCGAGGTAAGCCCAATCTTTCGTCTATTGGGTTTGATTGAAAGCATAACGAGCCTAGCATGGAAGCCGAAGGCCGAAAGGAAACCATGTGGAAATCAACGGAGCAATGTCTGGTTGCCACTATCCGGGTGCTGTAAATCGGGTCAAGAGTAATTTCAATCGCCCAAGAACATTTGGGAACAGGAGCCCAAAAGGACCCAGAATATCCCGCCCTCGATGCGAGGATAAGGTCTTGGCTCTTGCCAGGTCACTGCTGAGTTACCGTTCTACATTAGGTATCCAGAAAAATCCATCAAATTCAACCCAGAGGCAAGCATTTCTACTTCCCGTTACCTAATTTGCTGTGGAAAAACTGGAGGCACTGACCGAACGCTGAACGCCCTCAAAGGGCCCTTTGGCTCAAGGTGCCGAGCTGCTTGACGCGAAAGCCAGCGAGTGCCACGGAAAAAAAGGTGGTTCGCACCCGAGGAGTAGAGGCAACCATAGGCGGTGCCGAAGGCGTAAGGATTAGAGCCCGGCCGTCTTTTTTTTAGTATAAGTGCTGAGTTGCCCATGCTTTGTGCGTTGTTGTTTTTTTGTTTTAATTTATTTTATTTGGTTTTTTTCTGGAGGGAAACCCTGCCAGGAAGAAAGGGTGAGAAGAAAAGGTGGCGTTGGACTGGGCTTTGTAAGGGGCTGACGGCCGGAGCTGCAAGCCTGGGAGGCTCTGAATTCCAGGCACTTCAGCCCATCTCCCGTTGGACGTGCATCGAAGAAAGTGGCGAGGAAGAACGTGTGGTCATTTTTTCACCACACCAATCCAACCTCCAACCCCCAATCCAACCCTCCGAATTCCCTACTGCGACAAGGGGCAGCGAAAGGACTCATGGCCAATGGTAGTTCGTCCCGAGCTACCACCAACTCCCGATCTGCCAATCCTTCCTGCTTCGATGTTCTTTTCAAGGCGATCCGTGTAGAAGGTACCATGGATTTCAACATACATGAACTTCTATGAACGAATATGATTCCGCATGTTTCCTGAGAAGAAAGACTTGCTCAACTGGTTTGCAGCCAAAGAAATGGACCGACCAGTGAGCTCTCCCCCCGCAACCGCGCACGGTGCATGCAGCACATCGCGAGCTGCTTGGGGTCGGTGTGGACACAAGTACCCAGCTACCCAGCGCTGAAGGCTCTCACGGGTAGGAAGGAGCAGGAGCATGCGGACTGCGCATCGAAAGAGCATCGAACGACACCGATTTGGACCGAGCAGCCAAGTCCCACCGGCGAAATTGATGCTCAATGTTGCAAGCGGCAATAGTAACCATCCCTGTGATTCCATTTAATACAATATAACTGAAGGCAACTAAAGGAACCAGCCCTCGTGTCAAATGGACTCTCAGCTCGAAGAAGCGCCCCTTCTGCTTTCAAATGTCAGACTCCATTGAAGATGACACGTCACACTGCCCCAAACTGAATCCCCAGACAAGGGCACTGTCAAGCTAGCGGCACACTCCTTGTGATGGTCGCTGAAAGCCGTCCAAGCAACAATTCTCTCCAAAGGAGCCAAGTCGGGGCCCGATTGCAAAGGGTGCCAAATACAAAGACAAACACAACAAGTGCCTAATGCAAAAAATGTGTTTGCCCAAAAACTTCCGGACCTAGACCGGGGAACAAACGCAACTTCAGTTTTGTGTTGTCCACTTTTGTCCGGAAATGACCCCACTCCCCAAAATTATGGATGTCCTCGCATATTATTTTATACAAAAACGCTCAGCTAACAATATTTCTTGGGTACCACAGCGCCACCCCAGACACTCAATCATCGAATCGAAAAAGAGGCGCACAATTGAGAAACCGTCTTCCCGCCTTTCCCTGTACTAATTGCAATCTCTCTTGCTTCTGAGCTCTGAGCAAGTCAGAAAATCTTGGCAAGCAACACACATATGCTGAGCCAACAAACATTCTAGGGGGTAGGCAAACACACTCAAAAATAAAACTGAGAAAGGGATACCCAATGAGAAACCATTGTCCAGGCCGAAAACAAAAATATGTTTAAACCAATACGACATCAATACACACCAATACTAAGCCAGTAGGGCAAAGCCAGTACCGAGGCAGCATGAAACAATACTAAACCAACACTAACTAATACTTCGCCAGCACTAAGGCAGCACAATTCAATACTAAACCAATACTAAACTTAGGAATCTGGCCCCTTAAATTGAACTATTGTACCGGTTTACTCAAAAAGGTTCCCCCATATCGCCTGGGGGGGGGGGCGGGGATTAATTTATTAGGTCATCCATGTTGATGAGCATTGCTGCTTGGACGAACATCTGCCCGAAAGGATGATGTCCAAAGGGGCTTTCCCACCCCTGATGTCGCATCCAGGTGGGTCCTAAACTTCCCGGTTGGCATATGTTGAATGGATCACCCCGTCCGCAAACATCGAGCTTTTCACTCAAGGACGGCTTCTCCTTGGGAGAAATGAAGCTGGGGCGCGAGGCCTTAAGCACCATGGCACAGCATACGCCAACAACCGATCCTGATCCAAAGCCCCTTAATTTCATCTGAGATTGACCAATCAGGCATCGCGGCAGGCCGAGTGGCCGAAATTCAAAAGCCATTTTCCCTTCAGCTGAGGAAAGGTGGTCATCTTGGTTGCCTGTGATTGAATCACTGGGAGGGATCTCAGGACCAGTCCCTTGTGCCGCTTTTCCCTGCCTGTCGCAGCCTTTGCAGTGCACATCTTGAGGCCCAGCCCACTGGGAGCAGGGAACCTTGGTCAAGAACACCGGCTCTAAAAGAAAAGGAACACATTCTCATGGAACAATAATTAAAGGACCGGATAACCCCACATGCTATGTTTTTGCCAAGGATGTGAGTTCAAATGTCCACACACATGTACCGTGCGCCCCTTGTATGGATGCGATTACAGAGCAGGTCTAGCGCGCTCTTTTCATCGCAGGCGTTGCTAACCTACTGCAGCCCGAGCCGCTAATCAACAAAACAAAGCAAGTTCGAGACATTCTCGAACTTAGTCCATCTTGTTAGATTATTGGCTGCGCCGCACGTGCATCTCAGGAGGTCATCTTGCAGCTCAGCATCGGAGAAGATCTGGACACTTTCCCAAAGAGAAATAGCACTGTGGTATCCGTTGGACGATGAAGTCAAGCTTTTTCAGTCAGATGTCCATCTCAAGGCTTCTCCGCGGGGAACCTGCAGGGCCTGCCTTCCTGAAAGGTTCCAATGAAGGTGCGCGCTGCGGCTGGAATGTCGACAGAACGCGGACCGCTCCGCCTACATTGTGAATCCATCAGCAGCGCCAAGGGCTTGGCAGGGCAGCCGTGGAGCAGCTTATCCAACTTGGAGCAGCTCATCCACGACTTCGGCAATGGCATCTCCACATCCAGATGCACAGAATGCAGCGCCTGCCACGACTTCGGCAACGGCATCGCCAAAGTGCTGCGCCTGCCACCATTTCGCACGCCCCCCGCCGCGCGCGCTGCGCCTGCCACGATTTCGCACGCCCCCCGCCGCGCGCGCGACAACATCCTGTCCCGTTAGACAGCTGCCGAACGCTGCGCCTGCCACGATTTCGCACGCCCCCCGCCGCGCGCGCGACAACATCCTGTCCTTTTAGACAGCTGCCAAATGCTGCCCCTGCCACACAAACACACACCCAGATGCACAGAATGCTGCGCCTGCCACGACTTCGGCAATGGCATCGCCAAAGTGCTGCGCCTGCCACGATTTCGCACGCCCCCCGCCGCGCGCGCGACAACATCCTGTCCCGTTAGACAGCTGCCGAACGCTGCGCCTGCCACGATTTCGCACGCCCCCCGCCGCGCGCGCGACAACATCCTGTCCTTTTAGACAGCTGCCAAATGCTGCCCCTGCCACACAAACACACACCCAGATGCACAGAATGCTGCGCCTGCCACGACTTCGGCAACGGCATCTCCACACCCAGATGCACAGAATGCAGCGCCTGCCACGACAGAGGCAACGGCATCGCCAAAGTGCTGCGCCTGCCACGATTTCGCACGCCCCCCGCCGCGCGCGCGACAACATCCTGTCCCTCTAGACAGCTGCCGTGAGTCAGCGAGTGTGAGTGAGTGAGTGAGCGAGTGAGTGAGTGAGTGAGTGAATGAGAGTGAGTGAATGAGAGTGAGTGTGAGTGAGTGAGTGTGAGTGAGCGTGAGTGAGTGAGTGAGTGAGTGTGAGTGAGTGTGAGTGAGTGAGTGTGAGTGAGTGTGAGTGACTGAGTGTGAGTGAGTGAGTGTGAGTGAGTGTGAGTGAGTGTGAGTGACTGAGTGTGAGTGAGTGAGTGTGAGTGAGTGAGTGTGAGTGAGTGAGTGTAAGTGAGTGAGTGAGAGTGAGTGAGTGAGTGAGTGAGTGAGTGAGTGAGTGAGTGAGTGAGTGAGTGAGTGAGTGAGTGAGTGAGTGAGTGAGTGAGTGAGACAGTGATGAGGAGGGAGGGCGGGAGGAGGAGGAGAAGGAGACGCGGCGCGCGGACGACGAGCGGTAAAAGTAAGAACCCCACACAAAGATGTGGGGAAAAGTAAGAACCCCACACAAAGATGTGCGCCTGCCACGATTTCGCACGCCCCCCCCGCCGCGCTCGCGCCAACATCCTGTCCCCTGGCACACAAACACACACCCAGATGCACAGAATGCTGCGCCTGCCACGACTTCGGCAACGGCATCGCCAAAGTGCTGCGCCTGCCACGATTTCGCAACGGCATCGCCAAAGTGCAGAATGCTGCGGCTGCCACGACTTCGGCAACGGCATCGCCAAAGTGCTGCGCCTGCCACGATTTCGCAACGGCATCGCCAAAGTGCTGCGCCTGCCACGATTTCGCACGCCCCCCGCCGCGCGCGCGACAACATCCTGTCCCTCTAGACAGCTGCCGAATGCGACCCCTGCCACACAAACACACACCCAGATGCACAGAATGCTGCGCCTGCCACGACTTCGGCAACGGCATCGCCAAAGTGCTGCGCCTGCCACGATTTCGCAACGGCATCGCCAAAGTGCTGCGCCTGCCACGATTTCGCACGCCCCCCGCCGCGCGCGCGACAACATCCTGTCCCTCTAGACAGCTGCCGAATGCGACCCCTGCCACACAAACACACACCCAGATGCACAGAATGCTGCGCCTGCCACGACTTCGGCAACGGCATCGCCAAAGTGCTGCGCCTGCCACGATTTCGCAACGGCATCGCCAAAGTGCTGCGCCTGCCACGATTTCGCACGCCCCCCGCCGCGCGCGCGACAACATCCTGTCCCTCTAGACAGCTGCCGAATGCGACCCCTGCCACACAAACACACACCCAGATGCACAGAATGCTGCGCCTGCCACGACTTCGGCAACGGCATCGCCAAAGTGCTGCGCCTGCCACGATTTCGCAACGGCATCGCCAAAGTGCTGCGCCTGCCACGATTTCGCACGCCCCCCGCCGCGCGCGCGACAACATCCTGTCCCTCTAGACAGCTGCCGAATGCGACCCCTGCCACACAAACACACACCCAGATGCACAGAATGCTGCGCCTGCCACGACTTCGGCAACGGCATCGCCAAAGTGCTGCGCCTGCCACGATTTCGCAACGGCATCGCCAAAGTGCTGCGCCTGCCACGATTTCGCACGCCCCCCGCCGCGCGCGCGACAACATCCTGTCCCTCTAGTGAGTGTGAGTGAGTGAGTGTGAGTGAGTGAGTGAGTGAGCGAGTGAGTGAGTGAGTGAGTGAATGAGAGTGAGTGAATGAGAGTGAGTGTGAGTGAGTGAGTGTGAGTGAGCGTGAGTGAGTGAGTGTGAGTGAGCGTGAGTGAGTGAGTGTGAGTGAGTGTGAGTGAGTGAGTGTGAGTGAGTGTGAGTGAGTGAGTGTGAGTGAGTGTGAGTGACTGAGTGAGTGAGTGAGTGAGCGAGTGTGAGTGAGTGAGTGTGAGTTGAGTGAGTGTGAGTTGAGTGAGTGAGAGTGAGTGAGTGAGTGAGACGGAGACGAGCGGGAGGAGGAGGAGGAGGAGACGCGGCGCGCGGACGACGAGCGGAAAAAGTAAGAACCCCACACAAAGATGTGGGGAATGAAAAGCAACACAAGAACAGCAACCTGCCAAAGAGAAAGGAAGGAAGGAAGGAAGGAAGGAAGGAAGGAAGGAAGGAAGGAAGGAAGGAAGGAAGGAAGGAAGAAAGTAGGCAAGTGGATGGGCGGGTGCCAACAAACAACCCACCAACTCAACAATCAACCAACCAACAAAATGACGAACAAGCAAGCAAGCAAACAGACAGACAGACAGACAGACAGATAGACAGAAAGACAGACAGACAGACAGACAGACAGACAGACAGACAGACAGACAGCCGGACAGCCGGACAGAGGACAGACAACTAAACAGCAAGGCAGATAGATGGACAGACAGACAGACAGACAAACAGGCAGACAGCCGGACAGACAAACAAACAGCCAGGCAGACAGACAGCCAGCCAGACAGACACACACACAAACAGCCAGACAGCCGGACAGACAAACAAACAGCCAGGCAGACAGACAGCCAGACAGACAAACAGCCAGACAGACAGACAAAGACAGCCAGACAGCCGGACAGCCAGACAGACAGACAGACAGACAGACCAACAGCCAGACAGCGGGACAGACAAACAAGCAGCCAGACAGACAAACAAGCAAACAAACAAACAAATAAAAAAGAAGAAAAAACAAAACGAAAGAAATAAATAAATAAATAAAGAAATAAATAAAGAAAGAGAGGAAGAAAGAAACAAAGAAAGAACAAACGAAAGAAAGGAAAATGAAATAAATAAATAAAGAAATAAAGAAAGACAGAAGGAAAGAAAGAAAGAAAGAAAGAAATAAAGCAAGAAAGAAATAAAAGAAAGAAAGAAAGAAAGAAAGAAAGAAAGAAAGAAAGAAAGAAAGAAAGACACAACGAAACAAAGAAACAATCAAACAAACAAACAAACAAACAAACAAACAAACAGACAGACAAACAAACAAACAAACAAACAAACAAACAAACAAACAAACAAACAAACAAACAAACAAACACATAAACACAAACCAACAAACGAGCAAACACACGAGCAAACAAACCAACAAACCAACAAACCAACCAACCAACCGACCAACAAACAAACAAACAAAACAAACAAACAAACAAACAAACAAACACGCAAACAATAACAGACAAACAAACAAACAAACAAACAAACAAACAAACAAACAAACAAACAAACAAACAAACAAACACACAAACAAACAAACAAACAAACAAACAAACAAACAAACAAACAAACAAACAAACAAACAAACAAACAAACAAACAAACAAACAAACAAACAAACAAACAAACAAGACAAAGAAACAAACAAACAAACAAACAAACAAACAAACAAACAAGACAAACACTCAAACACGCAAACAATAACAAACAAACAAACAAACAAACAAACAAACAAACAAACAAACAAGCAAGCAAGCAAGCAAGCAAAACAATCAAACAACACATGCTGACAGAGAAGCTACAGCACACACATCACATCACAACAAGCCAACTTGCAGATTCCAACTTCAAGGAAACAAATTCCTTGAACAAGGAAACGCCCGCAAATTATCGTGGGCGGGGGGCATGTACTGGAACAAGCCACATAGAAATATTCAGTCCTTTTGTCGATGTTTTTGTCTAGTTCGGGGTGTGCTGGGGGCTGTTTAGGTGGCCCCAGGCGTCTTAAAAGAACCTTTGGCTTGAGTTGCTGTTGTCTCAAAACAACGCCAATCTTTCGGGGGTTCCAAGACCTTTGCGACAGGCATGGCACATTTCTCAAGCAAAGAGCAAGCACCATTTGGGTGTGTTAACACAAGGGACCCCACGAATGGTCGTCGGTGTTCCATTTGGCTTCCCTTCAAACCCAAAAAGGGTAATCTCAGAAACCGCACGCATGCAAACACACATGTCTCCATTTAGTTGGAGCACCCTTGAACTGGCTACGAGTAACTGCGGTCAGGCAAATATCAAGAGCCCATCAGCAGAAGTCAAGCTGGCAAACGGATAAGGGATCTTCGCTCAGTGTGATCCAAGTCCCCTCTGAAGATTAAACTCAAAAGGCAAACATGCCACTCACAAGTGGAAATGCATCAAACAGAGCGAACCCACCCTCCCAATGAGTTCCTGCTATAACGGAATAGCCGCTAATTGTCTACTCTTTTTACGGACAAGAGACTTCCGTTGACCTCTCATACAGGAATCCCTATGGTTTCCCTTGCACCACCAAGGGCTTCCCACCAGCCACCAGAGTGTGTATCGAAAGAACAACTCCACCAGATCTGCGCTGAACCGACATCCAAAAACAAAGCCACCCCGCTCTGGCTTCCCAAGCCACCAACTCGAAGGTGACTTCCACGTTGTCCCAGTCAAGGCCTGTGGTGTTGGAGGTGATCTGCCGGTGGTAGTCCTTCCGACTTCCGACTTCGCGAAAACCGTGGGACGAAGGCCCCGCCGTTGCGGTTGGATGAAGACTCAAATGGCAGAATCAACTTGTTTCAACTTGTTTCCTAGGAACAGTCAAGCGAGCCAAGATGAAGCAAGGGTCCCGAGACCAAGAAACATCCTGGAGCCCCCGCGGCCCAAACGCATCCGGCACCGAACCCACCGAACCGTCTCTTCTCCCCCCGGTCCTGAAGGTCAAAATGCGCCGGGTACCCGAACCTCGAGCGCTCTCAAGCTGGCAGGATGTTTGCCTGTTGTGTCGTTGCGCTTTGTTTGGTGTTTTGGAAAAGCGTGATTGCTTTCTTTCAGGAAGCGCCCCACTAGCCCAGGCTCGAATTTGCCCGGGAGTCTCATTTTCACAGTTTGGAACTGGGGCACTTTGGAAATGAGGCCATGAGCCAGGAATACATCGCTTCACCTTTCGTCACGAGCAGAAAAGCTGAGTGCATCAACTAACTCCACACAAGTGCCTGTTGCATCTGGTGCCAACTCCACACAAGTGCCTTTGAAAATGACATAGATCGATCGACTCCTTTTGTAGGGAGGGATGTTGCTTTCTACTGGGTTCCTTAGAAGGGGCCGTGGCCTGACATGAGTTTTAATCTCATGCTATCAAAGGAGTCTGCCCAACACGAAATGGTCGAGTTTATCAAAGGAGTTTGTCATAAACTCCTGCTATCAACAAGCTGAATTTAGGTTTCCAGGGACCATCCCTCCACCAATGCGTACCCAATCAAGCCCTGGTAGATTCTCCCAGGATCCTTCCATTGGGAGCCGTCGGTCCCTACCCGGTCAACGTCGCTGGCTCACACTCGGCCAAGGTGCTGGTTGGTGCCGCCCACCGCTTTGCACTTGCCCGGATTGCTCTTACCTTCGCGCCCGGACCGAAAGCAGCCCATTCACTGGAGAGAACTCGGAAAAAATGGGGCCTTTCGAAAGCTGAGATTCATCTTCAGGGATCCTTTGGAAAAATATGAACCATCCTCTCTTTTCAAGCAAGGACACGCGTGTCGCGAGAGAAACAGCCGATCAGTCTTTAAGCTGGGAACTTATATTGCCTCTCGCCTTCCCGTGGGAACCCAGTGGACCATAAGAAACCCACGAAGGGATCTAAGAATGAACCAATGGCCTGGAAACTTCCAGACCCCAAATGAAACAGGATCTAACCCCTTTTCATTTGGGCCAAAAGTCCCAAACAATCATTTGGACCACCTTTTTAGACCAATTGGAAACCTGGCTCGCGGAGGGGCCAACAAATGTGTCGCCGTCGCATGTCCTACGAGTGGACATAGGGCTTGTTGGTCTTTGGTTCCAAATTCATGTTCGGCTGGTTTAGTGATTTGTTGCAACCCTCAACTCTAAGTAGTTCAACCAGCCACCGACTGGTGGGGTCTAAACTCTAAACAGTCAACAATCTACCCTCCTGCCCCAACCAAATTTACCCGCCAACCATCACAACGCTACGTATATATTTTCGCGTGAGTGAGAGATGCTCAGAGCCTGGGCATGGCATTGTTCTCACCTGCCCGCCAGCCGGCCAGCTAACCAACCTACCAACCAACCCACCCAGGTACTTCCTAAGCTGTGAACTGGGAGACAAACGAACGTCTCAAGCACAAAAAGCCCCAAGAATCGTTCCCCGAAAACTGACATGGAACGTGTAAAATGGCGTCCTCAGAAAGACATTTGTCTGGAAGAGGGTGTCTCTGAGACAATATCATGTGGGCGCTAATCAAGTGCCTGGACCAACAATCGGCGGCCTTTCGCTGAACTTTTGCGGGCCCATGTTTCCTATGGCAGGAGCAGCAAAACCTTATGTAATCTTATGTAAGCAGTATGTGTTGCTGAGTTGTGGTGTTTGCAGCCCTTTGGGCTCCAATCGACGGCGCTTCGCGATTCGGGTGATCCCTTGTTCGGTAGACCTTTCAAGAACATGATTGACACATCAGTCTGCGCACGCATTTTGGAACGACCCACGTAGGTATATACGCATAATATATATATATATATATACATACACCATAGTGGCTGATTTCACTCGGCTAAGAAATTGTTGATTGCTGCCCTAAGGACTGTCTGGAAGCGGCTCGAAACGGGGCTATTTGCCTTTGGGTTCCCTTCACAACCAGGCAATTATCCTTTTAAAAAAACAACTCAAAGGCGTCGTTTCAAACTCCACCAAGAGGTGCTTTTGAGGTGCCATGACGGTTTCGAGAAGTGAAACCTGACCTCCGGCGTGAACCAGCGCCCTTCTAAAAGCCGAAGTTGCAAGTCTCACCCGCCGTCTTTATTGCTGGGAAGACTTCAAAAGGCGAAATATGGAAGCAATTGGTACAGCCATGACTGAAATAATCCCCAAAGCCCAAGCAACTGAGCACCGCACAATCCTGCCAGGACATTTGCTGACTGCACCAGTCCGGGGTGTGGTCATCGTAGCCTTACTCGGCATCCCACGACGCACAACGCACCGTCAAGACACGCGAGACAAACACCAAACAGGACAGTCCGACCGATTTGAGCCATTTTAATTGTCAGGCTGTCTCATTAACATCTTAAGGAACCAGCAGCGTGCGAGCCTAGACTTAGCTAAGTCTGCACATGCCAAGCAGCCCTAAAATGGATGTTGCCTCCATTGGCTTGGCGGTTCCAGCACCATGTTGGCCGAGTTTGACGCAACTCTGAAGGAAAGTTGCCGTATGTTACCATAGTCGATTCCTATTGCGAGAAGCCCAGCCCCAAGGTCAAACTGCATCAACCTGTTAGCCCCTTTCGGAGCGGAAAATACTCCTCTATGCCCAGAACGCCAAAACCTGAGGCTAGGTCTATTTTCTTTCCCAACTTCAACGGCTTCGGACTAGAGGGGACTTGCCGATCGGAGCTTGTTCAAAACCCGAAATCCGCACACTTCGCAGCTCATCTCACGTCTCAGGGGCACACGTCGCAACCCAAGACTGAAGTTGAGAATTGCAGCTTGCCCCCAAGTCAGATGCCCCAAATACACATTGTTTTTTGTTGTTGGACACCTACGTGCGGGTACACCCAATGTAGACAGGATGTCACACGGAACTGTGAAAGGATTGTTTCTGAGGGGGGAGGCATTGCCCCCCCCCCACCCCACCCCACCCCCCGCCCCCACGCTGCTAAAAGGGGCACGCATTGAACAGTACAGTACTTGTAGCCAAGTACTGAAAATCTGTCCGTCCTTTTTTTGCGGGTGTCTCGAAATGGTGGACCCCCTTTGGTTGGTCTTGAAAGGGAAATTAAACAGAACCAAGTGTTTTAGGGGGACCTCCAATTCGAGGAAAACAGATACCGTGTGCGAGCAAGTGTCCAGGAACAGCGCCAAGTCTGCTATTCGCTGGGTCCAGAACTATGGGTTGTATTGGAACAACTAACAAATGGGCAATGGGCAGTACACAAAACCCTGTTGGATTATAGTATATGTATATCCTATGATTGTATATATATATATGCACACATACATATACCCATATTGTTTGGGGCGTCACCTTAATCATGAAGCCTCACTAGACCGAGGACTGCAGCCCCTTCCTCAATTGGCCAGCATTCGGGGTTTCAGGCGAGGGTCAATGCTAGGCTCTTGGAGCTTTGAGCAACAGCCTGTGAAATGCCATCTTTTCAATTCTTGGTGGCTAGCTGGCCATCCGAGCCAAGCAGTCTATTTGTTGAGAAGACCTGCAGCTTACAGGAAAAGGCCACAAGTCCACACCAATCAATAGCCAACCTACAAGTTTACAAGTTTACAATAACACGGAGTGTGCTATCATCCATACAAACACGAACAGTATATAGAGCACAACTCACAAACAGCCGTGAATTGCAGGACGCCTTGCCGGCCGGGCAGCCATCGCCGCACCGGTTGGTGATCTTGAAGACGCGGCAAATGCCTGCCGATTATCTGGAATGCTTGCGGCGAACGATGCTCGTGCAGTATCGGGCGTTCTGCTCCTTCAAAGCCGAAGCAAGGCAACACGTGTTGAGCCGAGCAGAACAGCGCGGAAGTGCAACCCGGCATCCTGATAAAACGGAACCTGTGACGGAATGCCTAAACACTTGCTAAACAAAAGAGATAAGGGCGAACCGCCCCGTATTTAAGGAAACACCTAGACAGGCCATTATTGGCCGACGTCCCATACAGTTTCTGGAGTTCCTGTATTTCCTTCCAACATGGGGTCAGCTGGTGCATTGCCCTCAGGAGAAACCAACACAATTTTATGGATGATTGTTCAATAATTGTTCAATATGTCTAGAGGACATGGCGTTAATAGGTCTCCCCAAAAAACGACAACGTTAGACAAGCAAATGCAAACACTGCGACCAAGTACAGGGTGTTATCCGCTCCTCATATACATATTATGCATATAATGTTCACACAGTTCCAACACCTTTCTTGAAGGCCGAAATGGCTCACTGAGCTTGAAGGGGTTGATGAAAGCGCCAGAAGGTTTGGCCTCCCCTGCAAGCTATGGCCGAAACCCGGCCAAAAGCCCAGTACACCATCCTTGCTCGAAACCAACCAGATGACAATCTACGGTTGCCCTTGTTTCAAAGTCCTTCGGTTGCAAGCAAGGCGGATTGCGAAAAGGGCGAAAGGGCGGCCCTGTACAAAACAAACAACCAGGGTAGCCTCAAAACCGATCCGTTTTGGGCCCACCTGAACACTCAAGACGTTTCCTTTGGGTGTCCCCCTTCTTGTGGAGCTCTCAAAGCCCTTTTCCCTCCCCTCTACAATCCACTCATCTCCTCAACCTTCCCCAAATCCCAAAACAGAAACCCTACGGCCGGACTGGTTCACAGCGCCTGCTTTTGGCTTCGTGCCCTGGGTGGCGCCCCCTGTGGTGCAGAGCTTGTAGCACTGCCCGCAGTTCACCGGGCACCTCGGGAGCTCTCGTCGGCGGCGAAAAAATCCGGAGATCTCCTCTGATCCAGCGACAAAGTCCTTTTCAAAGGGCCAAAGGGACAAAGTCCCTTGAACAAAAACATGAACAGGGACAAAACAAATCCACGATTTCGCGGAAACTCAGAGACTTCCGGGGTTGGAACATGCGTTCGATGAGGCGGCAAACTCTGCACTAAGGCCACCTCATAGTCTGGAAATGGCCTAGCGGTTGTGAATGAAACTCACGGATTTGGACACAGCCGGGCAAAAGCTGTTGTCTATCCGCATTCCCTCCGGTGAACTCTTTCTTTCTTGTTGACATCCTATACAGGGCCTCCCCTTCAAACTTGACTCCACCAAGAGGAAGCTCATCTAATAGCGGCCCGAAAGGTGATGTTTAAACCAGCCGAATAGAAACTGGAGGGCCCCCTGTTTTGGTCGCCCCTCTCAGCTCACTGCCAGCTTTTGTCGGGCTGGTCGTCGAGGTTCGCGCAGTTCATTGCTGCCGTGTACTCCTGGAGAACGGCTTGGTCTGCGGCCTTTCGCAGCCAGTTGAACGTGCTGCTACTCTCCCGTTGTCAAGTAAGTACTATCTGGAAAATGTTTTGTTTTGCTAGTTTGGCTAAACTGCTTGCGGTTGAGTGGCAAATTATCTTCTTCCAGAAGCTTCAAAGGCTCAAGGACAAGTCGAACAAAGAAAAGACGGAGAAAAGAAAGGTAATGCTTCGCGAGATGTGTTGACAGGTGATATCCCACGATTTCTATTCAGTCCAAAACCAACATCTTGAAGTCGAGACTCGGAGACGGGACATCAACAAACTCCGCAGCAAGTTGTGGCTAAGAACCCTTCCCCCATTAAAAGGGGCAAAGGCGCTTGACAACCATTGGAATGCTGACAAATGGAACCTCCAACGCACCTCAAAAAAAGAAATGAGGCCTCCCTCCGAACTCTGCATACTCTGACTTGCCCAGAAAAGAAGGGTCAAGCTTTGGGACCCTGATTCAAATGGACCAATGCGGGAACGCCGCCACCCGCACGCGCGCGCGCGGGTGTGTGTGTGTGTGTGTTGTTTGAAACATAATACCCTTTTCAGGCCTCAAGGAAAACCCACCATTGCGAGGGGCCACGTCCTTCTTTACCATAGCATTTTCCTCAAAACCCGGTAGCCTCCGATGTATGATCCTCTAAAGGGTCGAAATAAGACTCTGGGTACTTGCTGCGCCTCACTCTCTAAGGCTCCCTTTGCAAGAGCATGGTACACCGACTTGAGGGAAATTCACTATCTCAAATAGTGATCAGGCAGCTGGGTTGCTGATGCAGGATGCTGTTGCACGGATCAGGGTGCTGATGTGATTCCTAGGTGTTGCTCGGGGGCTTGCAGGGTTCTGGGGCAAAGGGCTGAGTATTGGACCTCAAGGGAACCCACAATTGAATCCAACCCCTTCCCCTCCCTCCTTGGCCCAAACCCAAAAAACAAAGCCCCAAAGGATGCCAACTACACCAAAAATGATAACTTCCTCGTATTCCGGCTGTAAACTAATCGAGACGTCCCAAATCGCCGGGTGTGGCCCCCCTTCCCGCCGGCTGGCCGCACAACCCATGAAGCTGTCAGACCAACTCCCCCGCTCCGTGAGGGTCCAGTAGTCGTCGCGCACGTGGCCGCGACTCCCACAGCCACAGGAGCCCCGCGTGGTGTCCTCGAACTGGAGCTTTGGGGGGTGGGGTGCGGGGGCTAGAAGGGAGCAGGTAAAGCAGGTCAAAACGGTTCTGGGTCAACACAGACAAGCATGATAGTCAAACTAGGGTGGAACAGGTTAAAACCGGTTGGACCAGTGGTTTTGCTCGCCTGGCACTCTTCACACCATCCTAGCTTCGTGCATCTGAAGTTGCTGCGTCTTGATGATTAAACGCAGCTGTCATCCTTATGTACTTCTATACAGTTCGGTTGTGTTCTTTCTACTTCATGATGTTGACTCTTAAAGCCGTGTGAAAAAGGCAAACTACTTTGAACGACAAATACTCGCCGTCACCCACATGCCTCAAATCATAGGTTCACTTCGGTTTCCGGGGCTGAAAAGAATAAGAAACGACAAAAACGAACCCGGACCCTGCAACTTGAATCTCCAATTGACAACAGGAATCACACCAGTTACTGCTTTGAAGAAACTGTCTAAAAGGGATTATTTTTTAATGAAGCGTGTCAGCATAAATTCCCAAGTGATGCGGGGGGTGGCCTGTTCTGCTGGAGTTCCAATACTTTGTAATCGTCTGCAGCAAACTCATGCAAACTCTATTGGCCAAGGGCCGTGCATGTCAGCTGCTTGCTCCCGCGAGTGACACCGTCAATAGGCGGGAGACTGACCTGCTTGGAGGGGTGCAGCCCATTGCGACAATACTCTTGCTTCCGGAGAGCCATCTGCGCGATAACATATTATCATTCCCGAATCTTTCGCGACTCCATCGCTGCGCCCTTTTGTTTGCAGCGTGCGCTCTGGAGCCATTGTTGCTGCAACTGTGCCGTTCACTTGCACTGGCAAGCCACTGCAGCGTTGAAAAGAACAGTCAGTATCATTCGCCTGCTTCCCTTGTGCTTGCCAAAAATGCCCCGTCCTGCGCCTGATGCTCTCAACAAGCTCCCCCGTCTTTCGCTTGTCTTTCGCGATCCCTCGCAAAACTTGTTCCAACGTGGCCCAACCGTTTTGGGATTGGAGCATTCCCAGCACAGGATGCAAGTGCAGGTGCATCACATCTCCCAGTCTACCAGGGAGTGGGGTCTGTCAATATGTAAGCGTGCAAGCATGCCTCCAAGAATCCTAGCCATGGGAAAAACACTCAGTCGCAGACTCCTTGGCAGATCTTTGGTAGGCACAAATGCCTGCAATGCCAGGGTCCTCGACGTGAGTCCTTACCAGAACCTTTTCCTCACCGCCAAACCGAATTGCATTCTCCTCGTACCAGGTGGTGCTAGCGCAGAGCTTGCCGTCCTGTCGGAACCGCTTCGAATTCGATGTGGCCGTCTAATATTTGGCGTCCCCTCACTTGGAGACAAGCCCTTATTGTCAAAGACACCTTTAGTTGAGGCAGGATGGTCACCAACCTCTGATTTTTTTTTGTCCACTTCTTCAAACCTCTTGGCAAGTACTCCAATTCACAGGCCGGAAACAAGGAAGAACAACAATGCAGAAATGGCCACTGCTTATGGTGATCCCTTGTCAAGGAGTGCACATGCAACGCAATTCTGCCCTACCTTGAAAGTGTCTGCCAGGTAGACTGTGGCGGCCACGCACAATGCAAGCCATGGTGTTCGCTTTTGTTCCCTGACACATCTAATGTTGACCCAGAATTAATAAACCCGTCCCATTATTGGGGGGGTGTTCCCTCCAACAGTGGTCTGAATCCCGACCAAAAGGGGACACCCCCCCAAAAAATCAACCAGGGCTTCTGCTTAGATCCGGGGTTAACATTGCACTTCCAGGGCTGGGTGGTTTGTCGAGGTCTCGGCAATCTCCCGAAAAGACCACCGATCCGATCAATGGATCGGTCGCTTCCCATGAGACTGCCACTTTCTGGCAGCCCAAAAGGCCATCTGTGCCATCCCCACGAAAACATTCGAATTCCACAGGGGATTCCCTGATCGCCGGAAGTGGCAAAGATAACACCTCCAGCCATCCCCCTCCCCAGAGTCTCGTGTCTTGTCCTTCTTGGGCGGGCAGCCCCTGCACTTGCTGTCCAGCGGCAGCCGATTGCTTTGACCTTAAAGGCTCCATGCAACATGCTGGGCTCTCATGAGCTCTTGGCTTTGCCTTCGGTAGAACGCCCATGTTCTGCTGATTTGCTTAAACCCAAAAGGCCCAAAAGGACAGTGGAAATTCTGGAGGGCAAGCTGTACAAGAGTGGTACATCACCCACCCTCGTGGCATAACCCGATTCATCGAGTGCACCCTCAGAAATACTGACAATGCTACTTGCAGAATCCAGGCTGACCGTGGATTCCTCGTTTCGGTTCAAAATGGCTGTCCAGCCGCTTCTCGCTTCCTGACGCGTCCTTGGGGGTTCCTTAGCGGGAGGAGAGTAATTTCCCACAAACACGCGAAAGCGAGTGTTGCTTTGGCCACAATGTGAGAACGCCCAAGCCGTTGATAGTCAACGAGATCAGCATCAAATTACGCATAAGCCCCGGCGCGTCGCTGACAGGTTCACTCAGAGCATTCTACCATGTGCCGTGCTTCGCTATGTCCGGCTAGTTGCCTCATGCAGGTAACATCGCTACAATTTGCCAAGCATATGGCTGTGGCTCAAAAGACCGGAATTCCAAAATGGGTTGCCCTGGTAAGTGGAAACATGGGCCAAAACCTGCGGTTTGCCCCTCCTGGTGAATTGTGAGCCACACCCATATTTTGTCATTAGTCTTGTCTCAAACTCTGGGAAGCTCCAAATGCGGCTCGAAAGATGGGGGCCGGTGTGGTAGCCTAAAGTGGGCAGCACCCACAAGCCTGAGGGACTGGGGGTTGAAATCGAGACCATCGGCCCAAAGAGTATGCCATTTGCATTTCTGCAGGGGATGAGTCCCAATGGAGCGCGTTGATCCGAGACACAGCCGTCAACTTTGCTCGCCTTGGCCGCAAAGAAGGTGCGATTGAGAAGGCCCCGAATTTGGTTGGTCACTCGACGGAAATATGGGTCGCTCCTACCCCTGTCAATGGCGGGTCTACTTTGCTCCTCTTCCATCCAGCGAAGCAAGGGTCTCCCCATTTTAGCAAGAACTAGTATGGCCATGGGTCAAAATCCCGTACCCCCAGTGAACATCCCAATCCGCACTAAAATAGACGTGTTGACCCCACGGCCATATCTAGAAAGATGACGGTTCAGTACGCCGATCAAGGGAACAGCAGGGAGCTCTGAAGTAGCATGCCTGGAAGCGAGCAGGGGAGAGCCTGCATATTTCTCAACCGATGGCGATATGATCATCGTTCAGATTGCACGGGGTCGTCTCCCCCCACAAAATGCTGTCCCCTCTAAAACAAAAAAGGCACCCTCCAACAACCAATTCCATGTGGACCCTCAACACTGAGCCACTTTCTAGCATGTGCTATTACCCCCCTCCCACCAACACGGACGCTGACAGAAGGTCACATTGTCTTCCAAGGGGCTCAAGTCAGCTTCTCTGTTCATGGGTGGGAGGCGCTTAGAAATGCTTTAGACGGTCACTGACTACCATGAGCCCAAACTTGCCCTGGCCAATGATGCATAAAAAGCGGGGAAAACAAAAACGGGAAAAACACAACATGTGCGTCTACAAACTGCAACATCTCCAAAGCTCGTCTCTGCCCCTCCTATTGGTGTCCAGGCTGGGTTGAGGATGACCCGCCAAATCAATCAGACTTCCCTCTTGGGGAAACATATTCCTTGCATAGGTCCTTGCGATTCCAGATTATATGTTGCCGGGCATATCTCTTCGCCGCCGGGATTACTGCTCTTAGTATGACCTATCTTCCGAAATCCTAGTGACCAACGGCTCATCCAAATCCAAGTCCGAAGTCTTCCATCCCTCAAAAGCTTTTTCCGCTCCAGATGAAAATGGAACCTCCCAAAAAGAGTCCAAGGGGCGATTCCCAACAGGCAAATGAGTTGGAGACACACGGTTGGATCTGGAAGCTAGGGTGTAGCACACCGAATAAACCCCCGCAGATTAATGTAGGGCTCCAGATTTCTTGGCTTCCCCCAAAAGGAGATGATTCCATGCATGGACATTCCTCTGCAGGGAGGTTTTTTATATTAGCTTCCCTTTGGCTTCCCGATCAAAAACGCCAACCAAAAGGCTAGGTCCTCCAGTAGAGAGGTTAGAATAAGGCTACCCTTTTTTCTCTAGTCTATTTTAGTAGGGTTTTTTTCCAACCAAAAAAGGGTCCAGAAAGGGCACCTAGCTGGAGGGACCTAGAAGCGGGCGATGAGATCCTCCGTGACGAGCCGCCGGGATGGCGCTCTGAAAGGACAGCGCCGTGCGGCGCCGCGGCGGGCCTTGCGGCGCCTGCCACCTCCTGAAGGGGAGGCGCGGTGGACACTTGGCCATGGGTCAAAATTTAAATCGTACCCCCAGTGAACATCCGATTCAATCCCCACTAAAATAGGTTCTAAAATGGGTGGTGCAGCGAAAAACCCCAAAATGGCACCATTAGTTTTGACCCACAGCCACGTGCGCTGGTCGTGGAACGTGAAAAGCCACCTTTGGGAAACCCCTCTGTTAGGGAAACCCATGCGCCAAAAGCGGGGGGGGGGGCGCGTCCATGTACAAATGCGGTGGCACTAGAAACAACTCCATTCTAGCAAGCCATGAGCATTGCCTGCTGACAGCAGCTAGGAAACAACAACAGCCCAAGTTAAACACATGGAAGCTTGGGGTCTCTTTTGCAATCATTCTTGCATGAGGATGTTGGCTTTGAAATTTAGGAGTTGCTGAACAATAGTATGGAAGTGTCCATTGGAGGGAGGGAAGACTCCCCTTTCCATAGTACCAAACCAGAACTCGGCAAAAAAGAAGATGCTTGAACAATTCTGGAAAGTACCCCCTTGCAACTAAAAAAAGGGGGGGGTCCTCAAATCAACCTTGCATGGTGTCGAAAGGGGAGTCCAAGAAGCAGTCTACCGTACTGATCTGTGTGGATAGTGCACAAGATGCAAGCATGGGACATCTAGCCCGGTGCTTCCAGGCAACGACTACAAACAGGCAACCAGGTATTACATTGTGAGTGCTTGTCCAAATGGCGGACCCCTTTTACTTAAAGTTGGTATTTAAAGGGAAACCAAAAGGAAACCAAGAGAGCACGCCTACATTGTCCAGGTTTGTACAAAGGAACTCGAGTGCGTTGGGGGCTTAAAATCCTTGTTGCCTTGTTTCATTTTGTGGTTTGGTCTCCAAAAGGGATATGACATCCCCAAAGTGGATGTTCGTCTTGGCTTTCATTCAAACCAGCTCCAGAATGGGTGTCCTCAAAAAAACAAAAACTTCCCACTGTCTTCCTAGGTCGAA
The DNA here is from genome assembly GCA_963377175.1 of Effrenium voratum. NCBI lineage: Eukaryota > Dinophyceae > Suessiales > Symbiodiniaceae > Effrenium > Effrenium voratum. The sequence continues at coordinate 142,664 of CAUJNA010003631.1, forward strand.
GCACCGTGTGGAACGGAGACTGCTGCCCGCACCGCAGGTCGCCGAGCTGTCCGACTCTCATGGCTCTGTTGATGCCTTGACCTCCCTGATCCTGCAAATCCAAGCACACAGGAGCTTCCCCTGGTGGCAAGTAGGGGGTCTGGCGAAAGTGGCCAACAAAAGCATGGCCTTGTGGTGCGCGGTCGGATTGCACGTTCTGTTCCCAAACGCTCCTTGTAGGCTGGTACAAAGTTGCCCCCAACATTCGGTCCGTTCAAGCGCCCTTCTCAAAATCATGTTCGTGGCTTTCTTGAAGGGAACAACTATCAAGATGAGCCGAAAGTTGATTCCCCCCGCCGAGACAACCTTGCTTTTTGCAGCCCCCACCGAAAAAGCACAGCATCCAAAGAGCTCAGACTGAAAACACACACGGGAACCGCAAAGGTATGCCTCCCCCTCCCTGTTTTGGTGGCCAAGGGAACCACCCCTCAAGAATTGACATAATGGCTGCGATCTGTTGAAATATCGCTGGTTGGCATTGACATATTCAAAAATATTTTTCCTATCGCCGGTTGCCTCCGTGTGACCGGGATCCAGTCACCGAGCGCCACGGCGTCCTCCGGGAGTCATCCCAGCGGCGCCGCTCGTCGCGGCGCCGGGGGGCCTCCCAGCGGCGCCGGCTGCGCCTCCTGAAGCGCGCGCTTTGGGCCTCCAGTAGCTTGAGGTTCGAAAAAGTGGGTGCCAACTTTTTTCTGTAGCCTATTTTAGCAGAACAACCCCTCCCCCCTCAAAAAAAAGGGGCAAAAGGGCGCTATAGTGGGGGAGTTAACCTATGGCAACCCATGAGTACCATGACAAAATGGGTTCCCGTGCGGAATTCCAAAGACGCCCCGCAGACTACGAGAACCTCTTTTTGGAGAGAGGAAGGAAACCCCTCGGTGACATTGACATACTCTCGTGCAGAACATGCAACCAGAAGACCATGCTGGCTGGAGGAAACTCCGTTTGGGAGACACTCGTTTTTTTGGGTGCCATGCTAATTCGCAGGAGACTTCCGATACAGAACACACATGAATGTTGCCTAGGAATCATATGGAGAAGACAACCGTAGAACATTTCGATCGGAAGCCCTTTGGTGGCTGTCGGTTTCTTTATGATATTTATGTCCAACCAGCGAGGGCGCTACCCATTCATTGTACGGTGCCTACAAAAGTGCATCTCCCTTGCCATTGACTTTAAGGTCTCGGACCTTGAGAGTAAAACCTCCAATGGCCAACCTCTTGGGGTTGCTTCGCACGCGCGGTTCTCGTGTTTCATCTGAAAAGGAGGTTCCCAAACTTGGACTCCTCCAAGTAAGCCGGAAGACAACGCGGAATCCACCTCGAATGGCAAATGAACGCCTTTCTGCGATATACCCAAATAGGCCATCCTTTCCCACAAGTAGCACAGAACATGCGGCAAAGCCCGTCAATCACCACAGTGCCCTAAACGGGTCATGCTGTCAAATGGGCTTTTAGGCTCAATGGGATCTAAAGCGGCCTTAACATACCTGAGATGACTGGTCAGCTAGAAAGGGGCCTTTCCTGAAAGGGCGACACCTGACTGGCAACCTGACGCAAGTAACTTGCGCTATCGCATAGTTTGAACCCGGATGATGGCAAAGCCGGCTTTGCAAGGCCCAGAAAACAAAAAGACTTGCCCATATTGGGCAACGGGTGGGCTGAAATAACTCCCAAAACCTACACGCCCATTTCCCTCCAAAGTTGTATCTGAGTATTTGGCGGTCTGCAAAGACGAGTCCCAAATGGACTGACTTAAGCACGTGACAGAATCCCTCGGACACCAGGAATTCGAGCTCGCTCCTGCGGGTGTCCTGCCATCGCCGGCGGCTGCGCCTGAAAAAACGGGCAGCTTAATTGCATCGGCTGCAATTTACACCCATTCATTGAATTGATCTGTTTTCTTTTCTGCCCCTCCCTGTTTCGGTAGTTGGGCTTACATGCTGCTGTGTGTGTGTGTGTGTGGTGTGTGTGTGTGGTGTGTGTGTGTGTGGTGTGTGTGTGTGTGTGTTTCCTTTTTATCCACGCTTTAAACTATTTTTGAAGCGAAGGGATGGACTTCGAACTGAGCTCATGCTCATGCTGTAAATGGAAATGCCATATGATGCCAACTGGCAGAAGCCACTCCGAGCAAACAAACCAGTATGTTGCCAGGAAACAGACCAGTTCTGATCAACCAGCAACTGTGGTCGAAGGACATTGATTCTTGATGAACACAGGTAGATGTCCCAAGGGCCCTCGACCCCTGGACCAACTCCTGTTTTGACCTCACTTTCAGTCTGGCAAAACTGACGGTCCGTTTAAGGCGTAGCAGAAAGAGACTGGCAACGGTTTGCGTCTTGGGCCGAAGGGGATCGTAGGATTGCGGTGGCTGGATCCCCTGCAAAACGCATCTGATTGGGAGGTGATGATACCTGCTTCCTCGGGCTGTTCCGAATTCCCCCCCATTTCCGCTCTCCCGCCCCCCCATGTTTGCTCACTTTGTAACGTTCCGGGGCTTCACGCAATCATCCGATAAATGTCAAGCAGTACAAAATCGGTCTGCATCAATTGAGTTCCTCACGCCTGTGACGACCTTCAACCATGCTCCCGCCAGTGATCCTTGTCTTCCACGAGCCGTATGGTTTGTCGCAGGCGAGTCAGCCAAAACTTCGCGGCAACTTAATCCAAAAAACAACAACAACTTTTTACACAAATGCGTCAATCGAGAGTCGAATCTCGTGGGCTGCTTGCAGATCTTCAACACTGCAGTTCAGTCAAGATATATCTTGCTGTTCATGGGGTAAAAAAAAAAACGGTGTGTTGAACGACGGGCCCGAACTTGTATGATGCTGACATGTCCACTTGAAAAAAGCGCGCAGGAACGTGAGTAAGAAACCACAACAAACGGAACCCAACCATTTTGTCACCTCTTGGGTGAAAGAATACAACTCGCACACTGCCTTGCAGCGCAGCCCTGCCTCACGCAATGGCCTGTGTGCCAAAATGTGTTGCCTTATTTGCCCATCCCCCGCTGCCCCCTAGCCATTCCGAAGTCTCCTCCTTCGGCTGTCGTGGTCGTAGCGCCGGCGCCGGCGCCGGCGGCAATGTTCGCACCTGGGAATCATGGAAAGGTTGGGCCAACCCCTTGAAACCTGCCCGAACCACTGGCTGTCCACAACCTTGTTTGGATTTCCATAGCTCTGGTTGCTCAAAAGAAGCTGTTTGCCCAACCCTGCGCCGAAACCCCTCACCCAGTGGATGGCAATATGCTAGGAACCAAGGGAAATCATTATGTGGAACCTCGAGATCAAACACAAAAAAAGTCCTGGCCACCGGTTCTAGCTGTAACTGGATCGCCTGGGTCAGATATGGAGTTACACAAGCAAAACCTATGTCGGCCCCTGTTCCACCTGAGAACCCATGTCTGCCGGTTGTGTCTGTCCATGCGTCCTTGGTCTGAAGTTCAGCCTAGTGTTGTCACGGCGCGGCTTCTTCGTTCAAGGGCATTTTTTGAAAAATATGTGATTTCTCAGTTCTGCAGACATGTCATGACATATCAACTTGTCACAAGCATATGTTCCACATACATTGTTTTGCATCCCCAAGTGGGATCTGTGATTCTCCCATTCTCTCCGGGATCAAGATCACATCCCCAGGGTTGGCCTTTGTAAATAGGTAGGGAGCAGTCGCTCGACACTCGGAAGAAGCAACCTTTCGCCTGAACCTCAAATTTATTGGAAACATATATTGTAGGGCTTAAAGAGTTTGTCTATGAAGCTTGTTCCATGGAACGGCTATGAAGGGTTTGGCCGATGAGAAGTTTATGGGTTGCCAATCCTGCACGAGTCCTGAGCCAACCAATATTGAAGGTATATGTAGAACGCTTCCTCCCATAGCTGCTGAAGGGTACCTGAAAACTCCCAAATTTCTCTAGCAATGCCGCACTGTGTCCAAGAGGCCAAGCCGATTTCTCGGTCGAATCTGCGCTGTCCTCCTCCCCCTTTGTGAGGTCTCCACTTGGATCGCTTTGCTCCTCTTCCTCTTCTCCCTCTTCTCCCTCTTCCTCCTCCTCGTCCTCCTCCTCGGACCTGGGAAAAGTCTGGGCCGAATTTGGGTATGGGTCAAGATTAAGCCGCCAGGGGACCGTAGGTTTTTGTCCTTGGTTCCATTTATCAGGGTTCCACTTTGGGTACCTATTTTTGACCCGCACCCGTTTGATTTGGGGTGGTTGGTAATTGGTGGGTGGGTGGAATGCGGTTTGGCCAGCTTTGCGGTTGGCTTTGCGGGCGTTGTTGGTGCCGCCGAATTCGCCGAACATCGCGACTCGTCGAACAAAAACGCAACTTGAGCAATCCCTCAGACCACGGACAACACCTAGGAGGACCAACAATCAAAAGCGCGGATAACTTAAATGAAACTAGAGATCCGCTCCTGGTCCCAGTCAAAAATGGGAACTGGTCTGAAGCGAAGCGCCCACAGCTTTCATTTGACATATGGCCCAATGCGTCCTGGGGCAAAGCGTTCATTAGACCTTGCTTCGTAGGGCATCGTGTGGGCAAAAAGCCGGGGAACCCGAAAGATGCCGCAACGAGTCGCATGTCTTTCAGAACCGCAGCTCGCGGGGAACTTTAACCCAACCTTCTGGATCCCCCTCCTGTGGCCGTGCGGTTTAGGCACTCTGGAAGTCAACAAGTGAACCCCAAGAGCAATGCATCCGCAAATGGTCAATGGGCAGTTGAGTGTTTCTGTGTTTATCCGCGGAATTCCAAACGTGTTTGCCTGAGCAATCGAAGGTCCCCCCAGATGGTCACTTGTCCGTCCCTGGCACCCTCCTTGGTTTCTGCTTCCCGCAACTCGTTCCTCAAACCGCCCACAGCCCCTTCTATGCCGTGAATCAGGGCTCCTTTCAAAGAGACGGAAGGGCTGCACAAGCAAAGCCGAACAAGATGCGGTGTCAAAAAGCTGGCAGTATTCTCAGATTGTCAGTGTACAACCCAGTTTACAAACGTAATCGACATCTCACAAGTTAGCCAAATCTGGAGCAGGAGGCGTTCCCATGTCCAAGACAAGGACATCTCTGCTCTTGCTAACTGATGTTAAAGGAAAACCCGCCAGAAGGGCGCTGGCTTCGGAAGGCCAAACCGGTCGGGTGAATGACCTGAGGCTGCTGCGTAAAGAGCAGGGTCACCTTCTCCTGTGCTACTTCGAAGTCCTGGCCACAAGATGCGCTCCGCATCTAACCCTCCCGTACCGCTTCAGCGCTTCAGGCCCCCCCAAGAAGTTCCCCAGCCAAAAAAAACCGCAGCCCGCTGAAAAACAAACCAACAGGCAACCCAGTTCTCGGGCTCTGGATATGCGTGCCCAATGATCTGCTCGGACGACCAAGTCTTTGGGCCGGTTCTGACTGAACACTTCTATGTTGCTATCGACTGAAAAGAATGCGGCTCGAAGTGAACTAACTCTTCCACTCGGTAAACTATAAGGCAATGCTTTGAGAGACCGTCGTTGGACAATACTACATGCATGTGTCCTGATGACTCACTTTGGACCGAATCTGACATGCATTGAGCATCGCTACTTGCCATCGCATTGTAGCAGAAATAGAAGCGAACCAGACATAATAAACCCGGCACGCACACAAATTGTCTTAAGCAAAAAACAGCAATCACCTCCGATCGAAAACGGCATGGCGGCCAAATCACTTTGAGACAAAGAACAAGCATACGTGGTGAGACACAATATGATAGCCATGCCCTAGATGCTGTATTGCGGATGACGAGGAGCCCATTCCAGGCCCGAAGATCCTTGACACAAACATCCAGTTTGAGTCGCCACATCAGAGATAACGCAGACCCGTCCAGTCTAAAGCGCCCCAAAACGCGCTCGGCATGCCCTCCATTGAAGACAGAACCTGAAAACCGCCAACAACTGCCACAGCCCGCAGCCCGCAGAGAGCGCCTGTTTGGCGCGCGTCACCTGAGCCGAGCTCTCCAGCGACTGGAGCATCAGCGCCTCGAACTCGCCTGAAGACGCTCGCAGGCTGAAAGCGCAGTGGGCACTGGCCACTGGACCTGTGGTCCCATATTTAGGATGCACGGCCTTCAATTTTCACCGCAAGCAAGTAGTTGGTACAAAAAACCCCATGCCAGGAAACACTCGTAGCCATTCCAGGCTTGGCCCTGGCAAGAAAAAGAGGGAGAAATAACCTCCCTGATCGCGATCCGGGATCCATGATTCCATCAAGGAAACAGAAAAGAAAACAAGAAGCAACCACACCAACACCAAAACAAACACCACAGCCCCCCAAAGGGGGTCAATCATGGTCCCTTCCACGTCCCCCATACTTCCGCATACGCGGGGGTTCAAGCGAGTGCAGGAGGTCAGCCCAAACCTTACAGAAGGCCAATTGCTTGCTTGAAAACCGCATCTGCATGTCTGACAGTACAGCCAAAGAGTCCTGAATATAGATCCTGACTGTCCGTTCAGCGGACCAGCGACCAGCTTGGCAGACTTGTGAGTAGCTTTTAGTGGTTATAAAGAGGTGAGTGGCACCACCTCTCCTGAGACTGTACGGTTTAAACCGGCAGTTTGTAAAACCACACGCGACGCAAGCACCCTGGAAGGCTGCACGAAAAGCATGCGGGCGCAAATCCACCAAAAAATCGTCCGGGCGAGCACGCAAAAGCCACGCTCTGAGCAACATGGAAACCTCCAGGTTCTCCAACGTTGTTGCATCAGCTCCCGCATTACGATACGACATTTTAGTCGAACCCAAGTGGAGCACAATGGACGACGACTTCCCGACATGTATATGCTTAGCTTGCAGCTGCAGAAGCTCCGAAGAAGTGCCGAGAAAGCCACCTGCAAGGCCAAAGCCAGCTGTGGTTTAGATCCCTGTAGATAACCACACAATACATTCAAAGTGGCTGGCGTCAACGGCTTGGCCCGTGAGGGCAGCTCATGCTGACCCCAGGTCTTCAGAAGTCGCCATGAAATTGGCAAATTCCGCCGCAGGTTGGGCTGAGCATGCTGCAGACCACAAACAGTGTCATTAGCTTTGTAGCGACTGTCGCCTTCCTCCCAGACCAGAGATGAGTGATATACTGCCCTAACTGCGCATCGAAGGCTGTTTTTGTTTGCGGCAGCTGGAGCTCCTCATACTTAAGGTACTGGAAAAACTCTCGCACAGAGTCACGATAACGCTTCAAGGTGGCGGGTTTGACTGTAAGGTCCTGCAAAGTGCCTAAGTGTTTGCGTCTTTGTTTGCGTTCTGCCCGGCTGCGCCCTTCCACTACCTGCGCTTTAACCATCGTCTCTTGACCGGCCGTCGAGACGGCCGGTCAGCCGGATTCTGGTCTGTGTTGACGTAGCCGAGCAAGCAAACATTTCCGGATGCTAACAAATAGGCACACATGCGTTGCAGGACCTACCGAAGCTTTCTTGAAGAAGACCTCCCCTTATTGGTGACTAACAAGGAGACCATTGAGTCCGTCAGGTGAAGGAACCGGTGGCCCAGCCTCTGGCCTCTGCTGCTTCTGGATTCGCCACTTCAAAGCCGTGAAAAGGGCCCGTAGCTCAAGCTTGTTGATGTGCTCGGGCCGCCCAGGAGTCCTCCTCCACCGCAAACCACAGACAGTTTTCCATCCCCACAACCCAGCGGGGACCGAAGACCTAAGGCGTTGAAACTTTGGAACACACATGGTGGGGGCGGTCAGCAAGATGTCGGTTCCGCGCGCTGACACCAGCGTTGCCAATTTCTGCACCAGCAACCCCTCACGCTCCGCGTCCGAGACCACACTTGAACGCTGTGTCCAAGCGCGTCTCCAAAGTTGGCTTTGGAGAAGCGCACCCCTTCCTGGCTGACATCTCTCCACCACCTCCCGAAGGGAGACGTGGGGGATAAACCCCTGATCTTCCAACAAGCTCTTCAAAAGCAATGCCACCACAGGCACCGACCATGTGTTTCCCAACATTGTAAGGCGCTTGTTCTCCCAGTCTCCTCTCTTTGCCTTCCTCTCATGCTTCGCCATGCACAGAGAGGTGTACTCCAAAGGAAAACCTAAAATCCCCTCTCGCTCCTCCACTGAAGGGAGGCGCCAGCCTTTTTTCAGATGGTGCACCCCATTCTCACGTTTGTATTGATACGGCGGGAAACGATGGTTGTCCGCCGCCCAAAGCTCCAACTCCTGCGGGGTGCAGGAATCAATCCCCGCCGGCCTCCACCTAGGTTTGGCACTTGGCTGGGACGTTGTAAACGTGTTCAACTTGCGATCTGGCGGGCCCGCCAAAGCTCAAGATAGTGCGAGGCTTCAACACTGACCTCAAAACGGACCTCCCCATACTCATGGCAGTCAGGAGACCCCGGGAGCGTGATGCGCACGCCGTCTTCACTTCGGATGGCCCAATTGAACCACCACAACCGAGGCCGCCTCGCGAGTGAGCAGTGCTTGGCATCGACCAAATACGGAAGAACCTCGATGGAAGTAGAGTAAACTGCTCGATCCTCCCAGGTCATTGAGAACACACTTTCCATCAAGAAGAACACCTTGGCCCAACTGAAGACACTCCTCACCAGGTCAATGATACGCTTGACGCAAGAATGCAAAGAGGACCTCGGACCCTCCACGGCTCCTTTGCGCCCAAAATTCAAGCCGGACACACCCTGGCAAGGGGGTCCCCCTCCTATAATGACCAAGTGAACGCGGGAGAAACGGAGGGCGCACTGCCTGACCTCCTCCTCCGTCACCTCCTCAACAGAGGAGAGCTGCAGGACATCAGCAAAGTTCGCTTCCACCACTCTACGGGCGCCGGCATCCGACTCTACAGCGATGTAGCCCCCAACTGGGGCCTGCAAGACATCCAGCGCCACCCTCAAGGCACCTATGCCATCAAAAAGACCAATCCCCAAAACCTGAGAGTCATCAGGGAGCTCAGAGGTCTCACCTCTCACTGCAGCCCCCATAGGCTTGAGCCCCGTAGACATCACCAAACCACCACCCGTCTCAGACGCGTCCGAGGCCGTCACCACAGAGTCAAAAGGAAGACGGAAATTGGTCACTGCTAGCGGAAGTAGACTCATCCCAAGCCACAGCTCAATCTTGACTTCCAAGGGGATAGGTTTCCACAGCCCTGTTTTCCCTTCGAAAGAAGAGATGAAAACCCAGATCTGGTTGAGGCACGACATCAGGGGTCGCCTGTAACTAAAAAGGTAAACCAACCCCCCGGCGACAATTTGCAACCTCTTGAGAGAGGTCCTCTTGGACCTTAGGAGGAAGAGTCCTCCCTGCACATATCGAGCGGTTTTCTCGTCCTTTGCCCGGATAGACCCTTCAACCCCATCACACAATGCACCCTGCATCTCAGCGACCAGCTGTTGTTCAACAGTCTTCTTCACATTCCGGGGAACATTGAACTCCTCATAAACTGAACGCAGTGCCAGGCTCGCCCCATTTGGCCGCCCCTCCAAAAGTGCCGCAGCGGAAGGGTTCACCTTTTGCAAAGTATCGAAGTTGTCCAAGTAGGCCCTGTAAAACAAAGGGGAGCGAGGAACCGCCTTGTCACGTCTGAGCTCCGTCTCTCGACCCACACCTGCCAGCTCCATCGCCCTCGTGACCAGTCCTCGATGCAGGTGCTGAGCAACACTCACACTGTTGATGAAGGCCATTGGGAGCACTGTAGCAGACAGCACATGTGGCCTCCTATCCCCACCCGGAAGGGAGGCCGGTATAACCTTATTGAAACAAAGAAACGGCCTCCAAACCTCAGGAAGGCCTACCACATAGAACATCGCCTTGATATCCTCACTCGAGATGAGGACATGTTCACCCTCTCTAACCTCCAAAGGCGCCATCTGCGATAAGAGGGGCAACGTTGCTAAGTCACCTTGCAACGGCTCAAAAAGAAGATTTGCCGGGCGGAGGTCCATAATTAGCCTCAGGACTTCCACGCCCCCGACAACCTCATGCTTCGGCACCCCAAAAAGCCCACCAAGAAGGGGTTCCCCTTCAACCTTGTAGGCTTCCTCCAGGGGCCAAGGGGTACAGATGCCCCTTTCAATCAAACCTTGGGCAACCTGCCCCCAATCTTCCTCCCCAACCCTGACTTGGGAGGTTTCAGCCACTTCCGGGAACCTTGTGGCTTCAAGTACTTGTGGGGGGATTCGAGGAAGTCTTTGACTTTTGCTGAACACACTTCAAGTGCGTCTACGACTCCTGCACTGCCTTTGGCGGGCAGGGAATGTGCTAGGTTGGCCCACCCCAAATTCTGCGGGACGTGTACTTCCATCCCGTACAAATTAACCACCTTAGCATTCCAAAAATCCTCCTCCCCTTCGGGGTTAGGTAGTGGAACCTCACTCCACCTACCAACACAGGAAATGGACTCCCAAAGATGCCGCAGTACTTTTTGCTGCAGCGCAGTGCCCTCATGTCCAGGCATCGAAACCGAAGAGACAGGGGGGTAACCAGCCATCCAGTTGAGGCCCGTGACCACCCCTTGAAACCAAGCATCAAAGGAGAAATCCCCATATTCCGTGCCCAAACCACCCCCCCGCGCGGGCAGGGGAAACAAGTCTGACGGCAGGCTTCGTTCCCCTTCCCAGGCCGCCTTGCTCGCGGTGAAGGCAACAACTTCGGCCCTACTTTCAAACCACCACTCTTGTAAGCAGCGTCCAGCTGCAGCAAGTGACAGTTCTAGGGAACAATCGGACGCGGAAAAATGCGACGGGGGCGCAAGATCAGGCACGTGGGGCTTAGCTACCAAGTCTGGATCCGGCTCATCTCTCCTCTCAGGCGAAGAGGAGATCACTCCTGCAAAACCGCTCAGGCGTCCGCGGGCTGGGCTTCACCACCTCCGACTGTGGGGCGCCCTTGGAGCCCTTCTCCTTGCCCTTCGGCTTCCCGCCTTTGCTCCACCAGCCCCTCCCTTTGGGAGGGTAACTCCTGTTAGCGCGATCGCCCCCTTTTCCTTGCCAGGGGGCGGCTTGATCTCCTTGGTCTTGATGAACTCCGCTTGCTGACCCGCTGCCCCCTGTCCAGGGGCGCCTCCCCGCGGAGGCCTGCAAACGCGTCCTGCTTCTGCTCCTTTGCAGCCGTCCGGAGCTCCTCGTCTGTGGCGACGCTGTTGAGGATCTCCGGGATCAACTCCATCCTTGATGCCACCTCCGGGCGTCTCCCTCGCATGATGGCTTCGAGGTATTTCAGGCGTTGCATGCTGACATCCAGCGCTCGGACGACCTCCCCCTCGAAGAGCTGGTCCATGACCGCACAGAGCGACAAAGCCTCTCTCGCCAATGGGCACGACGGGTTCAGACGCGAGAGAGTCTGGCGGAAGTACTGAACCATGGCGGGACCCGGCTCCCTGCTGGCAAGCGAAAGACCCATCCCATCGTACAGGGTCTTCCTGCACCGCTGGAGCCCCATCTTGGCTAGCAGCCCGGGACATCGCCTGGCCACATATTTGGCCTGGCTCTCCTCTGGGAAGAGGAGCTCCTCGTCCGAATCCAGCACCTTGGATTCGGGACCCGCTCCTTGGCCGAAGACCTAGGGGACCGCCCTCTTGACCGAGGGCGCTGCTTGAGCTCCTTGCCACTCTTGACAGCCTTAGCCTCCTTCTTCTCCTTCTTGGACTTGTCCTTCTTGTCCTTCTTGCGTCTGAGAGGCTCCTCACTGCTCGCCTCTTACGGTCCTCAGCTCCCGACTCAGGAGCTGGCTTCGGACCCTTCCCTCCGGCCTGGAGGGGGCCAAGAAGCAGGGCGACCTCACCGACCACCCGCTTCAAGGCGTACTCCACGTGGAAGTGGAGCGCCGGAGTGAGACGGGGATCAGTGGCGACCCCGCCCACAAAAAGGGCCGCTCTGCACAGGCCGCAGAGCCCGCCTCCCGACGCAGGAGACTCCGGACTCCAACGGCCACAGCGCAGGCAGAGCGGCCCTGCCATCCAAACAGCACGAGCTATAAGCCGAAAATGTTGCGGCCGTTCATCCTAAACCCCGAGGACGGTTTGTCATTGGTTTTATGCCCCCGAGACCAAAGCCCTAAAAACACTCAAGTTGCCACACAGCCCGGAGGAAAAAGCATGACCACACACCAGGGCCTTCAAAGGGTGGCCAATGCCTCAGCTTTCGAGTGCTTCAAGTTCCCACCTATAAGTCTTTTGCTGCTTGTTACAGATCAGTTGCCGCTTTACAAGCAGGCAAAACGTCTCAAAAGTCACAGCATGCAAAACGTGTTCAGAACACAACCAAAACTAAACTGCATATATGAAAAAGACAGAACACACCAGTGTTCGGAAAGTCAATGTGCAATGAATCATGAATTTATACATACACCATGTAGACATGTATATTAGTGATTGTACATATGCTAAACTTTGGGGGCCATAGAGCACCCGCCGAAGCCAGGCCGCTGGTGTTCCAAAAGCTCCGCGGCCGTCGTGGCGGCAGCGGCGGTCGTTTGGGCGGAACTTCGGTTTCACTGCCACGCAGCGCCTGCTGAGCCAAGGCTGAGACCTGAGCTTGGGCTTCGGCTTGGTTGTGGAGTCGCGATCAAGTTCGAGCCATTGCATCTTGGCAGGGTCGCCCACGGTTTTGCATGCTCGACCTGCAATGTAGCATCGTCCCCTTCGATTGAGGAATTCACAATCATTCGAAGCTCAGAGAGACCTTTCTCTGAAATGGGGTTGTCTCTTTTTGAGGGTACCCTTGCGGATCGTGTAAAGGGAAACCAAAAGGATTTTAGGGAAACCAAAAGGACTTTAAAAACCAAATTGAAATGGCTGGTTCCGTGCTATACTGGCAACTGGAATCCTCTGCGATTGGCCTCGAACCCAAATCTCATCTGCGGAAATTGCAATTCACAAACCGGAAAATCCTCAAAATACTTTCATGGCTGAAATCGCTTTTGCCCCTGAATCGGTGAGCTCGACATAATTCCCCAGGATTGGGTGTGAGGGCAAAAAGGCAGGCAAATCTACCACAAGCCAGGAGTTTTTTGTTAAACGAGGCTAGTCAGGGTCTCCAACTATTTCCCTTGCTTCATTTTCTGGGAAGCGGGATGACGCATGGGTCCAAGCCTTGGCAAGTGCGGAGCAGGTGGTGAAAACGAGCGGGGTCCAGCCAGTCGGCTGCCGTTTCTGATGCAATAGCTTAAACACCAAATTGCAAATAGAACTTTAGGAGACAACTAGGGTATTGAAATCCCTCCAGTAGAGTCCATGCCTGATGGCTTCAGATTTCCCTAAGCCACAGTGGCAGCTGTGATTTCGGGGCCTTGCGACCCTGGAGCGCTCCAAGCATTAAACAAAACCTCTTGCGGCCGAGAGGCACAAAGGAGCAGCAACCAGAAAGCCATGGGATCATTCAAAGACGCACCGTCTTTTTGAACAAAACTTCCCCGGATGTTGGCGCGAACATGCGATTGTTTCGCTGCCCTTGGTTCAGTTCAATCTGACTCAAAGGGAGTCAGAAGAAACTCCTCCATGTACATGGCACATCCGCGAAAGGGTGCTCGTCTGAGTGCCGAATGCTGCGATGCGTGACATGAAGGCCGCAGAAGGCGAGTGACGCCAGCTTCGGCTGAGTCGAACTTAAGGTTCAAATGATTGGAATCCATGGCAAAAGAAACACGTCTTGCCCTTTTTTAAGAGCCGCACGGCAAACACGTGATTGCTGGTCATGCGAACTGTAACCTGCATGTGTTTCATGCAAACACATAAACACAGACACATAAACACATCCATGCTTAGACTGGTGGTTCAACACACTGCGCCAGAATACACCTTCAAAGGATGTACTTGTATGGTCGGGGAGCTCATGAGAAACACCCTTTGTATCCCTAACAGAATGCAATTCATGGATTCCAAGCCCGCAGGCAAATAATTCATTGCGCCTGAGGGGCTAACCATGCTTCCCTATGCGCCTTACCAGGCCATCCAGGAGCACGAAAGAGCACGAAGCGGCACGCAAGTACTTTGCGGGGGGGCAGATATCTCAAAAAGATCCGAGGACAACTCAAGGACCCTTTGTATTGGAAGCTGCCTCCAAGTCGTGCCTCTCTCAAGTCAAAATGGGGAACTCTCCCCGCCCTCCCGCTTCAAAAAAACAAATCCATTGCAAAGTAATTGGGACAAATGGTAGGGGCACCAGAGAATCAGGTAACCTCTCAGGAAAACGAGGGAATCCTGGTGATAAGCAAAGAGCCATAGGAAGCCTCCAAGCTTTGGGTACGTGGACCCCAAAATGGCTTCCCTTTTGGCTTCCCTTTAAACTGTAACCAAGGTATATAATTGAAAAGGGACCCTGAAAAACAACAAGGGTATTTATAATTAAACTGATTTTTAGGCGCTACACACAGACCCTGCGCCCTTGGCCGTGTCGCCGGCTCCTTCGGCTCCTTGCGGGCTCCAGGATCCCGCTTCTCGCCTCCTCGGCATCAACACGGAGGAAGGGCAAGTGACACGTTGAGTTTGTCCATTGTCCGCCGAATATGTCACAACAGGTCCCAAATGACCCTGATATCAGTGTACATCCAGCCCTAAACAGTCGTGGAAGCTTCGCTTCACTTCGAAATCTGAAGCAACCCCCCCCCCACCGGCCCCCAACGCAAAAAAAAAGAGTCCTTCATCACGGGACATGAAGGTGCTCGTCAACTCCCTCGCTCGCTCGATCCGTTTAAACAACAACAAATCCTCCTTACCTACCAACTCCTGTTGCCGCAACCTTGAAGGGGAGCAGGACGCCAGGCGGGGCACATAGACCGCTTTTACTTCAGTCTTGAGACAGCCCCAAACTGAAGGGGGGCACTTAGCTCAACCCTTATGGTTGCTTAACATCCCCAACGGATTCATCGCCATCTCTTTGATCCCGCACTGCCATGCGTGGCCAACATGACTCTCTCAAAAATGGAAACCGTTCTACTTGTTCACTTTTTTGGCCTGGTGACATCGCTGCCAAAGACTTGCTTCCTGGCGCCCTTCTGCAAAGTCTCCGCGCAATTGCGCCATCGTGGGGGGCAATGCCAGCCTGTCGCACAGTTCACAAACTGCTTGAAACAAGTACTCGAACATGCAAGCATAGCTCGGAGCCGCCTCCGAGCGACACAGACAAAAGACCAGCTCCACATACGAAGAGCTGTGCCCGCTGCGATCGTAGAGCGAGTCAGGCGTCCCCTCACCAGCTTGTGGCATCCGTCAGCGCGCAGAGACACCCGTTGCTCCGTAGCTTCGAGAATACAGCACCTGACCCGCCAAACTACTTTGTGCTTGTCAGAATTGGGAAACAAAACAACTTTGGTCATTGGCAACCAACAAAA
Source organism: Effrenium voratum (assembly GCA_963377175.1). Classification (NCBI taxonomy): domain Eukaryota; class Dinophyceae; order Suessiales; family Symbiodiniaceae; genus Effrenium; species Effrenium voratum. The sequence continues at coordinate 157,992 of CAUJNA010003631.1, forward strand.
ACCAGGTTTCTTCGGCTCACTCTCTCTGCGGATTGGCCAATGTCTGAACTTTTTCCGAACAACATGGTCCCATCTACAGAAGGAAGTGACTCGGAGCCAAACCCTGGGAAGGTGCCCGGGAGCTGTCCGAGCGCCCGGGCGGAACCTGCCCCGGTCGCGCCGGCGCTTGGAGGCCCAGGGTGCCTCCCCTGCGGAGCTGACGGACCCATGGAGATTGGGGTAGAGGGAAAACATGTGTAACATGTGTAGCATGTGTAACATGTGTAGCATGTGTAACATGTGTAACATGTGTAACATGTGTAACATGTGTAACATGTGTAACATGTGTAACATGTGTAACATGTGTAACATGTGTAACATGTGTAACATGTGTAACATGTGTAGCATGTGTAACATGTGTAGCATGTGTAACATGTGTAACATGTGTAACATGTGTAACATGTGTAACATGTGTAACATGTGTAACATGTGTAACATGTGTAGCATGTAACATGTGTAACATGTGTAACATGTGTAACATGTGTAACATGTGTAACATGTGTAACATGTGTAGCATGTGTAACATGTGTAACATGTGTAACATGTGTAACATGTGTAACATGTGTAACATGTGTAACATGTGTAAAATGTGTAACATGGGTAGCATGTGTAACATGTGTAGCATGTGTAACATGTGTAACATGTGTAGCATGTGTAAGATGTGTAACATGTGTAACATGTGTAACATGTCCAACATGTGTAGCATGTGTAACATGTGTAACATGTGTAACATGTGTAAGGTGTGTAGCATGTGTAACATGTGTAACATGTGTAACATGTGTAACATGTGTAGCATGTGCAACATGTGTAGCATGTGTAACATGTGTAACATGTGTAGCATGTGTAAGATGTGTAACATGTGTAACATGTGTAACATGTGTAACATGTCTAACATGTGCAGCATGTGTAACATGTGTAACACGTGTAACATGTGTAACATGTGTAACATGTGTAACATGTGTAACATGTGTAACATGTGTAGCATGTGTAACATGTGTAGCATGTGTAACATGTGTAACATGTGTAACATGTGTAACATGTGTAACACGTGTAACATGTGTAGCATGTGTAACATGCGTAACATGTGTAGCATGTGTAAGATGTGTAACATGTGTACCATGTGTAACATGTGTAACATGTGTAACATGTGTAGGATGTGTAACATGTGTAACATGTGTAACATGTGTAAGGTGTGTAGCATGTGTAACATGTGTAACATGTGTAACATGTGTAACATGTGTAGCATGTGTAACATGTGTAACATGTGTAACATGTGTAACATGTGTAACATGTGTAACATGTGTAACATGTGTAGCATGTGTAGCATGTGTAACATGTGTAGCATGTGTAACATGTGTAGCATGTGTAACATGTGTAGCATGTGTAACATGTGTAACATGTGCAGCATGTGTAAGATGTGTAACATGTGTAACATGTGTAACATGTGTAACATGTCTAACATGTGTACCATGTGTAACATGTGTAACATGTGTAACATGTGTAAGGTGTGTAGCATGCGTAACATGTGTAGCATGTGTAACATGTGTAACATGTGTAACATGTGTAACATGTGTAACATGTGTAACATGTGTAACATGTGTAGCATGTGTAACATGTGTAACATGTGTAGCATGTGTAACATGTGTAAAATGTGTAAGATGTGTAACATGTGTAACATGTGTAACATGTGTAACATGTCTAACATGTGTAGCATGTGTAACATGTGTAACATGTGTAACATGTGTAACATGTGTAACATGTGTAGCATGTGTAACATGAACATGTGTAACATGTGTAACATGTGTAAAATGTGTAACATGTGTAGCATGTGTAACATGTGTAACATGTGTAAAATGTGTAAGATGTGTAACATGTGTACCAGGTGTAACATGTGTAACATGTGTAACATGTGTAGCATGTGTAACATGTGTAATATGTGTATCATGTGTAAAATGTGTAATGTGTAACATGTGTAACATGTGTAACATGTGTAACATGTGTAGCATGTGTAACATGTGTAACATGTGTAAAATATGTAAGATGTGTAAGATGTGTAACATGTGTAACATGTGTAACATGTGTAACATGTGTAACATGTGTAGCATGTGTAGCATGTGTAACATTTGTAACATGTGTCACATGTGTAACATGTGTAACATGTGTAAAATGTGTAACATGTGTAACATGTGTAACATGTGTAACATGTGTAACATGTGAAGCATGTGTAACATGTGTAACATGTGTAGCATGTGTAACATGTGTAGCATGTGTAACATGTGTAACATGAGCAACATGTGTCACATGTGTAACATGTGTAACATGTGTAGAATGTGTAAGATGTGTAACATGTGTAACATGTGTAACATGTGTAGCATGTGTAGCATGTGTAACATGTGTAAAATGTGTAAGATGTGTAACATGTGTAACATGTGTAACATGTGTAGCATGTGTAACATGTGTATAATGTGTAAGATGTGTAACATGTGTAACATGTGTAACATGTGTATCATGTGTAACATGTGTAAGATGTGTAAGTTGTGTAGCATGTGTAACATGTGTAACATGTGTAGCATGTGTATCATGTGTATCATGTGTAGCATGTGTAACATGTGTAACATGTGTAACATGTGTAGCATGTGTAACATTGTGTAAAATGTGTAAGATGTGTAACATGTGTAACATGTGTAACATGTGTAGCATGTGTAACATGTGTAACATGTGTAACATGTGTCACATGTGTAGCATGTGTAGCATGTGTAGCATGTGTAGCATGTGTAGCATGTGTAGCATGTGTAACATGTGTAACATGTGTAACATGTGTAGCATGTGTAGCATGTGTAGCATGTGTAGCATGTGTAACCTGTGTAACATGTGTAGCATGTGTAACATGTGTAACATGTGTAACATGTGTAACATGTGTAACATGTGTAAAATGTGTAAGATGTGTAACATGTGTAGCATGTGTAACATGTGTAACATGTGTAACATGAGTCACATGTGTCACATGTGTAACATGTGTAACATGTGTAAAATGTGTAAATGTGTAAAATGTGTAACATGTGTAACATGTGTAACATGTGTAGCATGTGTAACATGTGTAAGATGTGTAAAATGTGTAACATGTAAAACATGTGTAACATGTGTAGCATGTGTAACATGTGTAACATGTGTAGCATGTGGAACATGTGTAGCATGTGTAACATGTGTAACATGTGTAACATGTGTAACATGTGTAGCATGTGTAACATGTGTAGCATGTGTAACATGTGTAACATGTGTAGCATGTGTACAGTGTGTAACATGTGTAAAATGTGTAAGATGTGTAACATGTGTAACATGTGTACCGTGTGTAACATGTGTAACATGTGTAACATGTGTAGCACGTGTAGCATGTGTAACATGTGTAACATGTGCCGCATGAGTAACATGTGTCACATGTGTAACATGTGTGAAATGTGTAACATGTGTAACATGTGTAAGATGTGTAAGATGTGTACCATGTGTAACATGTGTAACATGTGTAACATGAGTAACATGAGTAACATGTGTCACATGTGTCACGTGTAACATGTGTAACATGTGTAACATGTGTAACATGTGTCACATGTGTAGCATGTGTATCATGAGTATCATGTGTAGAGTGTGTAGCATGTGTGACATGTGTAACATGTGGAACATGAGCAACATGTGTCACACGTGTAACATGTGTAAGATGTGTAACATGTGTAACATGTGTAACATGTGTAACACGTGTAACATGTGTAACATGAGTAACATGTGTCAAATGTGTAACATGTGTAACATGTGTAAAATGTGTAACATGTGTAACATGTGTAACATGTGTATCATGTGTCACATGTGTAACATGTGTAGCATGTGTATCATGTGTAACATGTGTAGCATGTGTAACATGTGTATCATGTGTAACATGTGTAACATGTGTAACATGTGTAACATGTGTATCATGTGTAGCATGTGTAACACGTGTAACATGTGTAACATGAGTAACATGTGTCAAATGTGTAACATGTGTAGCATGTGTAAAATGTGTAACATGTGTAACATGTGTATCATGTGTCACATGTGTAGCATGCGCAACACGTGTAGCATGTGTCACATGTGTCACATGTGTAACATGTGTAACATGTGTAACATGTGTAACATGTGTAGCATGTGTATCATGTGCAACATGTGTAAAATGTGAAACATGTGTAACATGTGCATCATGTGTGACATGTGTAGCATGTGTAACATGTGTAACATGTGTAACATGTGTAGCATGTGTACCATGTGTAACATGTGCAACATGTGCAACATGTGAAAACATGTGTAGCATGTGTAGCATGTGTAACATGTGTAACATGTGTAAAAAGTGAAACATGTGTAACATGTGTAACATGTGTAACATGTGCAACATGTGTAACATGTGTAACATGTGTACAATTTGTAGCATGTGTTGCATGTGTAGCATGTGTAGTATGTGTAGACTGTGCATGTGTAACATGTGTAACATGTGTAACATGTGTAGCATGTGTAGCATGTGTAACATGTGTAACATGTGTAGCATGTGTAGCATGTGTAGCATGTGTAGCATGTGTAGCATGTGTAGCATGTGTAGCATGTGTAGCATGTGTAACATGCGTAACATGTGTAACATGTGTAACATGTGTAACATGTGTAACATGTGTAACATGTGTAGCAGGTGTCTGTGTCTGTGTCTCTCTGTCTCTGTGTGTCTGCGTGTCTGTGCGTCTGTGTGTCTGTGTGACTGTGTGTCTCTGCGTCTGTGTGTCTGTGTGTCTGTGTGCCTGTGTGTCCTTGTGTCTGTGTGTCTGTGTGTCTGTGTCTCCGTGTCTCCGTGTCTCCGTGTCTCCGTGTCCCCGTGTCCCCGTGTCCCCGTGTCCCCGTGTCCCCGTGTCCCCGTGTCTGTGTGTCTGTGTGTCTGTGTGTCTGTGTGTCTGTGTGTCTGTGTGTCTGTGTGTCTGTGTGTCTGTGTGTCTGTGTGTCTGTGTGTCTGTGTGTCTGTGTGTCTGTGTGTCTGTGTGTCTGTGTGTCTGTCTGTGTCTCTGTGTCTCTGTGTCTGTGTGTCTGTGTGTCTGTGTCTCTGTGTCTCTGTGTCTCTGTGTCTGTGTGTCTGTGTGTCTGTGTGTATGTGTGTATGTGTGTATGTGTGTATGTATGTGTGTGTGTATGTGTGTATGTGTGTGTATGTGTGTATATGTGTGTGTATGTGTGTTTGTGTGTATGTGTGTATGCGTGTATGTGTGTGTGTATGTATGTATGTATGTATGCATGCATGCATGCATGCATGTATGTGTGTTTGATTTTTTTTAAAAAAATGAAAGTGCAAGTCTATTATGCTTGACCAGGTGTTTTGATCTGATGAGCGAGGTATGTTGGAGTCCACGGTTTGTCTTTCCGATGTTGGCTCCATCATCACCTTATCGACATAAAAGGAAGTGCGCCATGTTCACCCAAGCGTACATCGTGGTTTGACGAGTCCAACGGAATACACCCTCAGTGTTTGGCCGTGCCAGAAGCAAAACAATGAGAAGAGCTCCCTTGTCCTAGTGTTTACAGTTGCCAGCCGCTAAATAGAAACCAGAGGAACCAGCAGAAATGAATCATTCAAAGGTAAACGGTAATGCATCGGTCCTTTTGTGAATCTGCATCGATGGACTAGTCCAAGGGAAACCCGCTAGAAAAAGAAGGAAGTCCTCCAGGTCAACATGGGGCCCACACGACCCAAGCAACCATCATGAGTTCTTTATACAAGATTCCTTGAATTCCCCTTCAAGCATCACTCCACCGCAAGAACATACACTTGCACATGCCCAAACAGGCAATATTTGAGCTGGCCACGGGAAAGCGGACTTCCGCTCATTATCCCAAAAACAAATCTCTATTTGAATCGTGGTTTCCCCTGGTCGCTGGAAGGCTGAAGCGCTCGCCTCGCTCCGGCCGCGGGCGGGGCCTTGGGCCCCTTTGGCCCCGCTCCGATTTCCAGTCCTTCTGCCTCGCCGCGAATCCGCGACCCAGTGATCCCCGTTCGCGTAGGGAACAAAGAAATGTTTTAACTAACAGCGGCGTTAAGTCGTCCCAAGATGGTCTGGCAAGAAGGTAAAGCAAAGGCGAGCTTTGCAAACAAGCCTCAAATGACTCACACTTGTATATGAACAAACAAACGGCATTGTTGTACCCACAGTCCAACGATCCTGACTTGTTTGAGGGAGACACTTGAGGCAAACGAAAGGCAGCGTCCGCGCAAGGGCGACGCAGGCTGACTTTTGGGGGAGCTTCACAAGAAGAAAGAGCAACAGCTAAAGCGCTCGAAACAGCCCTGCGTCCTGCGGGCACAAAGCGATTTCAAGGAACAGCGCGCAAATCAGAGTGCAAGCAGGGGTCATGAGTGACCAGGCATTGTGTGGGAATCCTTTTCCAAGCGTGGCCTCCCTTTTGGCCAGGCTCAAGCTGGAAGCAACATTGACATGAAAGTATCTAGGCGGGTCCAGCTGGAGGCGCCCAAAAAACGCCTGAATCCCCCCTGTGGATGCTTCGAAGGAAACCAACATAATGCAACTTTGGGGCCCACCCACTTTTTCAGAGCCCGAAAAGAGGTGTTCCGCGTTTAGAAATACCCAGCTGGCCATGGGTCAAAACCAGGTACCCCCTGAACATCCCAATCCCCACTAAAATCGGCTCTAAAATGGGTGCACCAAAAACCCCAAAATGGGATCCCATTGGTCTTGAACCATATGCAGCTGGCTTTGCCAGCCCAAAGATGGATCTTTGGCCCCGGCCCGCGCCGATCCGACTCGCCTGCCATCCAATCCGGAGAGATGGATCGGACAGCTGACTCCCAGTGACCAAGAGGCCAGGACACAAAGCAACCACGTAGCTTTCCGATATTGGGTGAATGAAAAATCTTGGAAATTGGAAAATCAAAAACATAGGCTCTGGCAAACTTCAGTGGTAAAACAGCGGCTCAGCGCAAACCGGTGCAGACCCTCGTGGTTGCCACGCAGTGACGATCATGAGAATACCTTGGCCTTTTGTGTTTGGGATTATAAGCAACATTGTGAGTGATCGCAGGACAGCCCAAAGTAGAAAACGGATCAGGAGTCCAGTCATGGACATATGCATCGAGCTTCAAAACATCCAAATGGCAAAGCAGCGAGAATCCGGACAGCGTGATCTTGCGTTGTCACGCATAAATCGGTGTCAGTGAATAATAGGCAATGTGGGGAGAACTGCGTTCTATATATCAGTCGCAGGGTCGGCCCAGTGCACTTTTCCTTGATCCGCACACAAGCGACAAGTAGCAGTCAAAACGGCCGAGTCATTTTGGGAAGGGTTTTTTGACGAGAGCCATGATGTCCAAGCTGTCTATGATCCATATTCCTAACAGACCGGTACCTAGCTTATGCTGCCTAACGATTCAATGGGGACGCAGCCCAACACGTCGCTTTTAAGGACAGTTGACCAGAGATTAACAGTTCCCAACTGTCAAAGCAAACAAAGAAATCGAACACAGACATTGAAACTGAAGGTCTGGGTATGGATGTGGCTCGCAAGGGATCCAAATCAATTCCTGTGCCGTGTGTGCTTGTAGGGCATTTTTCAACCCCAAGCTCCCGCTTGATCCCAGATTGAGAATCATGCTCCCAAAAGTGGAGAGCCCCCCAAATGGGTCGAGCGCCCCAAATAATTACGCATCGATCGGGGCTGACATGAACAGAGAAACCGACCACTTGGAGGGTTGAGCTCAATTTTGACGGCACACCTTTTGACGGCACACCCCACTTTCTGCAATCCCAGGGTATGATAACATAGGACACCCTTTCTATCAACATCGACCTGGAGTTTTGCAACCAAGGGCTAGCTAGCATTCACAGAGACAAAGCATACATAGTCCTTCAAGGAGCACCAAAACGCCTTCTTTCAGCACACTTGTTTGGCAAAGGCACCGTAACCCAACTACTCTTCATCTAGCCGTTCGGTTTTCTTTGAGGCTCACATGCACGCATGATTGGTCGTCTCAAATCCCTTCCCCGCAAGTGACTTTGATCACTCTAGAAACAGACAAAATTCACGGGCTCGATAGAAGCCTGGAAATACTGGGCCACAAAACGTAGTACAACCGCCTAAGACGGCACATGCGAGGTTGATTGTCGCTCACTTGGCATGTGTTGTCGGCTTGGCTTGGCTTTTCGCTGGCTCATTCACCCATTTGCCAACCCACCCCACGTGACTTTCAATGGCCAACAACTCCCCTAAGGAAACGTGGGTCCACAACAAAAAATCAAACGAATCCAGGGGTCACCCACCCTCCCCAAATTCCACTTTTGAATGCTTTGTGTTGTTTCTGTGAAAAACAAATACCACATTTTAATGCGTCATTTTCTGCTAAGAAAACCACTCACTTCGAAAGCCAACCCTTGCGCCGATCACCGCGCAGTGGCTCCAGGGACACAGCATCACTTTGTCTTCGTTGGTCTGACGCAGGGCACAGGGCCGTGTGGCTCGTCTTCTTCCGCTTCTTCACGGGTTTTCGCGCCATCTTGAGCAGCGAGCATCTGGCGAAGATTGTGCGTCATTGAGTCCTGCGAGCCCTGGCGAATTGCAAATGAATGGTGTTGCTATGTTCCTAGTACAATAAGTTGAAATTATGCCGCATACCACCCAAAGGTTGGCTTCGGCAAAGCCTGGCTATGTGAGTGACTGTCAAAACTCTCTGTAGCCTTCCCAGATCATCTGTCAATTTGGGCAGTTCCCATCGCTACGCACATTCCGGGACAAAATCCGCGACGAGTAAGTTCCCAAGGTATTGCGAAGTTGTCTTGAGTGCTGGGTGTATAGGGCTTAGAGCTTAAGCGTGCCCTTTGGCAGCTCCGGCTCGAAAGCGGAACATCCAGCACACGCAGTACTCATTGGCAACTCCACCTTGCAAATCGCGCCATTTTAGTAAAAGTCCAGTACGCAAAGTCAACTGTGGCGGCTCCGCCTCGCAAATCGCAACTTTGCAGTGCAAGTCCAATCCACGTCGTGCACCATGGCAGCACCAGCTCGCAAAACGCAGCTTTTCAGCACAAGTCTACTCTTTGGCAGCTTCAGCTCAAAAACCACTACTTGCCTTAGAAGTTCGCTTGACTAAGCTCGGCTGCGACATCCCCGCATGCATCAAAGGGTCAATCCAACTGTCAGCAGAGCCTCGAGCATGCTTCTGGCTGATGCAGCAGCGAAGAAACTCAGCTGATGGCCCTTGGCACGGCAAGTCCTGCAAGGTCCCGTCCAGGACACATCATTAGCAGCTGAAAGTGCGGTCCGGTAGTTTCTCATCGCTTCCTCAAGTTTTGGCCTGTCAAAGCTGTCCTGGTCCGGCCACCGGGAGACCCCGGCTCCCGCGGGTCGGATGTCGCTGAAATCTAACCCCAAACCTCTTGGGTGGGGAACATGGAGATCGCCAGGGTCAAAACCCTGGCTCGATTCGTTATGTATTTTGCCGTTTCATTAAAGCCCAAAAAATTAAGGGATTGGCCAACCTGGGTGGAGTCAACCCCGGCACCCAAGCAAGGGTGTTGCGAAAATCGGATTGCTCCCCAAAGGGCATCCCCTCCAAAACTCAAAGGGAGAAAAATGGCTTTGTCACCTTTTCTGTGAGAGGCAACCCCTTGGGTTTAGTTGCAGGCTTACAGCAACTCACTGGCTGAGTGGATGTCCGAGGAAAAAAAGAGAAAGAGTTCAAACTATTAAAAAAAGAAAAAAATGCCACTAACATGGTCTTCCCAAAAAGTTTAAAGTTCATGACCTCAGGAAGTGAGGTAAAAGCCACGTGGAAGCCGCTCCCTCGCCTCGGCTGTGCCCCTCGCCGGGCCAGGCCTCCCGCCTCGCATGGAGCTCGCGAAGCGAACCCACAAGAAAAAGCATCTCCCCCGCCGAGAACCTCGGGTTTGGTGGCAACCCTTGGTTTGTTTGTAGGGTGTGGCACACTTCCTGTAGAATTTCGGGTTCAGAATGCAACTTCTTCCAAGCTTCCCTTTCTTCCCTCAACAGGCGCAAAAGCGTCAACCAAAAACCAAACCAAGGGGCCCACCCGCCCAGGAAACTCGCATTGGCTATGGACCTCCCTCCCGAAGAGTCGCAAAATCTGCAAAGGCGCAAAAGCCAGGAGGCCGTGGGTGGTTCCTGAAACACCTAGAACCAACCCAGTATTCATGTAATCACCACATGTATAAAGGTTACCAAGCTCTGCAATCCCTTCCCTTTATTAATCGTTGTCCGACATGGATCAAGTCAAGTCAGCAGCTTTTGAATCCAGGTGCTTCCCGAAATGAGCGGCCCTCTTCCAAATGGGGTTGAGAGGAACCGCGAAGAACAAACCAAGCATAGGTTCGGGAAACGTCCGCCTGACAAAGCCGAAGAATTAGAGGGCGAATAATTTGCCCCAAATGGTTGCAGAAGGTAGGCCAAAGTCAGTGCAACATGTACCTAAAACAGTCTCAATGTCTTTATAATCAGTAATCTTCAGCATCTGCTGGTAAGGGGCAGTCCTTAGGTAGAGCCCCTACACATTGACACTCCCCTTCTTCTCACCACAGGCTTTTCACAAATTCAGGTTTCCGCGAGTCGCAGGTTTGCCTTTCACGCTTTGCGGAACCTGCTGGAGCGTCCGGGATCACAGGGTCACTGTCACCAAACCAAAAGGTGGCTTAAAATTGCGGGACCCCCAAATTGCTTGGTTTCCCGCAATCTTGGCTTCCCAAACCAAAAAAACCCCTTGCGATGTATCCCCCTCCGCAAGTTTTTGTCTTCTCCACCAAACATGCTCTGCCCGCCTCTCGTGCCGGCCTGGCAAGCATTCAAGCCTCACTACCAAGGGCCCCAAAAATCAATCTCAAACGATTGACCCTAAAATGGGTTCTAACAAATGGTTTTACGATGCTACACACATGATCACATGATTGCCCTTTTTGTGCAAGCTGGAACCCGTTTGAGGGTTTCATGGATGGGTCCCCTTACCCTAGCATTTACAGGCCATGTCTCACGATTCATGCGTTTTTCAACCCAAATCAATCGAGCAGGTGTTTGTGAAATTGGCTTGTCGGACGCTGCGTGTAGAAGAACACCTGCATGGGATTTTATGGTGACTAACGACAACGCAACTAGGAATGCAAGAGACAGTATTTGGATGGTTCTGATTCAGTGCACCAGCACCCTCTTATACACCTCTTCTCCATGCTTCATCAGTTGGGCTGCAGCATGCTGCAGCCCATCATGGTTGCTGACATCTCCCTCCCGGATACAACAAAGCCATATCACCCTCTCTTTCAACTGGGTGTACCTGGATCAGGAAAGTATGACTGCAATACGCCGATTCAAGATCTACTTGCTCTATCGATTGCTTCAATTAGGCCTATCATGACTCTCTTGTTGGCTGATTCGATGGGGAAACCCTTCCACAAGAAACCGGGTCGAGCGCGCCTCTTCGACTGGGGCCTCGCGAAAAGAAATGCCGCGTCGGGCTTACTGAAACCATGGAACATGCAGTTTATGGGTTCCATTTGTTTGACCCCAAAGTGGACTTGAACCCAGGGGTTGTAGCACATGTCCAATCTCCTTGGTTCACAGAGCACCCTTGACAGGGGCCAAAACAAATATACAACAGCTTTTGAAAATAGATCATGTTGCTGGACTTCTCACAAACCTACGGCTCAACGAAGACATTTAAGACAAAAACATGGGACATCACAACAAATCTTGACAAGCGGGTCATGAATCGACTTCAAAGAGCTATAAGGCTATGAATCAACTGGTGTGTTTCAATTGCTCTGGCTTTGTCTCAAAATAGAAATCCCTCCCCTGCAGATTGCCTGAACAAGGGCACCCTCAAGCCAGACAGCCCCCTACATATCTGCCTCAATACTTTGGCAAGCTTTGGTGTTGCGATTGCTTAAGGAAGGAGCCGCTCCCGATCTCGATCGCAAATCAGCAACCACAAAAATGCACCTGATCTTGATCGTCGGCTAATTGATGTTCAACCTGAAACCCAAATAGGTTATCTAAGTTCGATAAACATCAGTTTGGTATCCTATTCCACTACAACCTTTGTGCACATCAAGTTCATGTACATCATCGAACAAGCTTCTGCCACTATGACTTTTTTGCGGTGTGTCCAAAAATAAGTCACCCTGCAACCACCTTCAAAACCATCCGAGGGGATAGCCAGCGGTTCGCTTTTTGCTCAATCGCACGCGCCTGGCCCAGAGCCTGGACCGCCGCATGGCAAGTAAACGAGACCAAAAACCACAAAACCAGTGGTAAATGCAATCACTGGGCTTCTTGGAAGTGGTTTGAAGGGGCACAACAAAGAGTATAAGATTGAGGCCCTTCTTGGGACAAACCAACAACAACACAACCCCGTGCAGTGCTGGGGGAGGGGGGCTATTGCGCAGAAAGTTCAGCTGGTTAGCCATTAAACTGGTGCGACTGGTTGGTTGTGGGTGTGCACATAGTAGTTTCTTGGCTTTGTAAATAAGTCAACTATGTTCAACTGGTTGTTTGATGCAGCATGAACATTTTTTGGTCTGCAAAAAGGGAAAAAAGGCTGAAATCATGGATTGCAAAGGTAATGTCTCTCACTGGCAATACGCCGGCTAGCATCGGCCAGTGGACCCCCCAGAAGTGAGGTGAGACTGTTTCGCGAAAGGCTCTACACTCAAGCAGCTTCTGAACTTGTTCTTCGTGAACATCTAGTTGCACAGTCATTCGCAAGTCCAGGAGAAATGAAGCCAACCTTTGTGCTGTTGCACTCCGCATTCCTCTTGATATCAAGTCTGCACCGATGTCTGACACGGTTGATATCATGCCAAGCAGGTGAACAGCTCTCCAAAAAGCCATGAACCCTTGAGTCATGACAGCTTTTGTGAGGCTAAATGTCCAGCCTGCCAAACTGGGAACTACCAGGTCCATGATTCCTTGAAACATTCTCAAAGCGCATGCAAGATTATTCAAGTCTTGATGTGGCTTGACACACGGCTAGAACTAATATATCGGATTAATGCATCCCTGTCAAATTCGCTGCCAGGTTGTTGCGTCCTTCACAATGAAGCCGAACTCTTCGTGGCAGAGGCGTCCGGCAAAACTCACAGATTCCGCTTGAAGCTTGATGAGAAACACAACTATTCTTAGAGCATTGCATTCGATGAGCCTTGCTGCATCCTCCTTCCAAAAGAAGAATTTGCAGTCAAGCACGCCGGCGATCAATCCATAGTTGGTTTCCCAAATATTTTTGAAGTCCCCTCTACTTCCTTTGGAAGATGCAACTCCAAAACATGTCAATGATTGCTGCTTCTAGGGACCTCATTTGGACGATGCTTTGGACCTCATCTGAACGAGCACCGAACAGGACCGAAGCCACCAGGCTTAAACTAAGCCCGTTTATGTTAAGACCGGACGGAACAATCAACACATCCCTCTGCGAAGTGGTCTGGACCCAAGGTCTGCGGGGAACCCAGCAAGTCTCTAGCCTGGGTCCTCCAGTAGAGAGGTTAGAATAAGGGTACCCTCTTTTTTTCTCTGGTCTATTTTAGTAGAAAAAAACCCTCCCAACCAAAAACAGTTGGTGAGAAAGGGCACCTAGCTGAAAAACCTAGTAGCTTGCGTCGCCACACTCCCCGGCAACGAACAGGCGAGCCGCCTCCCCAGAGCTTGGGGCGGCCATGCCGACCTGGCAAAGTCACACGAACAAATTCGCCCGTTTGGGGCTTGGGTTCAAAGGCGCAACCAAAGGAAAACCACCATTTTGGGCCCCCGAAACCAGAGGTTTCGCATCATTGGGCCCCAAATATTTGACTTTGATGCATAACTATCCATTAATTTTCACCTGGCCACGGGGGATCATATATCTTTGGTGGACATGCCCAACGGGCAGCTTTGGACTGAGCCCATCACAAGCATGTCCAAAAACATCCAGTCACAATCTCAACAATGCCATTGCCGAACCCATGGGGCCAAAGAGTACAAGGTGTCGCGCCTTGGCCAATTCAACGCGATGTTGTGCAAAGAAATCAACCGGAGTTCCTCCCGCTCCAAGACTCCGGATAGCCATAGGTCCATGGGTCAAAATCCCGTACCCTCAGTGAACATCCCAATCCCCACTAACATAGACTAAAATGGGTGGTGCACCTACCCCAAAATGGTACCATTAGTTTTGATTCACAGCCATATTGCTATAGCGTGAAATGCCGCATGGGGAGGATGAGTATTTCCCGACATGGTGGACCCCCTTTTGGTTGGTCTATTCAAAGAGAAGATAACAGGAGTCTAACCATTTTGAGGGCCCATTTTGTGCCCCCCCCCCCCCGATGACCCTTGTTGAGAGCTCCATTCGAGGCACAGAAGACCTCAAGTCCGCCCGGGTTCAATCCACTAACAGACCCCAGGAAAGATCATGTTTTGCTGAGTGTTAGAAACTCCTTGTTTTAACCGAGTCAAAGGTTGCTCAGGCTAAACAAAGCTGATTGGTCCGCGGCAGACTGAGCGGCATCCAAGAAAGCAATCATTCATGCGTAGAAATGGTAAGCGAAACATATCCACCTATGCCTCAGTGTCCCCCAAGCACTAAGGGCCAACGCCAGGAAATCACGCAAAGAACAGGTCTTCCTGACTAGCCCGAAGTTCGAATGGTCCGAACTCTTCCTCAGTAAAAAAAAGAGTGCTCAAAGTCCAAAGCCGGGCTGTGAACACAAACCAACCTCTCTCCCTGATCGCTCGCCTTTGAAGCCGCCCATGGCGGTCTCGACCGCGGGAGCGCCCCAAGGTCCCGAGTTGAACTGGCCCTTTGCTTCCGCTGGAGTTGGCACCCTTTTTGGGGGTTGCGTCAAAGGGAAAGACTAGCAAAACCGGGCCCCGTTTCGGGGACTACCCCACTTGGAGATGGCAGTGGGAAGTTAGGCCACATTTATGCATTTGCTTTTTCAACTCCAGAAACCAAAATGGAATTCTGACTGTGAACACCGCATTTTGCCAACAAGATTTAACTCGAGCGGGATGGCCATATCTCTTCCAACAAGAACGCCTCTCTCCAATCAGAGAGAAGTGGACAGGTGGCTCAAAGACAAAGACATTCTTCCCGCTTGCCTTCCACGCACTGTAGTGGAATTTACCCATGGTTAAACCCTGCCAGGCCGCTTGTGTTGGCTGCGGTGTCAAAGGCCTTTTGAGCTCAGCTTGCGGAAAAGGCGGCGGGCAACAGCTGCAGTTGCAAAAGGCTTGACCATTCGAGTTTCACCATGCTTCACCAAGAAAAGCGCCAGACCCCAAGTAAGATTTCTGATTGCGATCGCATTTATCACTCGTACAGCCACAAGATGCCTGTGTGTGCGCATGTCCAATGCACAAGGCCACTGCCCAAATGCTTGCCAGCCTTGCGTATCGAAATTACAGCCATAGTGAGCGCATCGAGTTTCGGCAGGCCTTTGTTTGGCCATGGGAAGCTGTCCAAATGAAGTGGGCCCAGGTGCTCCAGATCTGCCACTGAAACAAACAACGCCAAGTCACATGAGCATTGCGCAGACAAAAACAAACATTGCCCTTCCCCCCCCCCCCCCTTCCTGCAAAAAGAACAAACAAAAGCCCCCTTCGGCGCCCACTTGTTTCGTCAAAATGAATCAGATTGTGCGTGACCACAAGCAAAGAACAATCCATGTTCTCCGTGGCTACAAGCAAAACCCTCGGCGAAGGATTGTAAGGGCCAGAGCCCATGAGCATTGGGCCAGCATGTTTTTTTCGGCGGTTCATGCTCAAGCACCCCAAACCAAACACTAAAACAATGTTTTGTTTTGAATGCTGTGACATTTAAATGACTATCGCTCCTTGACAACTGTCGGAGTAGGTCATCTAGGTTTGACACCCAGAAATGGTTCTACCCAAAAAAGACATACCCATCCTTCCAAGCCATCTACAGAAAGCCAAACTTAGTCTGCAGCGCTACGCCTTGCCATGGCTGCCAAATGTGCCTCGCGTAGAAGGCTGCATAAGGCCATGCCGGGAAATAGACCGGTTTCAGAATCAGAAGGCGCAGGCATATAGGATTTGTTTCCCCTCTTGAGCCCAACAGCTGAAAGCTCAAGGGTCCTTGCTCACATAGCATGGGCTCTGGCTTGGTTCGAAGCGGCTCGGGGCTAGGGTTCCGGAAGGGTTCTAGAAGGGGGCTACTGTTGTTGCTTGTTTTGTTGGCGGGACTTACGTTCAGAAATACCTACGTCTTTTTGAGGAAAGCCTCGTTCAGTTTGCTCTAATGAGAAACCAAAGGAACACCGCCAGAACATACCTCCGCATCGCTCGCCGAGTCTCCTGCCATCCCGGCCTTTTCCTCGCCTCGCGCAAGCCTTTTTATGCTCCTGTTGCCTGCGAGCCGAAGAGACCCAGAGCAGTTTCTACATTTTTTGGTGCCCAGTTGATTCAACCAATTCGAAGGGGGTGCCCAATTCGAAGAAAAACACTCGACTTTTGGGAGTTCAACACCTGACCAATTCGGGTTCGAGGCCTAGGCTTGTTCTTGGGCTCGTCACGCGTACACCCAGGCTTGCCGACGGATTCCAAAGGAGCCACTTTGGCTTGTTCCCAAAGGCTGCAGATGTATAGACAAAGAGACAGCCAAGCACGCGAGGCTGCTATGTTTACCTTTGGATTTGCAAGTCCTATTTATATATATATATATATATTTATCAGAGGGTTGGGCAACCCTCCATGGTTTGGGCTTCCCTTAGGAGGACAAGTGTCCTGTCAGGTAGCGAGGTTCAACCAGCCTCTCAACTGGTTGGTCCTTGCCCTTCGCCCAGTTGCAATACAGCAACGCAAAGCAAAGTAAACCTACTGTTCCTACCGTCACATGATTTGACTATAAAGATACAGCACTATAAATACTCTAAAGATCCCTTCACACGGTTGGGATTCGTGCTGGTATTCTCTTAACAATGGTCCCCAAAGGCATTCAGCATTCACATGTAGAGGCGGGTAGGTTTGACTGCGAATTCATACGAACCTCCCAAAGTGGCTGGGAAATATCGTCGCCGGCTCAAACGTATCAAAAGAGGGTGGTCCAACTCCACAAAAGTGAGTGCGTGCGTATATTCTTGCTGAAACAACCCAACAAGGGTACCAATCTCCAAATGAATGGCCCCAAACGGGGTGCCTTTTTGGGGCGTTGACGGAAATCCCAAGTCAAGCCCGGGCTTCGGAGACACATTCTGACTTGACCCCCCCGAATCCGGAAGGCAAGAACCCACGGATCTGGCATCGGCTCCGGAGAAGCGAGGCGTAGGCGCGGAGAGTGAGAAACGAGGCGTAGGCGCGGATTGCGCTTTGGGATGTGGTCTCGAAGAGCCTGGTTCATGTGCGTACTGCTGCTGGGTTCTGAAGGGGAATCAAGGGAACCAAACATCCTTGACTTTCAGAAACACTGACAACATGACTCTCATGCTATGCAGCTTGCAAGCTTGCTGGCCTAAAATCAAGTTGAGCTCGGCTCCAGGCGCGACTTTGTCGTTCAAAACTCATGTGTCCGCCTTTGCACAGGTCCTGCATACCGCCAACCAGATTGAAACTCCCAGTGACCCATCCCGAGGGCTCTTCCATTGCGCACGCTCTGCTTGGCAGAGCGCGGCTCGCTAGCGAACGATGTTCGAGTCCAGAAACCCCCACGGCCCTGAAGCCGACCGGGTACGGTGCAAGCTGGTTTGGGAGCAAAATAGTCGTATTCTATCAGGGGAAGGGGTCAGGCTTCGGTAGATATGCAAGGTTCATGATCCGAAAGCTAGAGGCAAAAGCCACATCACGGCCAACATACTATCGTCACGCACATAATAGTTGGTGTCCTTCCCGGGGGCCCTAAAAAACGCATGGAAAGGGTGACTACTCCAAGGAACCATTAATATTGTGCAAACTGTCAGGGTTGAGCATGGGACACAATGCCCCTTCACACCTTGTTGAGGTTTGTCGTCTGCCCAAGGGTTGTCAACATAATACATTCCCGTAAATCTCCTGTTGGATGCATACCTCTTCGCAACAGTCATGGAGATAACGGCCTTTCCAGAATCAGACGATGTGGGGAAACTCAGCGCCACTGGCATATCCATTGCAAAAGCAGACTCTCAATTTCCGGGAAGCAGTCAACATGCACATGTGCCGAAGCACATCCAGCGGCTGCACAGGAGTGCTTCCCATGGTGTCAAAAGGGATGCAGTCACTTTGGGCTCCCAAACCGCGGGAACGGCGACGCCGAAGAAGCATCCCTGAACATGCCAGGGCCTATGCCCCAGACCGACACAGGGTGGCGCCCAGTCGCTACCATCCTCAGCGTCCAAGGGAAGACGTCGACGCCGCCCAAATCGGACGGTTTTTGAATGGCCGAAAGGAAACTGGGATTGGGAAGCCCCCAAGTCCACAGGATAGCCACTGACAAAGACGGCAAGGTAAGCTGAAGTAAAGGAGAAAAACCCAAGGCACCAAGGAATGGTTCTTAGAGCCTTTCGGGGGGTAGCTGGGCCCTGATGTCTCCCCAAGTTTGCATCATGGAGACAACAAACTACAGGAGCGTGTCTCAACTAAGGAGTTGGACCACCAATGGGCGGCAGCGTGCTCCTTAGCTGTAGTTTCCTTTGGCACAAGATGGAGTGCCTGGCATGTTTGGAACAAAATGAGGACGGTGGACTTGAGGATCTCTTTTGTGTCACGGCCCGACTTAGAAACATATTGCTTTGGACACCTTCCGAAGAACACATCCGCAGGCTGTCCCGCGTCCGAGGGAGACTCCCACTGGCCAGTAGAAGGTGGTTGACTGCTTTGACACACTCTGGTGTTGGATCATGTGTGCTGGAACTTCCCCGGGTTCTCCGCTTGGTTTCCCAATTAAAACGCCTGTAAGTGTACCCTCAACCAGCGCATTGCCCAAACAACAGTTCACGCTTCATCGCCGAGTGAAAGACTCTCTGCACGCTGAAGAAACGGAGACTTCACCCGGGCGGTTGGCTTTTCAACTTACTCACCCAATCGTGAAAAGCCGGGACGCCCCTCGGTCGACTTTGCAGGAAAACACTGCACTTCTTTGCCAAGTTGCACCAACCCACAAACGAACATCTGCAATCCACAGGGCGGCGCTAGGACAAGAACCTCGGGGTTGTCTGTTGGTTTTGTCCCCGTGCGGGCACTTTGTGGAACTCGTGCGCATGACATCTCGTTCTTTTATTTCATACATGTCTCAGAGCGGTGTCGGGATCTAAGTCCAAACCCCGTCGGACGAGACAAAACCGACCTCACAAGTTGCAACTGCAAGTCTGCTAAACGTAAACTCAGGAGCATCAGCTGAACATAATCCTTTCAGGGAGCGAACAAAAGTGAAACCCAGCAGCCTGATGTTCGCTCAAGATGACTACCCTAAAGGACACCTACGAATCCTATGAATCAGCGGCTCAACTGCAGCCGAACTTGACCCGCCACACTTTGGTTTGGGGAACACTTTGCTTTTCCCTGCCCCACTTAGAACGAAACTTTTTGGCACCAGAGCCTTGCCCCAGAACCCTCGGCTGCCCACTGCATCGGTCCAGGGTGTTGATGTGCAAGTCCTTGGCTCCGTGCCGAAAGCCGGCGGAGCTGGGAGATTTGAACGACAGGACATAGTTTGGAGCCTTCTTTCCCCCTCTTCTCGCTTTTTCTCGTTCTCGAAAAGGGTGGACGGGGATCGGGGATCGTGGATCGGCGCGGTCGACGTGCAAAACCTGGAGCGCTTTACAACTGTTTGGTTGCCAGGGGCGTCCTGGTGGCGTGCCTTGAAACTGGTGGTGCTCTGGGGGTATCTCGACCTTGCGTCATTGAGGCGGCAGGGAAGCTGGTCGAACGTGAGCACAACAACCAGCAACAAGGCAATCGCAAGTTCAGTCAGCGCCAGACCACGACCTATGAAAAAGGCCCAAGAGCCCTCTTGCCAAGCGCGTTAGGCAACACCCTTGACTTCGTGCGCCTCGTGCAACGAGGACAAGCTTCGGGCAGCACGGCCAGCCGTGCCCCAAGCTTCCAAGCGAACTGCCCGGTGAGCCCAACCCACGGGCCGCTACCCGCGACTGCCCATAGAGCATCAGGATGGCTCCCCTGGCCTCCGCTGGCGGCAAAGCGGCCTCTCTTGGCACAAAAACTGGCCGTCGCCTCTGCGGCGTTGCCTGGCCCGTCTTTGGCCACAAGCTCAAGCCGCCGCACACGCAAGGGAACAAAACCAGTGGGCAATTGGGGGGGCGAGCCCACCCCGGAAATTGACAACTGGCGCTTGCATGCCTGAGCCACACGGTAATGTTGCTGGCCGCGCAAGCAAACCTTGCGAGGGCGACACCACACACACACACACACACACATTGGCGAATTGAACGAACACTGTAGACAAGGAGCTCCATCAGAACAGAGTTGATTGCCCAGGGGGTGGATGTTGGTGGTCCTATCAAACCATCCAAACGGGGGCTGAAGAACCCCGCCTGTCATCGTGAAACGGCGATATGCTTGAATTCTGCACCATTCTTCGGCCGAATCTTTCGGAGCCGAGTTTCACCTGACAAAACCATGGCATGACTCCCAGCATGTCATCATGCGTGCCTTGTGGTTGCTTTTGCTGTGCGGTTGATGGCACACATAATATAGGTGACTAACTACGTGTCAGGTGCAATGCTGTAGCTTTCCTGGTTCATTGGACAGGTGGAAGCTGGCGTGCTCATCAACCTTTGAGTATCGTAGCTATCTATGGCGCAGGTTTGTAGGAAAGGACCGCCATGCAAAGGAGTTGTTCATGGCATGCAACCCGCCCGTGTCGTTGTGGTTCAACAAGCTTCCCTACCCATGGAACCTTCAGGCCCGAAGGGATTGATCTTCCGGTGGGCCACGAAGAGTTCCCCGTCAAAGCACGGCGCTTCTTCCTTCCGAGTGTCTAGGTCCGCATCCACCCGTACCAGCGCTGGCAAGTGGGTGAGGATCTTCTGGAGGTTCTGACCCAAGTCCTGGCGTGAGCTGAGTTGTCTGCTGGGACCCTTGGCTGGCGGAAGGGAAGTCGAGCGAGTCCTTACTGCGCTCACGTCCAGCGAGTTCCGGCAAGGTGTGCGCCGGCGCCCCAAGTAGCGAGGGACCCTTATGCATGGGGGGGGACCCCCAAATAATACAGTTAAGCCGCTGCCATAATCTTACCCTTAATATACATTTAAGCTGCTTCCCTGGACATTAGGATTTGCTCCAATAGGATTTGCACGTCGTTGTTTCTTGTGGGGGGTACATGCGAAACCACACCTAACCACCAAACCCACCCCAGGCCCTAGCCAACAAGCCACCGGGCTCCAAACCACAAATTGGAAGGAAGCTGACGTGTGCTCATTGCTAGGCGCAAAATCCAGGCTTCAGCTGCCAAAACAAGCGAGGCACAAAGGACGTATTCACAAAACAGTTGTGGGGTTCCGGGGTTAAGTTAGCACGCTAGCTGTCTTACTTCGACTGGACTTCGTTGCTGGCAATGATGACGAGGTTGGGGATGCAATCTCTAGATTAATATTGGCAACTGCACGCAAGCGCGGTCCTTGCGCGACTTACACTCGGGCCCCAAGTGCAGCGGAAGTCGGGCCCCGAATGCGGCGGAAGTCGGGTCCCGACCGCGCCGCCAGGGTCTTGACCGCGCTAGCCATGTAACGAGCACGACTCGCTTGCACTCAGAGATATCAAACCGCAGACTAATAGGAGTAACCAAAAACAACAACAGTACGAAGCATATGTAAATAGTGCTGAAGATTTTGAATAAAATGTTAAAAATATCACCTTTATTAATATGGCAAATATTAATAAAAATGATATAATTAGTAAAATCTATTATGATAGATCAGGATACGGAAGTATCACAACAACCTATAAGGATGCTAAACAAAAGGAACAAAGCATAACCTTAACCGGTGTTAAAGAATGGTTTCAAAAGAACATAGAACAGAAGAAGCAATTAAGAGGCAAAAATTCATTTATTGCTCCACACCCATACTTTGAATTTCAATTAGAATTATTTTTTATTAATGACATACCCAATCAACAATTTAAAGTAGGGATGGTTTTAATTGATATATTTACCAGATATTCTACGGTAATACCTATTAAATCAAAACAACCGCCTGATCAACAAGTCAGCAAGCAATAAGCCTAGTATAGTATTTTACGATTCTTCAGCCATCTCACTAACTTCTTGCGCTAGTTATAGTTCTACACACATTGCTCTTCAACGTAATATGTTTTTCGTCTTAAACATGTCGACTTGATTTGATTTGACGAAGCAATCTCTAGACTTGCAGCTGAGGCAAGTGTCATCCGTGCGCGACCTACAATCGAGCCCCGACTCCGCTGGCAATCGGGCCACAACCGTGCCTAAGGTCAGGCCCCGAAAAGTCACGGAGAAAGGAAGTCGGGCGCCGACTGCGTAGGAAGTCGGGCCACGACCCCGCAGGAAGTCGGGCCCCGACCGCGCAGGAAGTCGGGCCCCGACCGCGCAGGAAGTCGGGCCCCGACCGCGCAGGAAGTCGGGCCCGACCGCGCAGGAAGTTGGGCCCCGACCACGAAGGAAGTCGGGCCCCGACCGCGCAGGAAGTTGCGCCCCGACCGCGCAGGAAGTCGGGCAAAAAGTCGGGCCCCGACCGCGCAGGAAGTCGGGCCCTGACCACGTGGGACCGCGTAGGAAGCGGGGCCCGGACCACGTCGCCAGTCTCGAGCGCGCTAGCCAGGCAACGAGCACGAATTGTGTTCTTTGGCGCCGCCGCGACAAAGTGCTTTACGATACTTTAGCGACTTTAGCACTAACTTCCTGCGCTATAGCTGCGGCTCTAAACCAGTTGCTCTTCAACCTACGTCGCGCCGATTGAACGCCAATCACAACAAGCACCAAGCCTGGATGGGGCCCAAAGGCGGTTGATGTGGTGCGCTTTCCGTGAAATGCTGCTGTTTTTTCTTGATTTTGTCCAAGCTCAGCTGATGTGATTGAACAATTCGGGCGCAACGCTTGTTCAGATCCACAAAAAATGGCCGGCAAATGTGAGGTACGCAAATAGTCGACTTTTCCCGTACCTTGATTTCTACCACCCGTGCGACGAAGTTGCTAATGGCCGGCAAATGTCAGGTACGGAAATAGCCCCCGACACAAGGTAATGTTACAATTGTCTTTCTCCCGACTTCAATGCCCTGGCCCCCCGAAAATTGAGAGGTTTTCAATGAGCTTTCCCCCAGATTTGACTCTGGTTAGCAAACGGAGCGGACGACTACCAAAGGACAAGCTGAAAATAATAGATTAGCCGACGTGAAAAACATCGCGGCAGAAAACACGTGCTGTCACGCTGGAAGAAAATTTTCACGACACTTTCACGATAACAAGCTTTCACGCCATTTTCACGATATTCTCACGGCGATGTCACGCTATGTTGGCGCAGCCCTGCCAGCGTAGCTTGAAGGCGCAGAAGACACGGACTTCTTGCAATAGCGCGCGCTTTGTTCGAGTTGGGTAGTCTCGGGGTCCGATCTCCCCGAGGGGTGGGCGTCAGGGCTGTTAAAGCATGGCGCGTGTGCCCGCAGGAGACGGCGGCGAAGACATTGCTGCCGAGCGAAACCTGACACGGGACTTCCCTGCGTCTGGATTCATGTTTGTCTCGCGTTTGGCGGGGGCCGGGCCCCGCTTTAGAACACTTAGAGTCGCAAGGGGGGCAACTCTGCGTGCAAACAATCCCGGCCTCCCCTTCCTGCCCTTCGTCCCGCAAGAAAGGCGCCAGCTCCGGCTTCCTTCAGCAAATGAAAAGCCAATCCCTGGTCTCCAGGAGCTGGAACACAGTGAGCCAAGTAAAGGAGGTGTAGCCCGTGTTGTTGCGGACGCATTGGCACACTCCCTCAATGTCAGCAGCGCGAGGGGACATGTCGAGCGAGGTAATCGTAGCTGTGAGCCACGATGGCAGTTGGACTGCTGCTTTGTAGCCTGGGCGCAGGATCACATCCTGCGACTAGGGTGGGGAGTGAGCGAACACACTTCCTACTCCATCTACATGTTTTGGACACGCTGCCCCTGGTGCTCTCGGCGTGCGTGCTTTGGTGGGCGAAACGCACAAAGCGTCAAGCCCCTGACAAAAAACAACTCAAGGAATATGCCGCGAAGGCCAGGGCCGGCTTCGGCCTGCTTGCTCTCCCGCTTCTGGCAGACAAGACTCAGCCTGAACATGCCAAGGCATTTTTGCATCGATTCGATCCCAACCAACAGTTAGAAAACTGGGGCTAGATCGCAAGATGGGGCAAAGCACAAATCCACTTGCCAAGCCAGAGGCCGAGGCGCGGCGTGCTCCATCGCTTTGCGCTGCAAAGTGATGCAGCTTTGTCAGCCGCGGGCGCGGTGGAGGGTCATCCGCCAACCAGATGAAGAATCCATCCACAGAGGCAGGGAGGCAGTGCTGCCTCCTCATCAACCTCCTCTTGCTCAACATGCTTCTGAAGCCAGTCTACGAACTCTACGGTCGCGCATTGCTTGCCGACCTGCACTGTGTCCTGGTCTGAAAGCGCCATGAGCAGTGAACAGCCTAAACAATTCTATGTTTCAGGCTCGGAGCCAACACTAAGCTTCTGGCTTGGAGCCAACCCTACGCATTTCTCGGCTTACAAACAATCCTACGCTTTGAGCTTTTCATTTGCTCATCTTGATTTAAGCTGCTTTCCCCTTGTTTCCCTCAATATACCTCAAAATGAGTGAGGCCGGCCTAAAAGCAAACCGTCCAAAGCAATGGTCAGTCAGCTTATGAGCATGAAGCGGCGCCTGCGATGGACGGCTTCAACAGGAAGAGATAGACCTGATGGAAATGAAACAAAGACACTGCTAACGGATACTGTTAACACTATTCAAGATCTTGGCGTTTTTTGTTGTTGTTTTCGAATGAAGCCCGGAGCTGGCGCCTTTCTTGCGGGACGAAGGGCAGGAAGGGGACTGGGATAGTTTGCACGCAGAATTGCCCCCTTGTAATTTCACTTAGGCGACCCTAAGTGTTCTAAAGCGGGGCCCGCCCCCCCCCAAACGCAAAACAAACATGAATCCAGACGCAGGGAACTTCGCCGCCGTCTCTTGCGGGGCACATGCGCCATGCTTTAACAGCCCTGACGCCCACCCCTCGGGGAGATCGGACCCCGAGACTACCCAACTCGAACAAAGCGCGCGCTATTGCAAGAAGTCCGTGTCTTCTGCGCCTTCAAGCTACGCTGGCAGGGCTGCGCCAACATAGCGTGACATCGCCGTGAGAATATCGTGAAAATGGCGCGAAAGCTTGTTATCGTGAAAGTGTCGTGAAAATTTTCTTCCAGCGTGAAAGCACGTGTTTTCTGCCGCGATGCTTCTCACGTCGGCTAATCTATTATTTTCCGTTTGTCCTTTGGTAGTATGTCCGTTCGCTCCGTTTGCTAACCAGAGTCAAATTTGGGGGAAAGCTCATTGAAAACCTCTCAATTTTCGGGGGGGCCAGGGCAGAAACGTCTCTTTGATGGCAACCTGTGAAATCGGGAGAAAGACAATTGTAATATTACTTTGTGTCGGGGGCTATTTCCGTACCTGACATTTGCCGGCCATTAGCCACTTCGTCACACGGGTAGAAATCAAGGTACGGTGAAAAGTCGACTATTTCCGTACCTCAAATTTGCCGGCCATTTTTACGTGGATCTGAACAAGCGTGCCACCCGAATTGTTCACTCATATCAGCTGAGCTTGGACAAAATCAAGAAAAAACAGCAGCATTTCACGGAAAGCGAACCAAATAAACCGCCTTTGGGCCCCATCCAGGCTTGGTGCTTTTTGTGATTGGCGTTCAATCGGGGCGACGTAGGTTGAAGAGCAACTGGTTTAGAGCCGCAGCTATAGCGCGAAGCTAGTGCTAAAGTCGCTAAAGTATCGCAAGCAAAGTATCGTACAGCACTAGTTGTCTTGCTTGCTAATTTGTCGCGGAGGTGCCAAACAACAAGATTCGCGCCATGGCTAGCGCGCTCGAGACTGGCGACGCAGCCCGGCTTCCTACGCGGTCGGTTCCTACGTGGTCGGGGCCCGACTTCCTGCGCGGTCGGGCCCGACCTTAGGCACGAAGTCTAGAGATTGCTTCGTCAACATCATCAGCATTCCCCGCGTGAAATCAAGCCGGCATTTATAAGACAAAAACATATACTAGCGCACAATCTTAGTACTTTTTTGCGATTTGCATAGATTCGGGGCGACGTATGTTGAAGAACATCGTGTACAACTAGCGCAAGAAGTTAGTGATACAGTGGTTGCAGAAACGTAAAACATTATACTAGTCTTATTGGTTGCTGACTTGTCGCGGAAGTGCAAAAGAGCAAGATTCGTGCTCGTTACATGGCTAGCGCGGTCGAGACCCTGGCGGCGCGGTCGGGACCCGAAATCCGCCGCATTCGGGGCCCGACTTCCGCTGCACTTGTGGCCCGAGTGTAAGTCGCGCTTGCGTGCAGTAATCTAGAGATTGCATCCCCAACCTCGTCATCATTGCCAGCAACGAAGTCCAGTCGAAGTAAGACAGCTAACGTGCTAACTTAGCCCCGGAACCCCACAACTGTTTTGTGCATGCGTCCTTTGTGCCTCGCTTGTTTTTGCACAAGGGTCTTCCTCGTGCTCTGATGATTGCGCGCCCCGAGTGCATAGAGCAAGCAATGGCCACTTGATCAAGTGACCAGTGCCGTGTTCAGCACCCTCTTGTGTTGGAAGTAAAGAATCCACCTCTGAGACGTGACTTTACAGGCGCAGCTATTTCCCTCTTGCACAAGGTTGTCAATTCTAGTCACCCAGTTATTGAAAGGCATACACGTGGTACGTGCTGAATCATCACCCTTTCTTCACCTCATGAACCAATCTGTGTCAGGTTAAACGGGTGCTGGGCAGACAACTTGTAGCCCATCGGCCATGCGCATTCTCATACCATCGTGCCAGTGGAAGGTTCTTCGTGCCGCTCGTTCTCCGGCAATCAGCGGTTGCGAGAGACCATACAAATCAGGGTGGTCCCACTTTCGCCAAAGAAATGTCGTTTGCGGGGATCCCTACGACTACCGTGTTCGCAATGAAACTTTCCTGCTGGTGTTGGAGGGCTGTCGGAGATGTTGCTATTCAAGGCCCTTGAGGACTGTTTTAAACACCCCAAGGACAGCTGGGCCAGCCAGAGAAGCAACTTTCCCACCACCCATGTGGCACTGTGGCCAAAAAGCCGGCAGCACACTCCCGGATGAGTTCGTCTACAGGAACATAACCCAAAAATGGCGGCGCCTTCCCCCCCCCTCCCCCCAAACCCGGGGGGAACCCGGGCTCCTGGAGGTCTGGCTCTGGTGGCACCCTGGCGAATGCTTGAGAACACGGGCTTCTGAAACTTCGGGACCCTGGTGGCAACGGCTTCCCGTTGGTTTCCCCGTACCATCTAAAAAGGGATCCCTAAGTTGAGAAACACCCATACCCTCCCACCAGCTAACATGGAAGTGCACAGACCCCTGTAGAAAGACTACTTTCCTCTTGGAAAGGGCCTTGTTGCACTTCCATGCTAGTTGGTGGGAGGGTAGGTGAACATGAAATTAACGTTGGAACCACTCCTGAATGATGTCCACGAAAGGGGTCGCCCAATTTTTTGAGCGTCGCCCTTTTCCGGGTTGATTTAAAGTGCAGAGGGAAACGACCAATTGGATGGGATAAGGACCCCAGCTTTTGGAGACAAACCCATTGGGTCGTGGGTAACAGGCCGGAGCCTGTCTGTCTCTTCCCACGATTCTTGGATGACACAAGTGGGTTGCTGCAGTTCATAGGCCATTGAAGTGACATCCACAACAATAAACTCTAAATGTCGGCTTCAATGAAAACTACCCTCAAAGGCACAATAGTAATAAGGGAGATATAGGGATATCATGTTGAATTCTCACACTCCAGGTGCGCGTAATATGTTCCTGAATGATTGGATCTGCACAAGACCATCCCTTCTGAAAGGAGCCTTGATCATGGGTGAGGTCTCCTTGCAAGGTCATGATGTGCCCATTGGATCCTCCAGTCGATTCAGCAGAGCGACCCCACATCCGGGTCAATCATTACACAGGGACGCTCGACGGCTATCCACCTGCCCCCAATTGGACATCACCGTGCAGAAAATACTGAACCCGATCCCTTCAATATGACATGTTCTAGAGCCACAAGGGGTACACACAGCAAACCTTGCGACTCCTCTTTCACCATCATGCCTAAACCATGTGTGTTGTCGTCTGAGTCGACCAAACTGGGAATGAAACACTTAAATACCTCCCAATCCGTTGTCCCTTGTCAAACTGAACCGACCAAACAGGGTGATGCTCTCATCTGCCGCCTTTGCTTCAGTTCACTGGAAAAGAACTCCTGCCCACAGGTTGCTTGCGTCTGAAGCGCGCGAGGACTCTGAGAGGGTAAAGAGGAGAAGTTTAACTGCGAAGGTTGAGCCCAGTGTTGGGAGCAAACGTATTCCGAGATATCGGCAAACTGGGTCAGAGTCATGCCCTTCAAATTTGACACCGCAAAAACACATATTGACTGTTGGTTTTACCAATAGGTTGAGGACGTCATGAGCTCATATGACTCATACCTCTTAGGTCAAGGGTCAAAAGGGTCAACGAGGCTCAAAAAGGTCGGGTCAAGGCACTCACATCATATGCTCAACCCCCCCATCCATCCGCCCAAGCCCGGCCTCAGCACTTTGCAAACTGGCCGCTGCCAGCTTTTGGTCCACGCTTCCTAGCCACTCCCAAGGCCCCGCTCCCTCTCAAACGGGGCCTACCTCTTCTCTTGACCACTCCACACTTGGAGATCTGTTGGTTTCCGCTATGTTGGCACCCCATTGAGGTTTTGGATACCTCCAAATACTTGGGCTGTTAAGAGGTTCTAGGTTGAACTCTGGTTCACTTGGAGATCTTTTCGTTTCCCCTCAAAACCAGAAGCGCTGCGGAAAGATCCATATTGAATGACACACCTGTGGGAAATTGGTCATGTTGCGGTTCCCAATATGAACAAGCCCCCGGGATCCAACATGGCTTTCTATGGGCATGCGTACATTGTCGGACTTTGGCGAACCACTTTTGAGGATCTTACCACAAAATCTAAACCTCTATGCCACCAAAACTGTCCTCCCAAAAAGTATGTGAACTCAGAGAGGACCATTTTAACATATTTTTTGGGAGGGAAAAACATATATATATATATAACAACAACAAAACAAAAAACATGTCCTCCAAAATATAAAGTCCGCGAACTCAGGGAAATAGGCGCGTACCCCTAGTTTGCGTTGCCTTCTTGGATGACTGGCGAACCAACGAAGCTTGTACCTCTTTGCTGAGATTCAACCAAGAAACAACGGCGGTACAAACGGGTGAGGTCGAAATGTATGGACAAATATGTATAGATATGTATAGATATGTATAGATATGCATGTATGTATGTATGTATGTATGTATGTATGTATGTATGTATGTATGTATGTATGTATGTATGTATGTATGTATGTATGCATGCATGCATGCATGCATGCATACTACACACATTTGTCAATCTTGTGTTCTCCAACTTCAGTCAATAGTAAAATGCGAAATATGTCCCCTTGCCCAACCCTAGCAAAAGGGGGCTGGCCCCCTGCGGTTGCTTGGCTTAGGGCAACTCCCCCCCCCAGACAAACAAAAAAAGGAAAAGAAAAACACACACGCGCAGGTTTAGCTTTGACTTGACCTAGAGCCGGTCGTCACTTGTGCAGTTGCTGGTTGCAGCATGTGGGCTGCCCTGTTGCCTATACCAATAAACCTGAGAACAAAAGCCTCGTTGAGAAGCGGGTGCAAGGCGAAAACACAAAGCTAGCAACAGTGACTTCATCACTCGGCTCAAAAGCCTGGATTCTGCGGAATCGTGCAGTGATAGCACATTGGGAAATTCTTGCCATCCAACTGGTTTCCGGAACGACCATCCGAAAAGCAGACAGTTCCGGAACACGAGCCCCAAGTCGTGCGCGCCTTCAGCACTTCCTGAAGGGCGATCGCCTGGAGCCGCATCGATCGAGGTTCGATCACGAACCACCCGGCGCTTGCGGTTACCATCATCACAGGTACGCAAGGAAACATTTTCTTTTGCTTCACCGCCGTTTGGACTCTGAAAACCCAGTCACACGGTTTTACGCCTTGCACCGTAGGCCCAGCTGACGAGAGGCAGCGAAGAATGAGCTATCGATCTGAGGTCAGTAGAGAGCACGAAGCCTTGAAAACGCACTGAAAACTTACAGGCCATTGGAAACAACACGAGAAACCCGCAAGTTGGTTGAAGTGAACATGGCCCTGCAAACTGCCATATGCATCTCCACAGATTGTGCTGGAGCTGTTTTTTGAAATCGGATCCCGGAAAATTAACGATCTCTGGAGGGCATTCCAAAGGCACATCCCCCGGGGCACCTGTATGCAGGATGGTGGAAATGAGCGAACTACACACACCGAGTTCAACTGCACCAGAAGCATTGCTTCTCATTTGAAGGTCATTCATCATTGGCTGGCTCGTCCCCGTCAGCTCCGCTTTGCAGCATGGTCACAAGCAGCAATGTGATTGGGAGTTATTCTGGAGTTGGCGGCCTTGTCATGTTGCGAAGAAGCGCACAATTTCATGTTCGTGACAAGACCCCTCAGCGCGTTGCACAGGAGTCTTTCCAAAAAGATCGGTCGCATTCTTGTCAGCGCCGGCCCGCATCAAGCATCAAGCATCAAGCATTGGAACCCTGGTAAGTGGAAACATGGACCAAAACCTGCGGTTTGCCCCTGCTGTTTAATTTTGAGCCACACCCACCTCACAACTCCTGCAACATCCCCAGGGTCTGCCGGCAACAGCGCTGCGGCGCCATCTCTATCTGCCAAATAAGGCCGAATCACAACCGTTAGCTCTGCATTGATCCATGGGCTGTCTGCTGAAAGAATCTCATCACCGAGACCAGCGCCAGCTGCCTGAAATTCTTCAACTGCAGCTTTGTGGCCAAATGGCGCCTGAGCACATCAACGAATGCCTCACCATGCAGGTGGTGCTCACTCCACCATGCAGCGAACTCATCCTCGCTCATCACATCCTCCCCGGTGACCTTGTGAACGTGCCCCATCACTGGGCGCGAGCCATCCACAAAACGCACAAGACCGGATCCCTGTGAGCCGAAGCTGTCGCATCCCTGGCAGACCAGAGCCACTTCGCAACGACAAACACCCCATCTTTTGGACAAACAGCGACATAGAAGGGTACTCATCATCCGAGAGGCGCATCATGCAGTGCGAAAGCGGAGGCTTTTGCAGAAAGCAAGGGAAGCCCCGGAATCACGCAGTTCTGATCCAGGAGCAGCAAAAGAACCAGAATGCCATAATGCGAAAAACATCACCCTGCTGATGGAAACACTGCAAACGAGGGAGCAAACAAGAGGCATTCCAAGTACTGTAGGTTCAAGCCTTCAGCTAGATCTTGGAGAGCGGAACGTGATTGACGTAGAGTGTCAACTGAAGATTCCGCGCTGGCAACTGGGAAAGAGTTGGATTGCAAGAAGCGAGCTTCCTAAGTAGAACCGAAACACTCATGCTTCTGAAAGCTCACAATACTTTGGCCAGAGCTGCAAACTGACTATTAGGTCTCTCTCTGAGAAGCTGAGGGCGCTTCAATCTCGAACAGGCAATGTGTTCTGACAAAAAAGAGAAGCAACATTGCCGCAAGCGAAAACATGGCGCAATGGACAAAAGCGCAGAAGCCCATTTTGACATTGCCATCCAGCCCCGAGCCAAGACCTCGACGGTGTTCAAACTTTCCAGCTCTTTCTTGACCTCGCGGCCCAGCAAACGCAGCTTTGCAGGCGGTTTCCCTTGGGAAGGCGCTGATCGATTCAACGAGCTTTACATGGGCTCGTCCCTTTCCAGGCGCATCCACAACCTCACAACATCTTGATCTTCCTCGGGAGCACATTGCATGGGAGTCCTTCCTAAATGATCGGTCTTTTCCTTGTCAGCGCCGGCTTTGTATAAGCGATACGCAATCCTCGTATCAGCACCGTAGGCGGCCCAATGCAGGGCTGTCCATCCTTCACCGTCAGCCTTGTCCACGTCAGCACCAGCTGCCAACAAACACACCAGGACTGCCTCGTGGCCTTGCGCAGAAGCTCTTTGAAGGGGTGTCACCATAAAATTGTCATCTGCGTCTGGGCCAACTGCTTCGGTGTCTGGGTCCAGGGGCCTTTCCAGCAACCTCACAACTCCTGCAACATCCCCACTATCTGCCGCCAGCACCAGCGCCTTGGCTCCATCTCCATCTGCCAAATAAGGCCGAATCACAAACATTAGCTCAGCATCAATCCATGGGCTGTCTGGTGAAAGCATCTCATCACCGCAGACCAGCGCCAGCTGCCTGAAATTCTTCAACTGCAGCTTTGTGGCCAAATGGCGCCTGAGCACATCAACGAATGCCTCACTCTGCAGGTGGTGCTCACTCCACCATGCAGCGAACTCATCCTCGCTCATCACATCCTCCCCGGTGACCTTGTGAACGCGCCCCATCACTGGGCGCGCGCCATCCACAAAACGAAGACCGGATCCCTGTGAGCCGAGGCGGGCACGTGCACAGTGGGCATGTGAGAGCTGTACCCATAAACAGCCGCACCCCCCGGCACCCCCCCCATTCTTGAACATATATGCTAGAGAGCGGTAGTCGAGGCAAAACAAGTGAGTTCATGCGGGAAACAAGGGAAGCCGCGGAAGCCCCGGAATCACACAGTTTTTGTCTTAGAGAAACCCGAAGACCGGATATCCCGAAGACTTCTTGGAAAACTGGGGTGCTCCAACAGTAGAGGGTGCACTCTCTCTTTGCGGGCGTATATGATGCCACGGGCATCCCATCAAACAAAATCCCATTTGCAACAAAGCAATTGCTGGGATCTGTCCTGGGGATGCATGCAGCCTTGGCGCTTTCCATAAGTGCATGCCTGGACTCATGCTGCTCATTCTGCACAGCACCATAACAACTGGTAAGCGGAATCCCCAAAAAATTGCGAGCCATCATGAGTGGGAGTGCTCCTTCTGCCGTGAACCGGAAAACCAAATGTGCGGAAACCAAAATGGGCATGTCAACCTCAGCATCCTCTTTGAATTTGTTCCTGAATGCAACGCAAACTATCCCCCAAAGCAGTATTGGTTCTGACTCCCTACCCAACTACCCAAACACTTGGCACATCACTCTGAGGCTGCACATCCCTCTGCTTACATTCCCGCCTCTGTCTCTTGGTCCCCGAAGGAGAGCACGTGCACCCTTGCCTGACGTCTGATACACGACGCCAAGCAATGAGATGCCAACCTGTTCGGACGTGGCGCAAAGTCCCCATTCAGAAGTCCTTGAGCCTTTGCCCCATTCAAGCTCGCAGAACAAACCAGATGCAAAACAGATGCAAAACGACCCCGCGACAGCGGCATCTGTTCCTTCCCAACTCAAAGAGAATCCTTGAGGGAGCTTCCCCATTCGGCTCGCACGCGTGAGCTCGTGCTAATTCCAAGGAGTCTCAATGTGAGGCATTAACACCTATGCATCCTTCCAGGGATTCTTAGGCGGTGCCTAAGAGGATTTCGTCCATGCACAGTTCTAAGGCCTTGGGACACCCAAGCTACGTTTGAACACAACCGGATGCCAGGTCCACCTTCGCGCACTAAAGTGTCCGTCTCGCGCCTTGACACTGTCCCCATAGTGCCTGGCGCGCTGGTCGGCGAGGGCAACACTTTTGGGGGTCCCGGTGGGGGTCTAAGGCAAAGCGGGGGAATGACATCAAACCCCAAATCATAACAAAATAACAATTAAAAAAAGACAAACTAATAAGAACACCAAAAACATGTAGAGGAATCCCTCTTTGTACTTAGGCCCTTCTTCAAGGCGGCGAGCTTCACGATGAATTGCGGCCTCATGGGTTGGCCCAAGCAACTCCTACTCAAATCTCCGTGATGCGGATGGCGTGCCAAACCCATCGACATTGTTTGGCTCTACATGCGCACAGGCCGCCTATCCCGGAGCCAGATCTGTGACTGGCGACAGTCACAGACTGATGGTAGGATGGCATAAGCCACGGAGAAAACATCGAAACAATCCCTCCGCAAATGGTGTTAGTCACCTCATATGACCATATGATACCATACTATGTAATAAGAGCATCCCACATATGTTCCAAATCTATGCAATTTAGCCTTGGGTTCGTCAGTTGACAATGGCTCAATCTCGGCAGTTGGAGATCGAGGAACAAGCAATTTCATGGGCCATCAGCCGCAAGGACAACTCTTCCTGCGAGCAGCTCCAGGCAACACATGATTCTGTGCTTTGAGGGTACTTTTTTCGCCTTGGTTTCAAAGGAAGCCTGAAGAACACAGACGCACGGACACACAGACGCACAGACACACAGACACGCAGACACAGATACAGATACACAGACAAAACACACAGACACAGACACAGACGCAAACACAGACACAGACACACGCGCACACACGCACACGCACACGCACACGCACACGCACACGCACACGCACACGCACACGCACACGCACACCCACCCACACCCACACACACACACACACATTTTGGAGGTCCAAAATTCCAATTTCAACACATAAACGGATTCAGGGCACAGAGCGACATGCAATGCACAGCTTCCTGTCATCAAGCTGCACACAAAACGATCCCATTCTGGCAGAAATTACGACGGATTTCACTGGGCAGTTTCCTTTTGCTCCGTAAGTCCCAACACGTACCAGGCTACCTTCTGAAGTGGCTGACACGTTTCGACGGAAGCTGTGATGCCACACAGGAGCCGAGCCACGTGCTAAAAGTTTGTTCTGACTTCGTCACAAGGCTGGAAGGGTAAGCACCAACAGGCAGGGCAGCCAGGGGAATTTATTGAGCGATCAAAGTGATTACCTGCGAGCCTCACTGGATAGAGGGAAACTGGGCAGGCCTCAGGTGCGCACGCCACATTTGGGGCAGTCGGAATGATGGGTTGTTCGATCTCGACCCATTGGGTTCCTCATATAACACGTGCAACGCTCAATATTAGCAGGTCGAGTATTTGAGCTTGTCGGGTATTCGTTTTGGCTAGACCCCTATCGGTTTCATGCGGGAATATTGCCGGGTATTCACAAGTATTTGTTGATGTGGAACTCTTTGGTGGACCAGGGCAGAGTTCAAATCGAGTCAAATGCAGAAATGATGTGCTCAAAGACCACAGGCGCTGATTGAACAGGTTTCAATGGCAGTTTCTCTCGGCTTCCAATGGTCGCATATGTCCCAGATTCAGTGCAACAGGGTTCCCTATTAATATCTCCCAGTAGAACATAATTTGTATATTTAAGTGGGCCAAAAGGTGATGTGAAACACCAACAAGGGACACATATGTGAACCCCCGACTCAGTTTCCGGCTCCCACCCCCCCAAGGCCCTTTTCCCCTGGCCTGTCCAGCACGGAGGACATCGCTGCCTGCGAAGCAACCCTGGAACAGTTCAATGCGTTGTGGCTGTTTTGCAACAATTCGCAGCTGCAAATGTTGGAATAGGGAATATGGCTGTGGGTCAAAACCAATGGTACCATTCTGGGGTAGGTGCACCACCCATTTTAGAACCTATTTTAGTGGGGATTGGGGGTACGGCATTTTGATTTTGACCCATGGCCATGTGCCTGGATATCACCCCAGAGACTCTCAGTATGATCTACAGCTTTTGAGGCATCCAAAGGGACCAGAGCAAAAAGCCAGCCCCACTTTCCTCTCCTTGGGTCTTTTTCGCATTTCGCGTGGCTCGCCACAAACGCACCTCCCGCGCTTGCAGGCTAACTGGTTTTATTCATGCTTGTCTTTTGAAATTCGGAAATAGAATGCGTGGAGGCAAAGTGCGCAAGAACCAACATCGTTGCTGGACAAGTTGACCCCGCACAAATCTCAAGCGAGTTGACCTGTTTGAGGTCGAATACTCACACACACACACACCACACACACACAACACCACACACACACACACACGCGAAGATTTTCGTTTGGGTGGCGAAAAAACAAGAAACCGAAGCCTAGGGAGTTCCGTATAGCATGTTGCTGCATGATTGTGGAACAAATCCTTTGTCTGACGCCGCAACTGGATTCCCATCACTATGACAATGTTGCCAGGGAACCCAAACCGAATTGGAAAAACCGACAAAACTGCCATCCCTGCCTTTCTGGGCTACAAGAAAGAAAATCCGCATGGCACGAAAAGCCCAGGTTTAAGAAGGACATACCATAGGACTCCAGCCTTTCTGGGTCTCAGTCCTGGGCCTTTTGGCTCAAAATTGGTGGGGGTGTGGGGGGTGTGGGTGTGTGGGTGTGTGGGTGTGTGGGTGTGTGGGTGTGTGGGGGTGGGATTCGGACCCCATGACTTGAAGTTGTCCTATCGCTCTAAACCCACCTGAAACAGGGTGCCGAGCCTTGGAAAGCAACAAGTAACCTATTTCGTGAGGCTGGATTCCTCCCAGCATCATGGGACCTGTTGCAAGTCTTGGGTTCAAGCCAGGAGCAACCTGCGAGGACGTGCGCGACATTTCTCTCATCTCCCCCCTAAAAGCGTGCATTCCCGGCAGAAATCCACTCCTGCAATTGTCTCAAAATAGGGCAACCCTGTCAGACTAGGTTGCGCAACCCGGAAATGGTCGCGGCTTCCTTGTGGTTTTCCCTTTCAAATCGAACATGGATCCTTACATTATACGCCTGAACATTGCCTTGTAAATGGTGGTTTCCTTTTATTTTGGTGGAAAAAGCCATGTTTCAAATGGGCAAAATGTATCTTTTAAGGAGCCCTGTCAAACAAAAAGGGGATTCCCCTCCAGCACCCAACGTCTGGTTCCTCGGGCCTTCTTGGCGTGGATGGCCTCCTGCGGCACAAAGGCCTGAGCCGACGGGTGCCTCGCTGGTGGTTTGCTGGTGCCAGGGGAGACTTCGAAGAAGTCCGCCAAATCCGACATGGACACCTTTCTGTTGGGGGGAAAAGAAAGCAGCTTGCGGGGCCAACCTATTTCGGGGTACAAACACCATCAAAGTTGGCTGCGGAATTGGATTTCCCCCCACGAGCCGTATGATCCCACAATAAGTAGTTTGGAGCAGCGTCAGTAGGGAGTGACACATGAGAAACCCGGATCCATCCAAATAGGTGCATTGGGAATCAAAAGATGCTCTCTTTTTTTGAGAAGTAGCCTTCTTAGCCGAAAAAGGGGGTCTGCAGCCCTTGAAACGTGAAGTGGACAAGTAGAAAGCTTGTAAGTTACAAGGCCGAAGGACTCGCACAAGTCCCATCGGAATCTCGAAACAAGAATCCCCAAATGCGGCTAGGATTTTCCGTTTCGCGGGCATATGATTGCCTTTGAAACTGAAAAGGTAGGCTTTCCCGTTGCGCTAGTATATGGTTGGACACGGCGAAAAACAAAAACTAGGTCCAGTAGAGAGGTTAGAATAACGGTACCAACTTTTTCTGTATAGTCGATTAGGGAAACCCTCCCCCAAAAAAAGAGGGGAGCAAGGGCACTACTGGGGGCCCTAGAAAAGGAAGGTCTACTCCCCCGCGCCTGAGTCTTGGCCGTGCGCACCTGCGCGTAGTTCCTGAGAGGAATTGCTGGGCAGGGAAGCCGCTGGATCCAAGCGATGGGTGAACTGGCTGAGAACACGCAAAGGAGGAACACCCGGGACGAAATACTTATCTCATGCGACCTAAAGCTCAGGGGCCAAATCCCCTTCGAGATGGGAAAGCTGGCGTCAATCCTATTGGCAACAGGCTGAGTGATTTTTCAATTTGGACGGAACGTTCTAACTACTGAGAACCCATTTTAGATTCACTGCAAACTTTGGCCAGTTGATGGCTTCACCTCGGACAGTTGCAAATTTGGCCACATAGTACGACTACTCTGCGCAACTCAACGGAATGCACATGGCCCAGTTGCAGGGGGGGGCACGTGGCGCTCGTTGGACCTCCCTGCAGCAACTCTGCAGGCAAAACTTCAAATATCTTCAAATTCGATTGAATTGGGGTTGTGGAGGTTCTGCAGCCCAGTGCAAACAACATCAGGGATCCCAACCTAATTGCATTGGGCCCCTTTTGCCCTTTCGACCAACTTCAACTGGGGTTCATGTTCACGCCAACTGCGGACTTGCGCATCCAAAGCGTTAAAATCATCCTGCTGGAGACATATTGATTGACGCACGCCCAAGCCAGCCAAAACGCCGCACGAAAACCACCAATTTCAGGCTCCCTTGAGCAACAAACCAACACCCCGCTCATTCTCGTTCTTTTCAAAAACTGGCTGCTTCCCCTGGGTGTTTGATGGTTTCCTGAAAAGAAGGATCCCTGGAAAGAAAGGGGAAGGTACCCCTAGACAAATCTTGAATCCCCCTCAGCCACCGATCCATCGTTTGCTGGGTGCAGGGCACGCGGATGTCGAGCTCCTTGAAGAGCTCTTGGAGGTCCAGGCTCCCGATTTTCAGAAACTTCGTGGTCTGCTCCTTGGAAATGATTGCCAAACATGCGCCCCCCCCCCCAACAATAACAAAAAGAAGAACAAACACCACACAATCAGAACCCTAGGGCGGGTCTCAAAGTGGCCGTGGGTCCAAAATGGGTGCCCAAAATGGAACCCTGGCAAATGGAACCAAGGACTAAAACCTGCGGTCCCCTGGTTCAATTTTCATCCATACCCAAAAGGGAGCTCCAAGTGCTTGGGACTTTGAACCCAACAGGGGATCCAATTGAAATCGTAGCCACAGGTCAAATGATATTGCGGGGTCCACGTGTAAAAATATGGTGCCCTATCATAAATCGGATTCGAACAGAAAGCCCAACATGGCAGGTTCCTTGGCTACTCATGCAAAACTCTTGAACGCTGATGCTTAACATCTCTGCAAGATGTGTCTTGGATCAATACGGCGGATCTAAGGCAACGCTGACATGTGTGTGTGTGTGCACATATATATATATATATATATATGTGTTGACATATTTTTGTATAAACAGCTGCATCATATAAAACAAAAATGCCGTCTTGTTCCTCAACTGTTGAAACTTGTGTCCTGACGCACTCATCTTGGCCTCGGGCCAACTCCTCCCGGCCCGACGGCCCGACTCGGCGCGGATGTTTTGAGGCCATGGCCAGCCATTGCTTGTTGGCCAAGGTGACCTCGTTCCGGGCCCACCAATCTTTGAGTGGAAAAGGGGCCACTTTGCCCCCATCTGACTGAATCGTCGGGTGTGGAGGTTAGCCCCCTATTTATCCAGGCACTGGACAACAACGCCGTAGGCCGTAGAAATTCGAGTGCATGCGACAAACAACTGGAGAGTCGCTCCCGCGCTTGCTTTCCTTGTATTGAGGCCCGCGAAATCGCCCGGCACACGAAAGTCTAGCACAACTTGCCCGGGAATGCTTTTCGGAGCAACCACCGTCAGAAAACCAGGAGAATCACCCTTGCACTGGCGGAAACTCACTGAGGCAAGTGGCACACAAATCCTAACCAAGACCGGGGGCATGGTCTCTGGAAAACGGAAGGAACAGAGGGTCCTTTTGGTTCACGAACCCAGGGCCTCACTGAGGTTCCGTTTGCTTGTTTTCGGGGGTGGGGCCCCTATGCATAGCTGCCACGAAATTGACGCCTTTGATGTGTTCTCGACTTCCAGTCCAGTAGCGAACCCAACGGAAGTTCATTCCGATTTACCAGTTTGGGTGACTGTTCCGATTTTGCCGCTTTTCATGTGTCGCTTGCTTGTAGTTGCTGTTTTTTTTGGGCAATTCTTGGTCTCTTTGTTTGTTTGTATCCCTTTGGTGGTACCGTTCACTTCGCATCAGTGAGTAAGACCAAGCCCATTCGAGTAATCTCGGCGTAGATCCTCCCTTAAGCTCTGATTGCTCTGCTGCTCAAGTGAGTCTCCATGGGGTTACCAAGGATTCCTCTGTGTCCCCTTCCGGGGTCACCCGGCAACAAGTCATGTTTAACGGTTCTTAACCGTCAAACAAGGGGGCACTTCGCGACAAGACCTTTTGAAGTTGATCAACCCACTGGTGGTTTGCAATGAAACTACAACTTTCAGGCGTACACCACGTACGT
The DNA here is from genome assembly GCA_963377175.1 of Effrenium voratum. NCBI lineage: Eukaryota > Dinophyceae > Suessiales > Symbiodiniaceae > Effrenium > Effrenium voratum. Next base: position 198,233 of record CAUJNA010003631.1, read on the forward strand.
GGGGAAGATGGAGGAAGAAACTCCGCACCACGTGGCACTTCTCTGGGGAGCGAAAGCTCGCATCTTTTGCAGAGGGCAGCATGTTTTCTCAAAAAGTTGCCCTGGGTGTTAAGCAGGGGGTCTTGCAAATAGAACAGACTCATTCCCCTTCAGTGTCATCAAACACTCTGGTTCATTCATCATCACCTGGTTCAAGCGGAACCGGGCGCCCGGGCAATTTCCACGTACCCAAAACTCCGCGCGGCCCGCAGCACTTGCTCCACCCTGCCTGGCGCTTTCCATCGCTGTTTTTTTTTGGCGTTTTTGCTGATGTGCTGAGATCTATCACAAATCCTGGGAGCAAGGTGCGAATTTGGTGTTCAACCCCGGGCTGGTTGATGTCCCTCAAAGGGAAACCTTGACGTTGAAGTCTACCTCTCTCCCCAAAAGCGGAGCATAATGAGCATATTATATACTAATCATATCACATAATCGACCAATTGAAGTATCAACAAAGGCATGTACTGATTTTCCAGCTTCATGTGTTGTTGCACATCTGCGGGGTCCCTAATTGATTCGACCCATTGCAGCGACTTGCTGAATTTGTCGTAACCGTTGGCACACAAGCAATTTACATGAACCTAACATGTCACCTCTCGGGGGTTCTTTTTGCAAGGAGTTTTCGCGAGTGGCCATGCCCCTCCCAATCAGACCATGTTCGACCTCCCAAGTCCTTCTTAGCACCTGTCAGATTCAAAAGAAAGGCTCCTTTGGACAAAGTGCATGGCAGTCCTTGACCGTTATATTGCATTCAGATGAGCTGTCTAAGACATCACTTATAGTTCAATTAAGCAAGAGGCCAACAGCTACGCCAATCGAAACTGGATTTGTTGCAATCGCCTTCCTCGAAACATCTCCTTCCAGCTAATTTCTGTGGGGGCTGCAATTCTTGCAAACAAGAAGACCGAGACTCGCACCCTGGAAGCGCCACAAACGTCTTCAGCGGGTCACCCGCCTACATGCAACGCCAGCTTCAAGCTGTGCCCCGCCGCCGAATTCTCCACACTGCCTGAGGGCTGGTATTTGGGCCACACGCATCCGAGGCCCACAAAAAGAAAGCAAAGCGGTTGCCGGTTGAAAAGCAAAACTAAGGAGTCCCAAAAAGGCCAAAAGATGCCAAAAGATGCCAAAAGATGCCAAAAGATGCCCAAAAGTATAGAAAGGTGAGCTCAGGGCAATGGATTGTGGGTGCGGCCTTAGCTGACTTGTTTGTGGCTACTTGCAGGCGGCCTCTTGTGGCTCAAAACCAAACATGACCCCTACAAGCGGAGGGCGGAAGGAAATGCTGGGAAGGGGCCCTTGGAGTTTGGCGGCGACCGCGCTTTCTAGGGACGTGTGTCACAGATTGCCCTGTGAGAGCAAGGCCACCCACCGGCGAAGTTGCCAGCCGGGTGCGATCCCAAAGACCTCCCCTCAGTACATTGGCCCTCAAACCCACGCAGAAATTCGTTCACTAAGTAACTCTTGCTCAATCATTTTAATTCTCTCACACATTTGTTAGCTTTCGCTTGTTACTTGCCCCAACACAATGATTTGTGCCGCCTGTTAACGTGGCCAACAGACCAGTCGATGAATTTTAGACTACCAGTCCTGACCGTTGCTCTCGTGCCAGGGAAGCCACTGATGTTTCATCTGTGCACAGGAATCAAAGGCCTTTGCGGATAAATTCCATGCTTGAACCTCCCTGGCAAGCTCGCCATTGCACAAACAAACCCATGTGGCTACGTAATAAACAGGTTGGACCCTTTGAAGACATACTGTGTGGCAAGTGAGCCAACGATAAGAACAGCCATGTAAAGGGCTACTTTTGACACACCCAGACAAACACACAAACACATGCACACACACACACAACCACACACAGACACAGACAGACACAGACACAGACACAGACACAGATATAGACATAGATACAAACACAGACACAGACACAGACACAGACACAGACACGGACACGGACACAGACACAGACACAGACACAGACACAGACACAGACACAGACACAGACACAGACACAGACACAGACACAGACACAGACACAGACACAGACACAGACACAGACACAGACACAGACACAGACACAGACACAGACACAGACACAGACACAGACACAGACACAGACACAGACACAGACACAGACACAGACACAGACACAGACACAGACACAGACACAGACACAGACACAGACACAGACACAGACACAGACACAGACACAGACACAGACACAGACACAGACACAGACACAGACACAGACACACAGACACAGACACAGACACAGACACAGACACACACACACACACACACACACACACACACACACACACACACACACACACACACACACAGCAAGCACGCATACACATGCGCAAAGCGCGTGCTTAGACTCTCGGGGGGAGGGGTAAGCCAATCAGATTCGAGTGATGTCAAATCGGGGGTGGCACACATGTAGATTCCATCTCGAGTACTGTCGAGTGATGTCACCGGGGTGCACATCACCTAAGATTGCGCAGGGGCTACACAATCCGGCGTCCTGGATTGCATCACGCTTCTCCTCAAGTGTCTTCGTCGGCTTGAGTCCTGATGAGACGCGCCCCCTGCCGCAAGACGCCTGGAACTTGGTGCGCGCACGCACACAGAAACTCTGCTGATATTCGAGACGTGTTGTCGGATCGTGAGGTCCTGCAGGGCCAAGCGCAGATTGGGGCTCCACGCCCTCGAGGCGGTTTACACTGTTTACACCAGCGCTGCGTCAGTCGGCGCAACAGAAAAGAGTCATGAGCTGGTCTTGCACAAGGCTCGAGCGCCCAATAGAAAGTATGGCTTCAAGACGTGACCGATCTTCCCCCGCGGCCCAAAGTCCGACGCCGCACTGGCTGGTCAAATCTGACCCCTGTCGAAACCGAAGGCTCCTCTTTGAGGATTCAAAGGGGTCCTGCTGCTTGAAGGCATTCCCAGGACTGGAAAGGCATGATTGGCCCTTGCCTGGAACTGCGCATGCCTATCATCTTGGGGGAGTTCCCGCACGCTTCGAGCTAAGCTTCAGGAACACTTTCAGCATGGCTGCACCTGCTAGGCCATGAACTTCTGGTGGCCCTGGATCGACCCAAAACCAACACAGTCCGAGTCTTTGCTACCATAAAGGGCAAACCAAAAAACATGTTGCCAACACTTGACCCATGAATCCTTGGAACCAGGTCAGCACATGTCATGCACCTCTGGGCGTCCCCTGCGCATCCAGGAGGTGGGGCACAGCGTGTCATCCCAGTCGAAGATGAGACAAGGAGGCCGATCCTGGCCACAAGAGATGCGTCTCACCCGGCGAGCAAACCCCAGAGAGTCCCAGGAAACTTGTCGCGTGGATCAATCGACGCTGTCTACTTGGGAAAAATCCAAATAGTTGAGACCCGGGCACGACCATCCAATCCCAACCCAATTGCATAGTGGCCAGGAGAAGGACCCCACAAAAAGAGAAACCACATGCCAAGCAACCAGGCATTTCGAGTTCGGCACACCTCTTTAAAACCCACTGAGTCAAGGCGTGGGGCCAACCTTTTCAGCATTAGCCTGAGGCATGGTTTTGAAGTCTGTATGGTGCAAGAAGGTTTCATGCAATGCACGGAATGTCGACATGGGTCCAAAGTATGGAGCCACCATGAGCCAACCATTTCGAGGCGTGCTTAGTGTCGACGCCTGCCAAAATTCCTTCGTTGACGCCACATGTTTCGGGCACTGCAAACACGCTGAAGAAAGAAGCCCCATCAGCCTCATGGGTGAGCTCCGACTGCGGGTGTCCCGAGCCAAAATCAACATTGAATCTGCGCCACGTATTGTGGATAGGCAGAATCCACAGGAAGGTAGGCGGTTTGTCCCATTTTCAAGGGCCTTCCCCTTCCCAACTGGCGCATAAGTTGGTCCAACCACAGTATCAGAACTCCAAAACCTCCAAAATGACCCCCGCTTGAACATCTTTGGCCATGGTTGTGCTCTTTTGCCTCCCAAGAAATCATGTGGCCGCCCATGCAATTTGAAGGTCTCGACAGGTACATTGCAACAACGTTGGCATTCACTAAATCTGCCCCTAGTCCTGTCTTGCCCTCTTCAGCGCATAGCCACGCCACGCTGGATCGGTAGCGGGTCATATCGTCGAGGTACACGTTGATCTTCTTGGAAATGTGGTCAATGAGCGGCGCATAACAGTCGGTTGCTGCAATCCTCTGATAGACAAACTTGGGTCGATCATCCAACTTCCATGCAGCAAGTCTTTCCGGTCTCGTCGCGCTTGGTGAAATCGGAAGCATCTTCCCTCGCCAGCTTTGGATGCACGTCTGAAACTGCTCTTAGACAATTGACGAACGCTCAACGCAAACCAAAGCAATCAAGGGACCGGGTCCTGGGACAGATTCTTTCACTGACCCCCCAGCACCATGAGCGTTTGTCAAAATAGGGGGAACGCCAAACAAAATATTGTTTCATGTTGGCGTCCTTTGAATCCACTAAAAGACGGTCCACCTTTCTGAGAAAGCCCCAAGTCTTCTGCAAGAAAGCGAATCATCATATTTGGGTGAGGGTGCCCTGGTTTTCCAGGAGAGGGGGTGTCGGAGGCTCAAGACACGGATATCCAATTGGAGTTCTAAAAGTGGTGTGGACCCCAAACTCATGGCCCTCCCTCAATTTTCCCTTCAAACGCCGCCCAAGATTCCCAACTCCCAAACCGACAGACAACTCATCGCAGCCTCGATGTTCTCCGCGGCCATGGTGGCAGACAAGGTGGTGAACACCTCAAAGCCTACGACGTGACCCATCCCGAACCCAAAGAAAAACAACAAATCCACAACCTGGTCTTAGCATAGGCCCAAATGGCTTAACCTCCAAACCACCAAGTGGCAGAGGGAATGACCCCTGGATGCTAAGTAGTTGGCCTGTTCTTTGTTTAAACATGTATTCCTTGTTGGGTTCCTTTAGGTTAATTCAACACTTACATGTGATTTAGCTCCCCGCAAGGAGAAAAAAGGTTCACCTTTCAAACAAAGAGAACGCGTTCACCAAAGAAATAGCCAGAAGAAACATAAACACGAGTTGAATACCTAAACCAAGGGAAACCAACACAAGCAATTATCAAAACACCTGCTAAGGGGAGGACTGGTCCAAAAGTCTGCCAAACGTGGCGGGTAGGGGTTTCACTTCCTCAGTGGTAGGCCGAACAAAGAAACACAATGAGTATGGAATCCTGAACACGGTCGTGAGGTTCGACTCCATTTTCGCCAGCTACCATGAACCACTGTTGAATGGGTCTTCCAAGGGGCTGATCCTCATAACGAATGGTTGGATTCCCTGTACCAAAAAGGGTGACCAAAAAGCGCATAAGGTCACAGGGCTCTCTTTTTTCTTGTTTTGCTCAGCTTCGCTCCCGTGCCCTGCGGGTAGAAATTTGGCTGGTAAAGGAAAGCCAAGAAAGCCGTGCAATTGTCTACCCCTGGGTGTGGCTTGGAGCCAGTTTTGGACCATGGGCCGGCAAATCGCTCCTGCCTCTCGTGGTGGACCATGATTCAATCCTGGTGGATGTTGGGTCTCTCCAACTCGGGGAACCAACGCTGTGTGGTTTTGCAGGGAAACCAGAAAGCAAAGCACCTGAACAGGTCGCCAGAAAAAATACATAAAAATGTGTTTTTTTCAAGGGCTTGGTGTTAAACCCTTTGAAAACCCCTTTTAAACCACCGAAAAACGGTCCCCGGTTCTGAGAAACACCCGGTGGACCATGTGACCGCTTGGCGACGCCGGCCTGTGGGCTTCCCCTCCTGAGGCTGTTCCTGGCCGCCAGGTTCCTGGCCGCCAGGCCACGCCGACGGGACGAAGCCAAGGGCACGTGAAAGGACCAGTCAAATGCAGAAGTGGGGTATATGCAGAGCATAAATCTATACAAATTGTATATACATATATAACTATATATATATATATGTCTGCATATATATATATATGTATCATTGTTGTTGCTATGAATATTGTTATTCTTATTGTTATTGTTGTTATACCGATCTGGATAGATACATAGAAAACAACATGACGACCCACATGTATTACACCGATGTTTATTTCCGGGGCCGACGGGGGCGCCAGAGGGGGAAGCCCTCATGAAAATGAAGCCCGAGGACCCAACATCGGCCAAACTCGATTCCAAGGAACCTGCCTTAATTTTCCGGACAGGGCGACTCTCCAGGCTACTCCATGGAGTGGAGCCCGACATGGAACCCAGAAAGCGCCTGTGGTCCAAACTAATTACCAGATGTAAGGAAGACCCCTATCCAGATTTATCTTGGTACGTTGTCTTGTCTACGCCAAGATCGATCAGGAATCAGAACCTTCTCAGTAAGTCGGTTCCTGCTTGATTCACCCGAACTCAACATCGTGGAAGTGCTCGGGGGGTATAAACGCGAACTTCTCTCGAGTTTGTCGAGCTTACACCACGCCACGGCCTGGCAATCTAAATCAAGTCCGATCAGAAAAAACATGGTTAACTTGAGGGCCACCTCAGCTTGCAACTAGAAATCAACTTCTCGATTTTGGGGGTTCCAAAGACTGGGCCTGGGCGGGCACGGAGACCTCGCTTGGAAGCAGCAAGGTACAGAAAATCCAAGAATCTGAGTCAATTGTAGCAATTCACAAGCCCAAAATCAAATTTCCCTCGGACAGACACTTTCATGCCGTCCAAGATCAGTCGCAAAACCCAGGCCGAAAGCCCTTTCCTCGCCTGCTCCTTGCGGCCGAAAGCGTTGAAGAATTTCTTGCCCACAGACTTCACGATGTTGGACTTGCCTGCGTCACAAAGGTCATTGTCTACCTTGCAATGCTTGCAAGCGGGTACTTCGATCCGTTTGACCCTTGCCTGACACGTTGTTGACCTCTCTGTCCCTCTCTGACGCGTTTTGGAACCTCGTCTTGAGCCATCATATCCTGATGGCAAAAGTGACTTCCTCGCTAGCTTCGGTGGGTCCGCTCCTGTCTGGTGGCCTGCCTGAGCGAACATAGGAGGGCATCATAGCATTTCCTACATGACAGCTGCTATGGGCCATCCTTGGAATTGATCACAGCATGTTCTGTGCCATAAACAAACATGAGTGACTAAATGTATGAACATCCACGAGTACAAATGAGAAGGCTCCTTTCAAGCCCCTGCGTTCTTTATTTGACAGATCAACCAAAAAGAACGGGCTCGATTTTGAACAGCCCAACTTGGGCGCTCTCAAACTTTGCTGCCCCAGCTGCGCTTTTTATGGAGGGAAACCTGCTATACCCCCAGGGCCCCAACCTAACCCTTCCGGTGAATCCAATTTGCAAATACAACACGTGGCCGGAATCTTAAAAAAACTCCCATGGCAATCTATTGACGCCCCTCGATGGCAGTCACCTCACGTTGAGGTTGCTATCACGAGCCAAAGGCCACGAGACGCTTGAAAAATCACCTGCGGATTCTAGGACCGTACCAAGAAAACCCTCTGAAATAGGTCGTGTCACCACAAGGGGAAAACCATGCAGGGTGAAAGTGGATGCCACAATTCCCTTTTGTGGCTAAGAGGGGGTAGCTCAACCGAAATCTGCTGAGTTGTGCAATCTACTTTTAGCCAACTGCATCTGCTGATTCACCTGGAGGAGTCCGGTACTCTCCTGAAAAATCATGGGAGCCATCAAGCTACAGTGGTTGCAGTAGTCTGCCAGGACCTTTCAAACGGGGGTCTATGGGGTGTGAGCCTCACGCTTAGTCACCGGCGTGCGGTGTATTCCAACTCTGCCCCGGTGACTGTGGATTCGCCAGACTTCCGTATGTTCAACCGGCCATGTTTTTTTCGGTTTTCAGGTGGCCCTGGGTTCAGAATTGAAATTTTCAAAAGTCAGACAGCAACACCCCACATGGAACATACGACCTCCTTTGGTTTCCCCCCAAAAAACAAAACACCTCGCCTCCGCCTTGGGCAACCAAGTCGTGGGTGGAGGAGGTGGCCGTCTGCAGGTCTTCCATGTACCTGCCACCCCCGGCCGAGAAAAAAAAAAGCTCGGGAGGGGCGCGGCCGAAAAAGGGTGTGTGTCTTTGTACTCTTTTCATTTTGCTTTTTAAAAATCCTCACCCAAGTGGCAGTGCTTCTACCCCGGGATGAGGATTCTGAGCGCGTCTGCCCCCCCGGCCATCCATGGAAAATCTGAAGATCGGGGCGATTCGGATCCGAGTCACAACCGCCGCAGCAAAAAGGCAGAACCTTGGGATATCCGGAAACCCCGCGTTGGCAAACTAAGGGGTCTTCCATGTGCAGGTGGGCTCCAAAAAGCAACCCACGGCATTCCTCGTTTGAAGATGGTCCTTGAGCTGAGTGTGTCTCACAGCTGGGGGGCCATTCATAAAGCCACAGACACCCAACTAAGAACTAAGTTTACTGGCCCCTTGCACTTCGCTTTTTCGACATCCCAAAACACAGCTCTGCAGGTTGGGGCAGCGCTAACAGAGATTCGATCGCGGCTGGTCTGATGCATGCAGAGTGGTGCAAACTGGGCAACAAAAGCGACGTGCGTTTTTCGAGCCAACAAAACCACAACCGACTCAGTAATCGAAGCTCTGCAAACATCCAACCAGAAGTAGAAGCAGCCCAAATGGTGTGGCCCATTGTCTCTCTGGAAATCTGTGCGCAAAAGTTGCCACGTTTTGCCCAAACCGTTACCCCGATCACCCAGTGACCAAAAAGAAAAAATGGCTCCCTGTTTGGGGTTGACAGTTTTAAGTGGGGAACCCGCAAAGATTTCGCTTGCCGAACCAATCTCGCGCCTGACGCGGGCTCGAACCACCACGGCCTTGACCTGAGCGAGTCGCCCACGCAAGGTTCAAGGGCTAAGGGAGGGATGTGGTCTTGGAGATGAGGCGCCCAACATCTTGGGCTTCTGCAAGCAATTTGGGTCTCCAAAAACTTAAATCGAGATTGACGAATTGGCGTGCAACAGGTTTGGTTCAGCGGGCAAACTGTTGACCTCATGCAAGGAAGGGCATCGCATTTCAAATTATGAACAGCCTGAAGGTCTGATGACACGCAGCGTGCTTTGCCGAAATCCGCTCAGATCTCCACGATTTCTCGTCTCTTTCCCTCCCTCTGAACGCCTCGATTTGTCCGACGGATTTGTCCCGCCTGCTCGTGAAAGAAGCTCGCTTTTTGCGCCTGCCATTTCGAGCAAAAAGGCACAGGTTCCTGATTCCTCCCCCATGGCACTTCTCTCAAAGTCGCCAACCTGACCCTTTCAACCATGTGGTCACGCGACTGTATGTGGAACAAAGCGCAAGAAACCAACCAGCCGCGAGCAAATCTGGGACAGGGGGAAGCTATTCCCGCAGCGACATATCGAGTGTCTTCCAACAGTCTGCAACACACAAAGAGGGTGTCTACGCAGACTCCGCGCAACTGACATGGGGCGAAAATGGAGCAAGACATGCCACAAGGCATTGCACCACGCAAGCCACCTACATCGCACAAAGACTCAAGTCCGCTTGTGCCACTCGAGCCCGCGCAGCCCCAACCTGCTGGCACGCCTAGAAGATCCAATCCTAGACGGCCCGTCGGCCACATTGGAAACGGGCGGCGGCCGTTTTAAAGTAAGGAGTCACCTCCAGACTCTCACGGGTCAGCGCGTGGATGATGTTTTTTGAGCGCTGAGCACGGGCATGTCGATGAACACAACAAGAACCTCTGAAGCAACGCCCAAACTCAACGCCTGTGTCACCTGATCACTCACTAGGTAAGACCATGCCCTGAGCGCACACCGTGACCACACATGGCTTGCACAAGAGGCTGGTTGCACAAGCGCAAACCTCCAAGGAACCAAGGGGAGCAACACGAACGCCACAGCCAAGGGACACCTGAGCAACGCAAGGCCCCAGAACCCAGAACCCATAATGCATCTAGAAGTAAGCGTCCAATTCACCAGCTTGGTCAAAGAAATCCTTCATAGCTGAGGTCTGCCCCCTCGTGAGGTCGCCAGCAAAGTAACCCAGAAACTTGAGGATGACCGGGCGAACTCCCCAGTCGACCATTTGCGTTATTCAAGATGGTGCAGGAGTGTGCACGCGTCCAACTCAATTTGGATTAAGGCGCCCGTTCCCTGAACAGAAATCCTGCTAGTTCTCCCACATCCCCACCGAGGGCTAAATGAAATTCCTAGTGATTGAACAATTCATCATTTGGATTATCATGCACTTCGAGGACATCAAAGCCGCTGTCCGAGATTCAATTATTCACCTGTATTGTCCCTATCATACTCCACCCCGAGTAAGCAAATAACCTCCCAGGGAACTTGATCTACAGGCCACATAAGGGGCCATGGCACAGAGCCAAAGTAGACATCGACTGAAAGAAGGAATCTTTAGACAAAAGCTTGGTTGACGTTGGAAGGGGAGCAAAAAAATAAGTTTTAGCAGTTAAAAAGGGGATTTCCCACTAAACCACAAAAAGCAAAAATGTAAAATGCTTCCTAACGACAAGCATGAAAGCACCATTACGATGGGTGAAATCTGTTAAATGTTGGCTTTGTGACGGTTGCTCTCTTACAGCAACCGAAAGCCAAACAAACTTACCCTGCAACAAGTGCTCTTTTTTGCGGCATCATAGCATGGTTGTTTTCAAGGGAAACTCCATGTGGTGGGGGCCCCGTACTTGCAGACACGCCCCCTGGACAAAGTGTCTGGCACTCCCTGACAGGAGCGAAAGCGCCTCAGCCAGCTTTCGGGCAATGTGCTCGTGCAGCACCCCAACCTCCTTCTCCGCCTGGCAGTTTCCGGCTGAACAGTTGCGCTTGCTCCGAGAGAATCACCCGGAAAACTGGTTGGCCCCCTGGATCTTAGTGGGGAGTTTGAGTGGGCCACCTCTCCCCCAAAACGGTTGATAGATTCCAAGGATCGATTGCTCAAATAGGCTGCAACCTTCATCTCTAGCATTTTGGCGGATAATCGCCCAAATCTGGGCAAACAACCAGCTGCATGAAACCAGGTCTCCAGTCAACTCCCCGTTGGTGCTCTTGGCAAACCAGGATTCCAGAAAGTGACATGACACAGATTCCAAATGGCGCTTCTCAAAATTAGGGACCCTTCAAGGTAATTAGTTGGTTTGCTTTCAATTGTTTCTGTTTAGAGCCCTGATAAAAAGGGGTCCGTTTTTGAGACAAACCTACATGAGAGGGGTTGTTCCCAGCCCCCCTTGCCATTGAAATGAGGGAAAGTTGGTCCAACGTCACAGCCCTTCAAGATGTGCATGAGCCGAAGCTCTTGCAAAGGGGGGCATCCGAGTTCCTTTTTTGGGCATATACCTCAGTGCACACATACATCCACAATCCCTGGGTTTAAGCCTAGCGCGGAGGCAATCAACCCGGCAAAAAGGCAAGCCCCCACACACCTTCTCAAGCTGTCTGCAGAGCTCCTTGGTGTCCAAATGCTTGGGGTCCATGACCTGCAGTTGACCGACAGGCCAAAATGAGTCACATCCGATTCATCCATAGGCAACCTGGGAAAATCAGTTGTGCACTCTTCGAGTGGAAAAGTTGGATTACCTGATGCCCACTGCAGAGACTGCGTTCCTTCTGCTTGCAGGTGCCACATTCGGGAGGGTGGCTTCCGGGACCCTAGGGGGCAGCAAGATCCTTTGCCTGGTGGCTGGCGACCCTGGTGTCTACTTCCCATGAGAGCACAAAAAACCATCGGGGTGTCTGAAAGGAAAAGGGGGTGGCAATGGCTAACACGGCCACATTACAGCGCATGACCTGGTTCCACCACATTGATCACAGGCCATGCGCTTGTAAAATGGTCAACTCTGATTCACAAGGCCAACAAGTTCACTTTCTGCTTGTGGCATCCTTCCAATTCACCAAAAGGAAGAAATGGATCCCTCAAAAACCTCCGGTGACGTTGCCGCCCTGAGTCCCGTGACCTTATAACGTGCCCGTCTCTGCGCCCCCCCCCCCCCGACCCCCCCCACCCCCCCCACCCCTCGCCCCATCTATGCTTTCGGCACGTCAGAGGCGTTGAAATGAACTCACCGTGAATGACAATCAAGGGCATTCAAAGTCTCTAGCTTGGTTCCATCAAGCGAACATGACAAGCGTGAACATATCAAACCTTGAAGTCAGTAACAAACTGATAAGTCTGTCTCAATCAGGGGCAAGGAGCTTGCCGAAGCCTGCCCCTTCCACGTTGGACCCAGCGCCTGGAACTTAACAACCTGTGCTTCATTCGGGGGCATAGATGGCCAGAAATCAGCACAACCTTCAGGCAGGTACGCAAAACGGCTCCCCCGTGCAGAGGTGACAAAGAACATCCCATGCGATCCAAAGGCTTGGAACAAATCAATGGTCCCAAAGAACCTGAAGCAATGTTGCCAGCCACATCCAAGTGACTCTTGCCCAACCCCGGCCTTCACGTTCAGGTCATCTGCGGCGATTTCCGGGAGAAGGGGATTGCGGTTCCCACTGTGACAGAGTTGGTCGGCTTGGAACTTGGGAGTCCCCATCACTCCCAATCTTTGACGTTCAATTCCTTGTGGCACATGGTCAGCCACTTTGGCCTGTCCGAATGCACAGGGGGGTTGCAACTCTTGACGTTCAAGTCTTGACTCCTTTGACGGGCTACGATTCTCTGTGAGAACACCTTGAGGCTCCTTGGGCTATGATCCAATTCAACAACGGCCTGTGCTCCTGCCTGTTCACTCCTGTTGTAACCCCGAATGTTGCATCTTTCTCATTGTCACAACCCAAATTGCGTATGCGCGTTTCTGTCTTGGGGGGGAACCTTTTTCAGGTTAGTTTAAAGGTTGGGGAACCAAAAGGGAAGGTCTCCGATTCTAGCACATAAACAGATGTCAATGTCCTAAGTGTCCCAGCCGATCAGCAAGCACCCTCCACAGGCGTGTTAGGTGCTCTCAGGGGGTAGTCCAGCCGCTCGGGGAGGTGCTTTCTATTCTAGGCACCGGTTGTCAACTGTTCCATTCCCGCAAAAACTGTTACTGTACTTTGTTCAGAAAGCCAACGAGTGAATCCAGTTTCCAGATTTGAACGCTTGTGTGGGACAAGGTTGTGAATTATCTGTGTGTTGTTTTTCACAAGACAACTTCTGAGTCCCCCTGGTGTTGTGGGAAATCTAGTGAGTCAGCCCGAGTCAGCTTTATCGTTGCGGAACGTTGGTGACTAGACTTTTTTTTTGGACAATGTCATGAGCCTCCCTTCTGATTTGACCAAAGACTGCGGCACGATTTGACCAAACCTCGTCTGATATCGCACCAATGGTCGTGCATTGATTGTGGAGGGTCCCAAGTACCTTCAAGGGAATACACTTATGGCCTGCAAAATCTTGTCAGAACCATGTGCAGTGAACAAACTGATCTTATCTTGAACCTGCTAGACGGCTGTGGGTCAAAAATAGGCACCCACAATGATTCAATGGAACCCTGGCAACTGGGAAACATGGACTAAAATCTGCGGTCCAATTCCTGGTGGCTTAATTTTGATCCACAGATGTCTTTCAGAACCTTTTCGCTTGCCGAAGCCTTGGAAAGGCACTTGGACCTTGTGTTCTTGGAATCCCTTGGTCACAGACCCGATTCGACTGCTGACTCACCCCCCGCTCCTGCAAAGGCCAAGGCGGCCAGAAGCGGCTTGGCCTCGCAAGGCTGCAGGCAGTCACTTCAGTGGCGTAACCCCCTCCAACACTTTTCCCCTGGATTCCAAAGTTGCACGCGCAAAGGAAGGGGAACGGAACGGCCCAAAATGGGCAGTGGTGTCCAACAGACAGAACCAACCGCAGGTCGCAAACGAAGTCGCCGTCGAGGAAATCAAATGCGGGTCCGGCCCAAATCATGGCTCGTCAACTCCCGAAACTGCGTACACACCAAAATCCCTCCTAGTGCGGAGTGGAAGCACTGGGACACACGAGACCTGTTTCTCTGATTGGGAAACTTGGCTTATCCTCCTTGCCCTTTGCCCCTCGCCTGGTTCTTGATGGACACCCTCGCAGGCTTTTCAGGCTGAGTGTCCTGACGCTTGCTTCTGGCTGCCCGGCCCCAGAGCAAACAATGGAGCGGCGACAGCGGCCGCGACACTCGAGAATTTTCGGGGCTTGCCCTTTTCATTTTCGATGTCGCCATATGTCGCCATGACAGAACTTTGGGGGGGGTTTTGGCGCGGACCCGCAGGAGGGGGTCCAATCCGTTTAGGCCGTTTAGGCGTCCCCCTGCCTGGGGCTCGGAGTCCATCTTGGTCCTGGGCCTCGCGAGTCAGCTCCAAATGATCTCAGCAAACCAATCCGAGGCCGGTTTCCCGTTTTGGGGAGGTGGGCCCGTAGAAAAAGAGTTCCCCCCCCCCCAAGCAAAAACAACATGCAGATGCTTGGGACATTTTAGGATTTTTGGATCCCAACAGGAAAGTGAATCCAACTAACAAAAGAAACAAGGATGCCACTGGACAACTGGGCAATCTCGATCGGTGGATGTTGCAAAGAGCAAAGCAAAACCAAACGCGAGGGGACACGGTGGTCTGCCTTTTGGTTCTCCTTGAACACCGCAAAAAATGGATCCCTCAAAGAAAGACACGCCCGCTGATCTCTGCATGATTAGAGTTAGGCCCAGTTGTAGAATGTATATTCTATTGTTTGCTTCAATTTGAGTCACTGGTAAAATCAATGGACACCAGGGTAGACTTGCATGACATTTTACCAGTGGCATTTGAGACAAGTCTACCCAAGTCTACCCAATGAATGGATAAAATGTATCCTAAGTCTAGCCAAGTCTGGATCCTTCGCAACATGAGCCACGCCCTTGGAGTGTGGCCTCAGCTCCAGCTCCGCCCGCAAGCGCGCCACCTGGGGACTGGCTGCCCGGCGGTTGGGTGGCTAGGCGGCTTCCCACCCGAACAAGGGGGCCCTGTTGGTGGACTGTGAAAAACTCACAAAACCCTGAAGGAACCTTATTTGGCTGGATCATTTTTGTGGACCATATAACTTTTTGGCACATGTCTGAAGGAAATTCATTTAGATGGACTGGTTTTGCGGACCACGGGACAACTGGGCCCCGTGTGTGCCTGCTTTACCACGTGAACTCGGTGTTCTCTTTCCAGCAGGCCCCAAAATAACTGTGTTTGGTGGCCTGCCTTGAAACATCCCCCAGAAGGGGTCCCCAATTTGTTCGACACTCCCAAGAGATTATCCGCATGGCTGGTAGACCATTGCTTTCGCCGCAGCCGAGCATCAACTGTTGAGGTTTAGGAAAGACACTGCCTCAACCAAACCCGCGACTAAAAAGAGTCCACTTCAGGAAGCAAACACGTGGCCGGCTTTTTTGGTACCCGTTATTTGTAGATGTCTGGTCCTTCAGATTTCATGTCAAATCCCCAGTCGGGTTTGGGGGCGAGTGCTCGCTTGCAGTCCGAGGGTCTAAAAGAACCTTGCAACGGCATAGGCCAGGGCCATGCGTCGGCCATGTTGACAAGGCCATGCACAAGCCTATAGAGACCCTATGTTTCCGAGGTTTTATGGTAACCCTCCATTTTCAAGTAGCAACCCCCCTGTGTCAAGTGTTTCTTAATACTTTCGAAGTAAAAAACGACTCGCTTTTGTGGCCCACTAATTCCAAGGTCTGGTAGGCAACCTGCAATTTTATGTTGCTTTAAAGGTGTTTCCTTTGTCACATTTTGTCACCTACAACCCCTCCGGGTGGTTTCCTTTTCGCATTCCTTGTAAACCATACAAAAAGGGCTCCCACATTCTGAGAAACCCCCAAAATTCATCCAATCACTTGGGGGTTTGAAGGGGGTGAAAGTCCCAAGGCCCACCTTGTACTGCTTCTCGTCGAGCATGTCCCGCTCCACCTGCGAGAAGTGACAGTCATGGAGAACACGAGGATCTGTTTGCCAATGTTTTTGCTTGTTTATGCTGTTTGGTTTTGCTGCATTCCTTCGCAGGGAAATATTGCAACTGGAATCCTTGTGGCGGGGTCCCTTCTAATGAAGCTGTCTCGGTTGAACCGATTGGCACACCTCCATTCGGAAAGAAGGAACACGTGCAGGAACTGTCCATACATGTGTGTGTGTGTGTCGGTTACAGTATAGTATTTCATGGTTTTCCAAATACATCATTCAAACAAGGAGGACACATGTGTAATGTCGGTCCCGAATTAGGCAGTCCGCTGGGTGGCTCTGTTTCGTGTAGAGTTTCATCCAGGGGAGTCCCCTTGCAACCTTTGACGCTTAAAAGGCCCACCATATTTGGAAACAGCCGGGTCAGCAGTAGTCATTCAGCTGACAGGGACATTGGTCGTTTGTGGTGTCCCCAAGATAGGAGCACTGAAATGGGGGCCGGCGTTCCTTTTCAAACAACCCAGTACCAAAAGAGAGAGAGAGAGAGAGAGAGAGAGAGAGAGAGAGAGAGAGAGAGAGAGAGAGAGGGGGGGCCAAAGAGAGAGAGAGAGAGGGAGAGAGACAGCCACACACGCAAACAAACACACAAAGACACAGAGAGGCAAAGGCACAAGCACCCACTTGTCACATCTGATGTGCTTCATTGACATTCTCTCTGCGGGGGTTTCCTAAACTATAAACTGGGCCCTGTCCGTTTCCTTTGGTTTCCAGTAGAAAATAATTAACCAAAATTGGTTGGCCATCTGAAAGTTCGGAAGCTGCACTGTTTGGTTCGCGGACACCAAAGAATAGGGAACCAGGGCAAACCATCTTGCAAAACCGCCAAAGAACCTTCTTAGCTGCTTATTGTAGTGGTAACTGGATCTGGGTTTCTTTCCAAGAAGCTGGCACACATGGAAAGCTGGTTCTTGTTGCCTGGTTGAATTGAATGAGGCGCGTCATCCTGAATCTTGGGGGAAACTGGAGACCTGATGATGGGCCACTTTTGTGTCATTGTTTTGTTTCCTCTCAGGGCTGGGTTGTCCCTTTCACCAGTGCCCTTCTTGTTGATTGACAGTTGGACCCCCGTTGAATGTGTGTAGACCCTAGGGGAGCTCAACTTACTCAGCCAACAAGTCGGTCAACATGTACCCTCCCCTCGCCTTTGAGGGGGCAGTCTATGATCAGGGCGAATGGGGTCCACAAAAGGGATCCTACGCTTTTGGGCCGCATGCGTTTGCTCCCCTGTGATTCCACCAGCTCAGCATCGCCGTTCACACGCGCCCAGCAGGTCTTGCGTATTGCCAAGGCCGGACGATACGCCGCAAACTTGATAGCGCACAAAACCTGGGAAGCAGAATGGTGTCCCCATCTGCCGTTTGGCAGCTTGCAGCCAGCCCACGGGCTTGTCCCCCCATTTTGCCAGGGCTCGTTTAGCAGCAGGGCTGCTGGCCCCTTTTGGCCGTTCTTCATTATGAATGGCTCAGGCACGCTGCACACGTTCGGTGCCATTGAAATGATGAAGAGCAACACATCCGTCCGGCTGAGTCGCTTGCCCCAACATTTTGAATCTGAACAACTGTCCAAGAAAAGGCTTGAGTTTACCAGCTCAACAGGTTTGTAATTGACATGGTAGGAACCGGGACAGGATAGCAAAGGCGCCGTGCTTCACATGTGTTCCCACAGAAGTCTTAGTCCATACCAACCTCAGTGGAACTTACTGCATAGACCAAAGGTATCATGTCATGCGATTTAGAGATGGAGGGAGAACACTTGATCATGTGACTCCAGCTGTAACAATGAGTGCAATTGAATTGGAAGTGATTGACCACGACAACAAGCTGTCTAATTCAAGGACTTGCAAACCACGCACTGCCACCTTCAAGTTTCAAATACTAATATTTCCAAGGCTAGCAACCCCTTTCTGCTGACTTGAAAAAAGAAGCTCGTTGGGGATCCACCAGCCCAATTCTCAAAAAGCCAACATCCAAATCCTACCCCTCCAGTTGAGGGATACACAAGCCTATCAAAAAGCCACGGACAAAACACAACAACACACCAGTAATCCAAACAAGCAGCAGCCCGCAAGGATGGCGTTCTGCCATCTTCTGCAAAGGGTCCGTAGGTCTGAAGAGACCGCTGAAAGAAAAAGGACCCCTTGTCCCTTGTGTTGCTTTTGCTTTTGTGGGCTTCTTGGTTTTTGTTTGTTTTGGTGGTGTGCCAAAACACTACCCCCCATGAGATGCCCTTCTGTTTAAAACCCAGGGTCGGAAGCGCCGCAGCCTTGATCACGTCCAGCACCTGCAGGGCTCAAAACTTTCCCGGCTGACACCTTGGCACCTGTGAAGCTGCTGAGCCGCAAACAACGGCAGAGTACAGGCACCCACGTCCTCTCCCACGTCCCTTGGGCTTCCTTGAACAACAGGCCATGGAATCTGGGTTGAAACAACTTCCCCTTCCAACGTCACACTGCCAAAAGGAAACTCTCTTGAAACTGGCTCAAAAAGTGATGCTCAAAACCACCGAAAGGGGGACTACGGGAACCGTCGGAGCCAACTCACAGCAGGAAGGCAGCACTCTGAATCTTTGCTCAAGGAGGAAAGGCACGAGGTATTCACCGCTTGGCTTCAGTTCCTGAAGTCCAATGACTCAATTTGAAATGAAGTATGGCAGTCGTCCTCACGTGAAGGTCGTACTCCGTACATGCCCCTCTCAAACCAGGTGCCTGAAGTGTGGAAGATTCGGAGTCCATAGGGCGCACGCAGCATTTCCCATACAAATGTTGGGTTGTGAAAAATAAGCCACATCTAGGTCCTCCAGTAGAGAGGTTAGAATAAGGGTACCCTTTTTTTTCTGTAGTCTTTTTTAGTAGTGGAACCCTCATCCAAAAACGGGTAAAAGGGCACTACTGGGGGACCCAGACCTTGTTTGGGAGCCTGGGTTGATGTCGCTCTGTCGGCTTTGACGGTCGCCTCTCGCATCATCCGCAGGCGATGCGGCGGCATGGTGTGCAGGGGATGTTGGCCTGAGCCACACCGAGCCGCGCTCCCGGCCAAGCTCTCTACTTCAGCAACTGATCCCAGGGCAAATGTCCCCCGTTCCTATTCGCTCGGGCTCAGGTTCAAACCGTAACAGCGGCGGGCCTTCGTTTTGGTTTCCCGATAAACCCTGCTTGATGCTGGTCGATTTTGAGGCAACCGAGGTCCCAAGCATAGGTTCTGGGAATGAGACGCAAGGGCTGCATTGCCCGCAGTCACATGCTTCAGGGAGGACCCAACCGGTTTAGGAAGGTCCAAAAGTCTTCGGGGGGCGTTCAAAAGAAACCAACCCCCGCCAATTCTCATTTTGGCCGTGCCCCAACGTCGGCCACTGAGCCGACCCCCTTTCTCGCTCGGCCGCCCGGCGGCACGTGGCGAGCAGCGCCCTCGCGCTGGCATGACGATACTCCTGGAGCAAGCCCGAGCCAGGCACCCAGCTGGTTACGGCAGTTCCAAGGGGCCGAGAAGACCCTTGCCCCTTGCTCATGGCTTGCCGCAAGGCTGAAGGAGCCGAGATGTAAAAAAGAAATGGATCGGTAGTCGCAAAAAGGAATCAAATCCAACGAACCAAACCAAAATCAATAAGCGCCGATCTCCTGCATTTGAACCAATCCTGTGCCGGTACAAACAGTCAAGGGTCTCAGGCCGCCTGTAGGTAGGTGAGACAATGTCGCCATTGCAGTCCAAAGCCAAACCGAAAACCACATTCAGGGACCCTCTTTGGTCTGCTCTGAACTGAAACCAATGTGAAACAACCCATTTGCAGTGAATTCTGAATCTTGATCCAAAGCCATTTGGGCCAAAAACATGGTGAAAGCTGTTCTGTGTTGGGTCTCTCGGGATGTTTCTCCACCTCAAATAAAATTCGGCTTCAGTTTCCTCGCGCTGGGATTCCCCCAAGTTCCCTGACAAACATGTGCCTCAAAACAAGGACACCGCAAACGGCCGGCGTCCTTTTCGGTTTTCGGCTCCGAGCCAACCCCTCCAAACCAGCAGCCACATCCGTCCTCGATAGGACTGCCCAGCTCCGCTGAGGGCGGCGTCCCGAGCATCACAAACCTCCCGCGAGCGGTCGCCAAAGAGGTGGTGGCTCAGTTGGCGAGCTTTGACTTCTTGCAATGGCCCAATAGCCACGTGGCTGTGGGTCAAAACCCTTTACGCCCGGTGAACATCAAAATAGGTGGCAAATGGATGTCCACCCCAAAATGGAGCCATAAGTTATGCCCCATGGTCACATGCGGTTAGACAAAGATCATCACTTGCAAGTTGGCACCAGCCGTGGCGGACAATTTGTGTCTCCCTTGAAACACGCCCGGTATTGGCGCTGCCACTTGGGCACCTGCACAAACAGAAGCTTGGGGAATGACTCAACGAGCGTTCTGGGGCCCTCGTGTGATTTGAGCCTCATGACCGAAACCCTTGGACAAGGTTGGCATTGAAAGGAGCTAAGGCGACGCCACAGCCTCAGAAACCACTAAGCCAAGTTGCTTATCTCTAACCCCTCCAGCTTTGTTTTGCCGTTGCTTTGGGCCATTTTGGTTCCAAACCTGGCAATAGGAGTGACCCGAACCGTCCCTTTCGTAGTTCGCTGGGTAGCCAGCCAGTCCCAACGAGTTTTGAGTTTAGGGCGTCTGGGAAAAAAAGAAGAAATGCCAATCCCTGTGGTTTTCATGAGAAAATAACCATCACATCGCATGATCTGTTGCTCCCAAAACAACCGAAAGCGCACAGGAATCCTCTCAGTTCTCTCAGTTGCCCCTCAGCACCATTCACATCTCATTCAGTCCGCCCTTAGTGAGAGGACTCCATGGAAAGCCAACATTCCTCAAGCCAAGGTACCATGGTCACGAGTCTCCTCTTAGAATTCGCATGGCAAGCCTCTGCAAGTCACCCAGGTGTTTCGCGTTGGACTCTCTCACACATCGCTCGTCAGACCGGCCTTGCTGGGTTCTTGCCAACCTTGGATCGGCCATGGCGAGCAAAAAAAGCCGAAGGAACTGGCAAAGACAAATCTTTTCGGACATGTCCAGTGATTTCATGGACCACGGCAACCACAGCAAAACATGTAAGCCTCATGCTAACACAACGCTTACCTGCTCTGATATGATGCTATCTGGGATATTCAAAAGTTGCCGACCACCCATCCGAAGGCATGTGAAAGGAAACCAACCATCTGCGCACATAGCAACCACAACTACGGTGGCAAAAAGAAATCCAAGGTCGACGTCTAAACTAAGGCTACTGGGATTTGAAAAACTGGGGCCCCTGTTTTGTTTTGGCAAACGAGGACACCAGTGCAGCATGAGACCAACCATTCGTAGGTTAATCCTGGCCGCACAGCAAGGTTTTAACCAAGCAGCCCAGGTTCTCCAAATCCGAGGCGACTTTGGGAACTACTCTACTCCATTCGTGATTCTTGGCTAAAAGCTGGTTGCGTCGTCAATGTGGCGTTGCTAGTGACCTGACAGCAAACAGCAGCATGTGTTTACCTCCTGCCCCCTTCATTGAGAGCATCACTTGTCACAGCTGGCATGGGTCCCGCTCACACTTTCCTTTCGAGACTTGCGAGTGTTGAACAAAACTCTCAATGGTTCAGACAAAAGGCTTCAGTTTGCTTTATCCCCTTCATGTACCACCACTCGCTCCAGGGTCTCGGTCTCAGGGCTCGGATAGGGGCATGGCAAAGCCATCTGTCACCTCGCAACTTTGCCTTTTTTCTCAGCCGAACGCTTCCGATTTCGTGAGCCCTGATCGGCTTCCGCTAAGTCCGGCCTAGTCCTTTTGACCAGAAAGCTCATGCCGCGGTCCATCCGTTTCGCTTGTCCAAGGGCTTGCTTAGGGCTTGCTTGTAACTTTGAGACAACTGGGCCAAGCTTCCCCACGAATCTAGCCAAAATAGAAAGGGGAACCCTTTTTTCTCACCCTCCAAACCTTTTTTTTCAACCCTTCCCTGTTTTTTCAACCCTTCATCCTTTCTGTTTAACCCTCCCCCCGTTTTTTTTAACCCTCCCCCCTTCTTTTTTAACCCTCCCCCCTTTCTTTCTGACCCTCCACCTCTTCCTTTTAACCCTCCATTTCTTTTTTGCCAACCCTGTGGCCGAAGTTTGCGGCAACTGCACTAAGCAACGGTCCAGGGTTGGGTTGGTTTAGGAGCGGCTTTGGATTTAGGGTTTGTTTAGGGTGCGTTCGGGCGGGGGGGTAGGTGGGTTTAGGGTTGGTTTCGGATGGGAAGGGTGGATTTAAGGGTTTAGAGGCGGGGTAGGGTTTGTTGAGCAAGTTTGTGGTCGGTTTAAGTTTAAGGTTGGTTTCGAGCAGGTCTGTGCTGGGTATATGGTGGGTTTAAAGTTGGATGAGGGTGGTTTTGGGCTTGGAGAATGGGTCTACAGCGGGTTTAGGATGGATTTAGGGTTGGTTCAGGCGGGGTTAGAATGGGTTTAGGGTGAGGTCAGGCTTGGGATTAATGTTGGATTTACATGGGGGTGGGATTAGGGCGTGTGTCGAAAGGCTTCAGGGTGGATTTAGGGTGGATTTAGCGTTGGCTTAGAATCTGTTTGAGGTGGGTTTGGGGTCGGCTTCGGGTGTAGAGTTGGACTAGGTAGACTTAGAGCAGGATTTCGGTGGGTTTGTGTTTGGTTTAGGTGGTCTGGAGTAGGTCTGTGGTGGCTGTAGGGTTGGCTTAGGGAGGGCGGGGTTTGGGGTTGGTTTAGGCTTGGATGTGGATTGGTTTTGCGGCTGGCCTAGGGTTGGCTTCACTGGATTTAGGGTTGGGCCAAGCTCAGCTTAGAGTCTCAGGGTGCGCTTAGAGTTGGATCAGGGTGGGTGCATGGTTGGTACAGGGTGGGCTTCTGGTTGGTTTAAGGTTGCTTTGGAGTGGCTCAGGGTTGGTTAGGGTTGGTGTCGGGCTAGGTTGGTTTTGAGTTTAGTGTGGGTTTAGCGTTGTTAGGGTGGGGATTTAGGGTTGTTTTTGGGTGAGTTTAGGGTGGGTGCAAGGTTGGTTTAGGGTTGGTTTTCGCTGGGCTTGAGTTTAAGGTTGGTTTTCGGGGTGGTTCGTGATTGGTTAAAGCTGGGTTTAGAGTGGGTTTGGGATTGGGTTAGGATTGGCTTAGGGTCGTTTTCGGGTTGAGGGTTGGTTTTGGGTCGGTGGGTCTGTTCAGGGTTGGTTTAGGTTGGGCTTAGGGTTGCATTAAGGCTAGATTAGGGTGGGATTGGGGTTTAAGCGGGTTTAGGGTGGGTTTATTGTTGGCTTAGGCTAAGCTGGATTATGGTTGGATCAAGGTTCGGGCGGGTTTAGAGTTCGTGTAGGGTGGGTTTAGGGTGGGTGCAGGACTGGCTTGTTGGTTTAGGGTTGGTTTAGTTTGTTGATTTAGGGTTGGTTTAGGGGTCGGTTTGGGATTGGTTAGGGGTGGGTTATGTATGCTTTAGGGTGGTTTCGAGTGGGTCTGTGGTGCTTGCGGTGGGTTTAGGGTTGGACAAAAGACGTTTCTGGCTTGCTTGGGGTTTAGGGGGTGTTGTGTAGGGTGGGTTTGGGGTGGGTTTGGGGTGGGTTTGGGCGTGTTTGGTTTGAGATGGATTTAGAGATACTGAGGGTTCGCAAGGTTTGGCTTAGGGCGGGCCTAGGGTTGGTTTGGGTTGGGTTGGGTGCGGGGCAGGCTTAGGTTGTTTTAGGTTGAGGGTGAGAAAAACAAGGTTGCGGGGTGAAACAAGCAAGCTCGCGGGTGGAAAAAACAAGGCGGAGGGTGAAGAAAACAAGGCAAAGGGTGAAAAAAACAAGGTGAGGGGTTGAAAAGAAAGGATTTCTCAGGGTTGGAGAAGCAAGGTTCCCGCCGACGGTTCCCAAGCAGGGTTTGAGGGTTGAAAAAAAAGGAAGGGTTAAAAAAACAAGTTCGGAGGGTGAAAAAAAAAGGGAGCCCAAATAGAAAACCAACCCATCATACGATCACCACAACATAGAAGATCGAGCAATTGTCGAGCAAATGATATTTACGGAAAGATAGCCGTTCAAAATGGGGAGTAGCCCGAAATGCAAAGAATGTTCAAACGCCGTGATATGTTAACATCTCAAAACCTCCTTGATCGCATCAGCGCGCGCGTGCATGGCCAACAGAGTCCTGGAGCCCTGACTCTCACTCCCGGCCAAAGGCTGAGGCCAAAGTAAAGAGATGCCGAAATCCGGGGTCCGTTTCCTTGGCGCCGAAACGAAAGCCTATCCAAGCCTCAAGAAGTATGGCATGGATGGGGAACGCCTCAATCATTCAATCCGGCCGCCGCGTTGGCGCAATTTGGCATTGCAACAAACACCCGGCGCAGCTATTGCAGAAGTTGGAGCTTGGTTTTCCACTGGTTTCTTGCTCCAACACCCTGTTGCCGCGACTCGATATATTTTTTTTGCATACTCCGGACCTATGAAAGCAAAAAAGATAGAGGATAGCGCCTCGGGCCATGAAGCATCATGATTCTGCGAAATGTGGAGCTGAACGATGCAAAACCTGGGAACACCACGAGTTCACAAAGTTGCCAGTTCAAGTATGCCAAGGCCCGAAAAATCCTCAGACAAAGGTCACTTGCAGGACGAGCAAATGTGCAAAAGGTAGAGGTGGAATACCAGCTGCAGTCTCCAAAACCGTCCCCCACAAAAAAGGGTCCCTGACTTATCGTGCCTGTGGGAAGCTACTTACCAAAGAGGTAGCTCTTGCGGGTTTCCCGCTCTTTCTGGTCAATTCCGCTAGTTGGAACTTCAGGATTAAATAAACATACGGTTGAAAGAGCTTACTTTCTTCAGACATTTGGAAGACACCCCCCCCCCTGCCAGGTTCTACGTGGCCCTGGGGTCAACATTCAAGGGAGGCAAAGCTAAACTAGCCACTTATTTAGGGGACCCTGATTCTAAGAAAAACCCAAGGTGGGTTCCTTTTGGTTTCCCTTTGAAACCAAACCAACACGACAATTTTCTCCCCAAAACTTCCAAAAAGGGTGGATAAATGGGCTCCCAAAGGGTGTTTCTCCTTTGAACGGAACCTGTTTGCTTTCCCCCGCAAAAAGGACGGCCTTCCTCAAACCACAGCCGGGCCCTGGCAAGGAACGCCAACGACTCAACTTCAATCCAACCTGAACCTCGGAGAAAAGAAAAAAAAGCACCTTAAAAAACGCACCTTTAAAAACCATCAAGTTGACTTCCCTGTTGACCAACCTTGCGGGTACCCCATGGTCCGACTCCCCAAGCGGCTCCGCGCCCCGCCACTTCCGCGCCCCGCGCCCCGCGCCCCAGCGGGTCTCCGGCCGCAAAGGCCAGCACCCACTCGTTTGCGGCTTGGGGCGTCTGCAGGTAGGAGGGCGCGCACGTGACCTCGGGGTCCCCCAAAGCCCGCGTTGCTCACAACCCAAAACCCGGGCCCCAGGCCTTTGTTGTGGTACCTCATCAAACTCAATACCCTCTCCAGCACCCAAGCTGAAATGTTGTGAAGAAACCGTTTATATGTGGGAAAGAACACCTGCGAGTAGTTGCTTGAAGGCGGACACCATCTCAAATGCAACCAGTCCTAGTCTTGGCCCCGCATGACCGCTGCTCGTCCCCGTTTTGAGCCCAGCCGCTGCAACGTACAAGTTCAGAAGGCTCCCGTTGCCAAAGAGGTACCTCAGATCTCAGCCCACGGGAGCTAACGTCCCACAGCAAACCAATCAGGGGCAAGGAGAAGTCCAGAAGTCAAGCTCACAGCAACAGCTTGAAATAGAAAGCCTGCATCGACAAACAACTGACACCACCAAAGTTTTTTGTTTGGGTGGCAATTGAAGATACTAGTAAAAATCAATAAGATGATATTAAAGCTGATTGTGTTTGTTCCTTCGTGTTTGTTTTGTCAGTCTCCGTTCCCGGGCACGAAACACGCTGTATGATACAGTGGCTTTACGCTGCCTGTCATCGGACCCCTGGCTTACCAGTGGGCTGGTGGTTTACGATTGGCTTAGGATTGGTTTAGGGTCTAGAGTCGGCTTGGGGCTAAGGGCGTTGGATTAGGGTGGGTTTAGGGTTGGTACAGGGGTTCGGGTTGCCTTGGGCTTGGCTTAGGGGTTGCTTGAGTCTTGTTTCCTTTGTAGACTTAGGGCTGGTTTAGGTACGTGGGAGCTCGTTTGTGTCCTGAGCCTCGCAAACATTCTCCATCTCCCACCTGGTATGGACCCGAGTCAGACATTAGTTAAGCCTCACGGAAGGCTTGAAATTCGAGTTCTAATCGTGGGGGTTGGGCCGTCCAATTCGAGCAACATGGCCGTTCAATGTCCATGGCAACCACTTACAACTACTGACCACTTACCAAGCATCGGGCCCAAGCTGCTCGCTCATGCCCCCATGCCCTCCCCAAAGCCCCATCTGCCGTGCCAGGCGCTGCAGCAGGAAAATGAGCTGCGACAGGCTCTCCTCCGTGACGCTGCCGAAGCGCAGCACGCAGAGGAACATGCCCACGCCCTTGGGGGCCTCGGACCGGAAGCTGAGACACGCGAGCGCTTCCTTCCGCTTGCTTCGTTCCTTCCCAGCCCGGAAGGGCCTTGGCATATCCGACCTTGGCACGTTGGCCTTGGCCTTGTTTTTTTTTGCAGTTCAGTGGGCAGCCATGATGTTCACAGGCTCGGGACTCGCATGGCCAAATCTTCGCCAGAAGCCCATGCAACCCAAAAACTACGACAGCTCTATTGCAAACTCTGCTTCGGGACCTTTTGGTTTGGCCTCCAAATGGAGTAGAACCCTCACAACCGGTGGTGTCCCTTTTTGCCCCTGCACAACAAGCCCAAAAGCATCTGAGCGAACCCTGTTGACCTGACCTGGACCATCTCCAAAGGCCCCTGCTGCGAGGAGGACATCGCCTAGAAGCCGCGCTGCCTGGCGGTTGCTGATGGGAGACATGGGAGACGTGGAGACATGGGAGTATTCAGCACCTGGGTATCTCTCCCCCAAACATGGAAGTGCCCCCTGTCCAAAAGCAAAGTGGTGTTGCAAGAGGGCCTGCTTCCATGCTTGTTGGTGGAAAAATACCTCTTCTGAGACAAACCCAACAAACATACTGGTCCACCTGGACCCAAGAGGTTCCTTCCGAAACGCAACCTGTAACTCGGTTGCAAACTCTGCTCCCCTGCTAAAAGTTTTTAACTTTTAGTGGTTTAATGCGGAAAACCCATTGGTTGGCAAAATTTAAAGTCCTAACATCCAAGCAAAATGCACCAAAGTGTATCCGTGGACCGAAGGAGGACGCCCTTTGTGGTTTCATCTGGGACTAGCAAGTCGAACGTAGCAAGACGGCTTGGGCGCTCGCATCCTGAAACGGGCTCATGCAAAATGAGCTGCGTGTGTGCGGAGCCACAAGCGCATACCCCAAAGTTCAAGCGACCGCTGCATCTGTCAAGCTCGGGAGTCACAACAAATAGCACAGAGACCCTCAAGGGCAGCACTCAGAAAACCAGCAGGGGGGCGTCAAAATAGGGAGAGCCCCAAACGAGTGTGTCCGTTTTGGTGTTGCTTGGAAAACCCGAAAGGGTTCCCTCAAAACAGCACACACCCCTCTAGTCTCATTCCTCCTTCAACCCGGAGGCTACCACGCGCCCAACTGGTCCCGGCCTGTTCCTCGCTGGGCGGCATCTTGTCCAGGCCCGCCTTTCCCACGCGCCCGCTGTCCGTTTCATTGGCCCAGGCGGACCGCCCAAATGCACTGCCTCAAACTGGGCACCTGCTTTGGAGATGGTTTGAAGAAACACAAAAGGAAACCACCGCCGTTCATCTCTTTTGGGGGGTTCCCCATTTTAGGAAGCACCAAAATGGGGGAGTTGAAGCTTCAATGGCCTGCCCCCCAGCGTTTAGCTGCGGCTCACATAGACAGGCGAAGTGATATGCATAGACAGGCGCACATATGTTGCATTTCGAGGATAGGGATCACCCTATAAAGTCTGCATAAGGCCTATGTAAGCGAGATACATATATGTATATATATATATATATGTATTAACTCATGTGTGATTTATTTCCAAACACGTTGCTTCCTGTTGGAAAAGGAGGCTGCAATAAGGTGTTTGGCCCCGTTGCTTGATTGCGCTGCAAACTGATAAACAATTGTGCCGAAGCAATTTCCATCTTTGCCCCAAGCGGGGAACCAACAGAAGGATGCCAAGCAGCGATTCAGTTTGGCGCTTACGTTCTGCGTCCACTCGCAGTTGGGGGACTGATGCCCTCAACTCGGCAGCGGTCGTTCAACAAGCACTAGCGCCGTGCTAGAATTGGTTCGTGCGGAAGCTGGCGATCGGAAAGTGATCAAAAAGGCCGACTGCCACCACCCGACTGCTACGACAGCTTGGCTAGCAATTCGGAAAAACAACTCAAACATGCCCATGCCCAAAGAGGCGTTTTGGAGTCTGTTTTTCATGTCATCCTTCAGAATCCAAAGCACACCTCCTGATCTTCAGTCACCCAACCTAATCCAGCTTGATGCACTTCTGGTGATCTCTCGAAATGACCCCTGTATGTGAGGGAGTACCAAAACATGGTCTCGGCCTTTCCCTCAAACGGCGAAAGCACATACGCAAACTGGCCATTTGGAGGATAAAGGTCATCAGGTCATCACAAGCACGCAAAACCAAGGCCAATGACAACTCTCCAATGAGTTGTTTTGCTTCTCAAGGGCATCCAGAGCGAGACCACGCCCGGATCTCTAGAAACCCACCGCGAGAAAAGCCAAGACTAAAATCAGGCGAATTGTCGAACAGCCAAACAGCTATTGGAATTGGTTGGCCCTGTCAAGACAGTTTTCTAAATTCCCATGATTGCGCCTCTTTTGAGCATAGCTGGTTTCGAAACAAGTCTTTGAAGGTCGTGGCCCTGACACCTGGCAACATCGATCCGGCAAAACAAAGATCCCACAAATCCTTCAGGCGACCGTGAAAACTCGTTGCTTGCTTGACGCCCGTTGGAAAGCTGCAATGACACAGGTGCCTGGTTGCTAAGCACTTTTGCCTGCAAACCCGGAGGCAACAACCCGTCGATCGGGGCTTCCCGGCCATGTCTATGACGGTCAGGCACCCATCCGCCGCTTCCCAGCTCGTCACCTCTGAGCGGACACGACCCAGGCAGGATTCAAGAGAATGCAAGTCTCACAAAACGTGTGCAAAGGCAGTGCCTCTTCCAATCAACTGGGTCGGTTGTCCCAGGGAAACATGCGCGTCAGGCTGAAACACGGCCGAGCAATGAGCAAAATCAAGCAGCCTCTTAGTTTCTACCATTCACAACCCTTGAATCACCCGCCGTCTGGGCGAAGGGCCTCTGGTATGGAACGTGCCTTACGAAAAGGAAATCCGAAAAGGGTCACAAAAAGCCACACAGTCTTATCTGCTCATCACATGATTTAATGCTTCCCCACTATACGCTACCCACGACGCACGAAAAAGCGGCAGATTTACTTGTGTTTGAAGGGCGGCGGATTGTCAACCAAGGCTGAAGTTGCTGTTAATGGACCTATTTCGAGGCGCAACTGCAACGAGGAGGAGCCTTTGAGGTTCTTGAAGCAGCGGCATTTCTGTACTAACAAAGGCGTCACAGCAAAATAGCTGCATCCCCTTGTGGTATCCTTTTGGGTCCATTGAGCACGGGCTATTTGGCACCCTGCAAGCCTAAAGTTTGGGAAAGTGGGTTCGGAGATGGGTCTAAAAAACAGTGTTCAAGGCAAGGGGTCCAATTTAGCAAAAACCTAGAGGGGTTGCTGGAAGACTTCCTCAATCAGACTCCATGTCTCGGCTCATGGGGCCCCGGCTGTGTCGAGCTTCGTCACCAGAGGGCTCTGCTCGCCGCTGAATACGTCCTCGCAGCCGAAGAACGCGAAAAAGCTGCAATACATCTCACGTGGAATACATCTACACTTGTATATTTGTGTACCTCTGTACAGTTGTGCATGTACACATGGTATAATCATGTATAATAGATATACGTATAGCCCAACCTCAACTCAGCCACCGTTGCAGGGGGGGGTACTTGATTGCAGAGGGGGGGTACAAAGACCTTGACTCTGTTGTTCATGCTTCGGAGTTCTGGATGCCAAAATGAAGTCTGGGCTGCTCGGGCGTGATTTGCTGGTGATTTGCGCCACTTGTCTTGTTAGTGTCATTCGTGCAATTTCATATGTGTTTTCTTGGTTGAACTTGATCATCCAACATCCTGAAACATGCAACGCAGCTTGCTTCTACCAACTCATGCTTCAACGTGAACTCCCAGAGCACACCCAATAGACAACAAAAGAAAACAAGCATGACTTGACACCGAAAGCACACCAGACGGACACCGGTCGCGCGGTATTCGGATCGCGTTTTTGCATAGCGCCAGGTGTCCAAAAAGCAGAGTTCAGCCCTGCCAAATGCAGTTTCCAGTGTTCGCTTGGAAAGCATGACTAAAACAGTCCCTGGTTCCGGCACATCCTCAGATTTGACTTGGGTGCTAGGCTATCTGGAATCACGCTCTTTGCCTTTCACTGAAAGCGTTGTAAAACCCGTGCAAACTCACTTATTAAACAACGGCAAAGGTCAGCTGGCCGACAGGAAGGCATCGACGCTTTCCGAACTGCGGCCTGCCCGCTTGGCATGGCCAGTTGCACAGACCACAACTTCAGCGAGCTCGGCGATCCATGCCCCGGTTGCCTTGCCGGCGAGGAGGTTGCAGACCGCTGAGGACTTTGCCCCAAAGACCAGCAAGCTCCTCAGATGGGAACGAAACCTGTGATCAAAACGTGGCTGTCTGGGGGCTGGGGGGGGGATACTTGCCTAAGGTTTTAGGAATCTACTGTGGTCGCATCGCAACTAATCGTACCAAACGCTTTTGTGCAACTGGGCTCAAACCGGTCAAGCAAGCGCGGCATATTCCAAATCCACGGCCCATCTTTCCAGCCCAAGCCTCGCCCCGGAGGAGACGATACTTCCCTTTTGAACATCACCCAAGACGAAGCTCGCTTTAAGTTGGCCAAGAAGGAGATGTCCAAAACTGCCACGGGGCAAATCTAGGGAACCCTGTCAGATTCCCGCCGAGAGGCAAATGATACCCGGGCGGCAGCTGGCGAAGGTTCGCTTCCGCGTCCAACACCGCATCCACATTGGTCAACTGGCCAAGGCGCCGGTTGAAGGGGTCTTAGGGTTCTTCACAGGTCATATACATTGCACATGTGTATCACAAGGGGATTCCTTCATAAGGCGGAATAGAAAAGGGAGGTTCCTAGATATTCACAAACAGCAATTAGGCTTCCCGAAGTGCCATTAAAACCCATCTATGACCAAAAGCTAGTTCGCTTAATCCGCGAAGAGTTTCAATTGCTTCCGATCCTTCGACCCCATCTCATTTTACCGACAATTGTGTTGTCTTCTGCACAGTGTGCCAAATTATGCGGCTCTCGGCAAGAACTCACCCACCAGCCCGGTGGGTCCCATCCAGAGTTCCAGGTGAGGCAACAGAGTTGATGCCTCAAGGTTCCCAGCAAGGCCGTATAACAGGATTATCTGAGACTGCTTGCGTGCATTGCTTGCAAATGATTTAGGAGTGTGTCTAAGCTGCAATCCGTTGACTCTACCCCAACCCCTCTGACGCCTCCGATTCCATGGGTTTGAGGATTTCCTGGCAACGGGGGTTGCGTGTCCTGCGCCAGCCAAGGGTCCGAGGGCTTCTGGAGGACCCAGACTTCCTGCCTACACTGCCGCAGGGTTCTCTACGGAAGCCTGGGGCCAAAATCCGAACCCTGAAATCCATTTGGCCATGGGTCAAAATCCAAATCGTACCCCCGGTGAACGTCCCAATCCAACCACTAAAATAGGCTCTAAAATGGGTGGTGAATTAATTCGCCAATCCCCCAAAATGGGATCCCCTAGGTGTTGACCCAGCCATTTGGCCAAGGAAATTCAGACAACTCCCAACTCCCAACTCCCAATTCGCCTCCTCCAGGCCCTCGATGAACCGGGCAGGCTCCTCATGCGATCCCGCTTCCTTCAGTTCCTTCAGTTCTGCACCCCAAGGCCAACTGAAACGCCCAAACAAAACCAAGTCCATTCCCAGGGTGCCGATGCTCTTTGCCCTCGGAACAGTTGACCTGTTTGGAGGTCTGGGCTATGGTTTTAGGTGGGCAAGCCCAGTTTCAATGCGGAACAGCACTCTTGACATGCAAGCCGCGCATGTTTCGCGATCCCCTTATCCCCTTTTGGACCCTCAACCCAGGCAGCTCGCTGACAATCAGTGTTGAATTGCTTCGTCTTCAAGTACTGCACGTCTGAGTCTGAGCTTTGCCCATGGGGATGAATAAGCGTCCTTGACATGTTCTTTCCGATCTCCCCCACTTGGAGTTTCATCCAGGGCAACACAAAGATGATCAATTGACCGATCAAAGCATCACGGTCGGATGCTGGTTGGAAGTGCGCCCACTGCTCCACTCCACCCCAACTCCCCGAGAAAACACCAACCCAGACCCAACCCAAGCATTCACCACAAATATGTGGTCCTTTCAAGCAAACCATCCAGACATGTGCCTGGTCTATCACCAAAAGGAGGAGGGAAATCCAGCCGTTAGCTTCTAGCCTAAAACCCTCGCATTTCTCAGGGGGGAGCCTCTCCCCCAATCGCCCTGCCCGAGCGCTTGCCGTTTTCGTCTCCTCCCCGTCGGTATCATCAGCCCCAGGGCCTTGGCAGTGGCAGCCGCACGTCCTCGGCTCTGGCATCCGGAGGCGCTCCGTGGGACATGGGCCGGCCGTATGTCTCGGAGTCAAGGGGAAGAGGGGTTCTGGGTTCTGAGGGCGAGCTCTTTGGAGCCCTGTATCTTGCTCCATTCCATGCCCTGACCGAGCCCACCCCAAAAGTTAAGCGTCCTCGATCTTTCAGAATACCCCGTAGTCCCCAGAAAGAAACAGTATCATTTTGGGGCCCCGCCACGGGCACCCTCACTGTACCATCCGAGGTCCACAAGCGCGCTGGGCGCCCCGTGCCATGCCAGAGGGCCATCTGTGAGGCTTTGCCGCCAGCTCATGCCTAGTGGCCGAAACCAATCCGCAAGAGACAAAGCCGAACGCAGCCCGAAGCGATTCAGACCCATGCCCAACGCAATCGATTCAGCAACACCGTTGCTCCAAAGACCCTGCGGAAGGGAAACTGGCCCCAAACCGTGTCCCCACAAATCAGCTGGCAATACGGAAACCCCATACCAGAAGCCATCCTTCATCGCGCGGCCCGAGCTTGTCCAGGTCAGCTTGTAATCGGTGCAAACCAAAGTCAATTGATTCACACGGCCAAAAGAAGGTGTGGGCAAATGTTCAAAACAATTCCATCCTCTGGTGATTTGCTAACAAAGCACATGGAGTGTAGACGTGCCTCGACGTGTTTCCCTCAATCTTGTCCCGTCAAACCTCGACTCCTGGCCTGTGCCAAGGGCAGGGAAGGCCTGAGGCTCCCATGGGCCCGTGGCCTAACCCCTGGTCTGTGGCATGGGTTGTGTGCTCCTTTGAGTTGACCCTGTTCCTGCTTTTCGTTGGTTGATGGCAGGCGTAGTAGCCAGAACTCGATTTGAGTGAATCAAGATCATTCTACTGGACAAAAGGATGTTCTATGACTGGAACCCTCAGCAAAGGCTTGGGTCTCATGCAAATGCCTAGATGGGCAAGCCTCTATGCCTCTGGTCAAAGCTCTTTCAAACAAGTGTCTATTGTTTTTCCACCGAGGTGGCTTTCCACATGTGAACACAATGCGCCATTGTGAGGAAGGGTTGGTCAAGAGGCACAGGCAGCTAAACTGAGAAACCATGCCAATTTTACAAAGGTGTCCAACTTGATTGGCAAGCCATGCTGGTAGGATATTGTACGTAAGTATAGAAAAACACCTTCTTTTCTTATGTGGGTGTCTACCCCCCCCCCCCAAATCTTGACTGGGTCCCCACAAGCAGAGTCAGCATGGGCTAAGCCCCGTTGGGAATAGCGACCTGAGAACAAAATACCAGCAAGCTTTCAGGAGATCCTGTGGTCCGATGTCAGGACACGTTCACGATCGGGAATGCTCTCCAAGACTTTGGCAAGCTAAGACACCCTCTGCGCGGAATGGCACCTTTCGGCTTTTGTCTTGCAGTTCCATCCAATCGGACACCCCTTCTGAAAAGGTTCAAGGAGAAGTCAATACCCCTGCAGGACTGCCCAAACATTGACAATCATGCGCTGAGGGTCAACAGCTCGTGCGCTGAGGGGGGTCCAGTGATGCATCTGCATGTTGTTTCCTTCCTCACTCCAGAAATGGTCTTTTGGCAACAAGTTGACAAGCAGGCCATACAAGTCCTTCCGCGCCAAACTCAGAAGCCGAGTGGCGGGAAAGAAAGGGCCCTTCTTCTTTTGGAGGGGTGATTGCACAGGCGAACCCCCTCCCCGAAAAATCGCAAAGGGCACTTGGCCACGAACCCAAGCCCGAAGGAGCTGCGAGGAGGGGTCCTAATTCCTTCACCCCCACAAACGGCACCAGAAATGGCACATACATGCAGTTCCACAAGGTACCACCCCCCCGCAATTCCATTCTTCCCGGGAGGATGTCCCGCGTGTCCAAGCCCAATGCAGTTAAGGCGCATGGCGCGAACTTCACGCTGGCTCACGGCGCATGGTACAAGAACTGTGCCAACGCAGTTCTCTGAGTCGGAGAATTGGTAGCTGAGGTGTTTGGATTGAGGGGTTTGGTTTGTCGCGGGACGAGTTGCCCTTGGTTTTGCAGGCTTGTGCGACTTGAGGAGACTGCAACTAGAGGTGGGATCGGCCACCAGTCTTCGGGCAGGCCTGCCCCAAGTCCTGAAATGCCCAGCAACTGGCAATTTCGTGGAGGGAATGCTAAGTGCAAGGCTGCCGTTTTGTGGGTAAGGCAACCTACATTTGACTGGCCGCACGGACCTGGCTCAAAAAGGTGCGGCTGATGATTCCCGCCAATGCGAAGGGAAGGCATCACTTTGTCCCTTTTGAGCCGGAGAGCCCGCGATCGCAGCTGCCAAACGTGCCACTTTATGTGCCTGCCAACCTTAGACACACAGCAAAGGGCTGCACCAAACACATCTTGAACAATCTCATCAGAACCATCCTTTGGACTCTTCTCTTCATAGTCCATCCTATTCCCCAGGAATAGCACTGGCAATACGATTAGGATCGCGCAACAGTTTGTTTTTGATTGGCTGGCACGCATTCTTCAGCACATCCGGATTATCGGGTTGTTTTGGTTCTGCCTGAAACTGCCTGAAAGTCAAACCCGTTGCGGCCTTTCCCGTTAAGGACTCACTGATTTCCCCACAAACATGTAGCTTTGCAGCTGCAAGCTTGCTAAAACCTCCAGTCAAGCCAAGCATGCTCTGTTGGAGGAAAGATAGGTGCCTGAGACGCACGTTTTCACCTGGGCTGGGGTGCTTTATCTTCACGCTTGCCGGGAGAGATGGCGCAACAAAGCGTAACGGAATTGGAAATCAGTGTTGCGCATTGGTACCGGTCGAAAATGAAGCAAAAAATGAGCTTCACATAAACAATCTGGAGCTGCCTCTCCAACATCCTGCAACGTGAGCCGTGTATTCGCCTCGGCTCCCAGGGCCGGGAAGCGGTCAGATCCCCTCTTTAGATCAGATCTGACACCAGCAACAGCTTTCAGCACGCCAATCAGACCAGTGGCTTTGGGATTTTTATAGGGGCGTCCCTTACAAACGAGCAGCAGCAGCTTGGAGTTGCGACGCACCATCCGAACACAGTTCCCTGCAAATGGCATGGCTTCGTGAAGCGTAAAAAGCGCGCGGCAGGCATACCAAACATCTGTTCGACCTGCTTCGCTAATTGCAGAAAGGGCACGTTTTCCTGAGCCCGCCCAAAATGCACATGTAAGGCCATCATGGCGCGCTAAGGAACGTCCCCTTGGCAGGTGGTGCCACTGGCAAACAGCCTGCCACTGAGTGATCCGTCCTCAGAGCAGTTTTGTTTCAGCTCATGCCCGAGCGCGCGTGAGGAATCTTTCACGGCACCTGAGCAACCTCGCTTGCAAGCGCTGCCTCATCAGTCCGATCACAGTGTTATCTGACCAATCAAGCAGCGCGATCAGTCCGAATCAATCTTGATGAGCCCTATCAGTCTAATCGTCCCATCAGCCCAGTTAATCTGACCATAGCTACACAAGTCCACATCAGCCCAATCAGGCTTGCTGTCCAGTTAGTCCAGTCCGGGCATGAAAGTTGCCTGCTACCTGTCACCTGGAAACAGGCCCAAACTCATCCGCGCGGGTTAAAGCACAGTACAGGAAAGAGCGCGCTGCGCTGGCGATCTTGTCTCGCAAGCGACTGCACGCGGCCAGCAAGGTGCCCCTCCTTCGGCACTGTTCTCATGGGCTGGAGGGCGTTTGCACGATTGCTTTGCTGAGCTCGCTGCTCGCAGGTGCTGGAACCACGGACTCAACCATCGTAAGGCTGTCTCAAACACGGTCTGCTAGCGCGGGGCCAGTGCTCCAACGCGTTCATTTTCGGGTGCCCCTGACAGAACGCTGTTGCTTCCTCTTGGCTCAAAAGTGCATGCTTTTGGGAAGCGGATAGAAAACACAAGGCCGCTGCGTGCGAACTTTGCCTCCTGAGAACCGCAGCCTGTGCTGGTCATTCGCGGCACTGCACCATAACCACGCTGTTCGCCACGCGCCATAGACCGCGCGAACTTGTTTGCTGCCAAGACCTCTCACACGCGGAAGCTCCGCCTCAGACTCTCCAAGTATGCGAATTTGGAGGCATGACGCTTTCGCGGCGCGACCTGCCCAGTCAAAGTGTTTTGCGCGCTCTTCGCAAAAGAAACAGAGCTGCGACGGCCGCGAATCGATGACCGTCTGCGAAACCACTATCATTGGCCGCGCCTGGACCTTCACTCGCTCCTCGTAATTGGCGCGCTTTTGCATACACGCAGACGTGCATCCCAAAGTGAACGAATAAAGCCGGCTTCATGAGAGATACGCGGAGATGTGCTCATCCTGGCACTGATGCTGGGACTCTGCTTGCAGCCTCTAGAGGCGCAGAGTTGTTTCTTGCCATAGGTGAAAGCGTCGCAGCTTGCACCACGCAGAATTGCAAGTCG
Source organism: Effrenium voratum (assembly GCA_963377175.1). Lineage (NCBI taxonomy): Eukaryota > Dinophyceae > Suessiales > Symbiodiniaceae > Effrenium > Effrenium voratum. The sequence continues at coordinate 235,303 of CAUJNA010003631.1, forward strand.
CAACCTTTTCATGCCCCACAGTCACATGTCAGCATCGCCTGGTCTTTGCAGGACCTGCCACACTTCCACAAACATAGCATCGCTGGGAGGGTACCTGCAAGATCAATTTCCTCTTGGAGAGACCCTAGGTGCAATAGCCAACTCGAGCAATTATTGTTGTACGTTTTGCCACGTCAGAGCGGAATCAGCCTTGCACATGCTTTCTCAATACCCTTGCCCATTCGACCGAGGTTTCAGAACCCAAACTCTGAGCTAGGAGCAATCCAGACAACGACTTGATTTTTGAGGGCCCGGCGTGTACGACAGAAAAAGAGTTGTCGATTCACATACACGTATTTCAAGCTCAACGAATCTTCTTATGGGCATGGCTCCCTTCATAGAAACCCCTTGCTCATCCAAAATCACCAAAGAGATTGATGTGCGTTCCTACCAGTCAATCAACATTTATATTCAGATCTAGGTTACCATGGCATATACCTCCGGCAATTTGGGTGCATAACTCGACTCAGACTCACAGGTGCTGCTGCGGCTCGCTTTTGCTCGAAAATCCCACGCGCGCCAAGCGCGCGATGAAGCGAGTGACATGTGCCATGCTCAGAAAACGGTGCCTGAGTTGATGGGAGGGACGTTAACCTCTGGGATTCTTGGAATTAGGAGGGCTTCTTGGAAGAGATTCCTAGGTTGAAGTTCCTTCTCGGGAGGTTGCCGGATCAATAAACCTTCCTCACCAGTTGTTCTCTGGGAGCCCATGGCCCACTTGGCTTTCGCGCTGTGCTTTTGACCATGGCACACACGGGCGGGGGGGGGGGCCGTCCTTTGGAACCCCGAAGAGCCAGAAAAGCCGCTGCTCGCGCGCCTCGAAACCCTTCGCGGCCGGGCGTGGCCAGGGGCAATGACTCCAAGCCGCAAAAAGTTCGATGCAAAGAGTTTCCCTGATGAACCCAGAAGGTGTCCGATCGCAGCAGGTTCCCGCGTTCATCTGAGAAAGCAAAGGTGTGGCGGGTTTGCGCGTCAAGCCAAAAGCGTCTGTATTCGGTTTAATGTCCTTGGATTCGGTTTCATAGTCAACCTTGAAATGAAAAACACGTCCGAAGGAGGCCTCAGACTTGAGGTATGTTGCGGAGTCGTCTTGCAACACGACCGTGGATCACTTGCCCATCGGCAAAAAGACACCCGCGTTTTGTTGGTGAAAGGGAAATCCGCCGAAACAAGGGAAAACCAGGGCCTTGCGGTGCAATCCACCAAACTATGTGCTCTTCACGCCTCAGGCCACTGCGAGAAAGGCCGACTCCGTGCAAAGTGAGGTGAGGTTCTGCTCGACCATACGAGCGACGCCGAAATGTTAAACAGTCATCATCCCTGCAACAAATATGCTTACACGAGGCCATCCCTGCAACAAACGCTTACACAGAGCCATTTTTGGAGCGACTTGTTGGAACAGTCAATTGATATATGACTATGTCAAAAATGAGGGGATCCCGAAAAAAGGAGTTTCCTTAAAGGTTCCTTTTCAAGTGCCTTCAAACAAATCACAAACTCATGCTCATAGTTCTGCTTCAAGCCCCGCCCGCGGAAACGAAGAACCTGGACACCTGGCTCGGATGGCCATCTGTCACTCACTGCAGCTCTGCCAGTATTGCCTAGGCGCGAAACAGCGATTCCGCCCGACCAACACTGCTCGCCTTCTGGGCCTGTTTCCAAATAGGGGAGCCCCGCAATGGTGGTTTTCCCTCTGGCTTCCCTCTAGACCAAGAGGTTAAAAGGGTACCCTCAACCACGCACACACACACACACACTCCTTATGTATATATATATATAATGATTTGTCTATTCCTCTATAGTGGCAAGTGGGATCAGTGGGCAAGCATACAAAGGCATCGCCTCAGCTGGCGTGAGTTTGCTCAGATTCAAACTGAACTGGCAATTGTTCATGTTTTTAAAGTTTTTTTTTGCATTTTGCATTTTTCCAGTTTTTCGCGGGCATTTGTTGCTCGATTTATGTCGCTGAGGTTGACTTTAGAGAAGTTAATTGTTTGGGTTTCAAGTTGTTTTTCGGTGGGAAGGGGGGGGGGCAGGACGGGACAATAATAATGCGCCTGTGTGCCCATTGTTGCGAAAGGCTTGATTCCTGCAGCATCGTTTTTCGCTGGCTGCTCGCCTTCGGAGAGTCGGAACGGAATTGTTTTTTTCATCTCGTTTGTTGTTTGAGGGCTCGGTGGCTTGCCCCGCCCCACCCCCCCTCCTCCCAAGCCCATCAATGATTGACGTTGTTGCGTTTGCTTGCGCGGGTTCGGTGGCTTGCCCCGCCCGGCCCCCTTAAACAAATCCTTTCGCTGGTTTTGGCGGCATGCCCCATCCAGCAATAGGGTGCCCAGCTCCCCCTTCCTCCAAAGTGAAGCCCGCCAACGATTGAAGTTGTTGCATGTGCTTGTGCTTGCGGGTTCGGTGGCTTGCCCCGCCCGGCCCCTACGCCTTCTGCAAGCAAGAGGGAAGGCGTCTCAGGGCAAAAGAGTCTCACAGGAAAGCTGTGAGCTGACGAACGGACATGCGTGATGCGACGCAAGAGCCGCCCAAGTCGTATGTTTCTTGCGGATCATTTTTTTCAAGCGGATAGATGTGTTTTTGCAGAGCAGATGTGCTTGTTGCGGTGTGCGCTTGCGGGTTCGGTGGCTTGCCCCGCCCGGATCATTTTTTTCAAGCGGATAGATGTGTTTTTGCAGAGCAGATATGCTTGTTGCGGTGTGCGCTTGCGGGTTCGGTGGCTTGCCCCGCCCGGCGCCCACAATGACTTACGCTGGTTTCGGTGGCATGCCCCATCCAGCAGTAAGGATTCAGAAGGGGCGCTTCTGAAACCGCCCTTTTCCGGAAGCGTTCTCAGAAAGGCTTTCGTGTGTAAGGGCGGCTCGAAAAACAAGACTTTCGTGGGAAGTCTGCCTGCAAGCTGCGGGCGCGCGCATTGTTACTACCAGACTTTTAGTGGGGCCTGGCCCCACGCCAAATCTGGACTAGTGACCTTAAAGTTTTCCTGATTGTGCGGCTACACAGGCTCAATGGCGACAGCTCAGAAGGCAGTTGTTTTCTATTGCTTCCAAGGTTTGGTCACTGCGGCCCGCTTGCAAAACCATCCGTGCTTGGCAAGTCAAGACGCGCTGTGTTCGCTTGGCGGCTCTTAGACAAGTTAGCAGGCGCGGCCGTGTTTTGGTGGCTTGCCCCATCACTGGCGTGAAAGCTGCAGCCATGTCGATTGCGCTCGTTGCTGGCGTCATCGTAGGTTTCTTCATGGGCGTGGTTGTGCCAATTGGCGGGAAGGGCCTCAAAGGCGGCAGCGCGGCGGGCAAGGGTCAGACTGACGAGCAAGGCAGCCGCAGCAGCGACGGCGTTGGCGGCTTACCTCAGCCTGGAAAATAGTCTTCACATGAATGTCGTGCGGCAGTACCTCTTCGGCCGCTTGTGGGCACACATGCAGAGCCCAAGCAGTCAGTACTACGCTGCAGAGCTGCACGACGCTCTGCAGGCCGGTGCTTTGTTTTATGCACAGACGCAGTGTTTATTCTGCTGCTTTAATATTTCAAGCCAGTCTGAAACCAAGTGGTCTCGCCGTGCCTGCCAACCACGACGCAGGCGGACAGCGGTGACAGCAACTTGACGAGGGGCAAGGCCGGAGGAAAAGCGCCGCCGGTGAGCAAAGCCAGGCTGGGCAGCTTGGCCCAGTGCCTTGTCCTGCCAAGAACGGGGGGCCGCCGAACAGTGGCTCGGCGCTGGTCGACCTGGTGGAGAACATGCTGAAAGCTGCGCCGCCTGCTCCAGGCGCCGGACCAGCCCCCAAGCAGGGCAGACGAGTCAAGGCTAAGGCTGCCGCGCCGCCGGCCACTGAAGACCCAGCCGAGGAAGAGGAGGACGACCCCACGGACAGGGAGCCCAACTGAGCCGCAACGCTGGGCTTTTGCGCGCTCTGCCGCGTAAGTTTGTGAGTTTGGTAACCATGATGTGGCTCAGGCGGCGTGCCCCGGCCCGCGTTGGTGGCTTGCCCCAGCACATTGGATTTGTGTCGGCGGCGTGCCCCCGCTGCTGCTGCAGAGAGATGTCAAACGCAGATCGAACGGTGCTTAAAACATGCGGCCAGCCAAGGACATTGAACCAGGACGTCCGGCGTCATGAAGTGCTGAGGATCAAGGGTTGCCGAGAGACAGTCCGGTCACGTCCATCCAGTTTCCCACATGACACGTACGCTCGCCCGATCAGCTTGGTCCGCGGAAAAAAACTTAAGTTTTTTTCCACAGACCCCATTTGTCCAGAGGGTCTCCGGTTTCCATAAGTTGTCTCCACAAACCACAGCGCTGCGGACCGTCGAGTGGACTACAATTCTTGGATTTCGGGGAACGCAAAATTCCCGGTGTTCGAACGTTTCTAGTTCTTTGGACAGTCCACAGCGCTGCGGCTTGTTGAGTCGACCTTCGGATTCCAGAGGCCCTCTGGACAGGAACTTCGTGCGTAAACTTAAGTTTTTTTCCGCAAGCGCCCTCTGGACAGAGCTCTGGCCCAAGCTGCCCGGAATGTCCGCGCAGAGCGCATGGGCCCGCTTTGGCAGGCGGTGGACCGAGCAGTTCCCGTGGCTGGAGGCTGTGCAGTGGGACACAGGCGACTTCTCCGTCAGCTGTGCTGCCTGCAAAGCTGCTGGGCATGTGTCAGCGGAGTTTCGAACCATTGCTTCATTGCAGGTCAGCCACTTCCGAGACCATGAGAAAACCAAAAGGCACCAGGCCGCAGCATCAAATGAAGACATCCGACTGCGTCTGATGGCCCCATCTCTCGAAGAGTTCATCGCAGTTCTGCGAGCTACACGCAAGGGAAAAGATGGCGGTGATGATGGGATTGCCTGGTCCGGCGGCAAGATCCTTCGCCGCCGAGCCCAGAAGCTCAAGTTTTGCTTGGCCGAGTCGCTGCGGGCTCGCACGCGACAAACGCTCAACGCTGCCTCCTGCGTCGCTGTGCGCTCGGACTGCTCAAAGACGATCCTTGTCTTGCGAGGGCAAACGTGCGCAGAGGATTTGCGTCCTCAGCACATGCTTCTGGGCGCACGGAAGCTTCATGACTTCTCTAATCGGAGTTGCCACGGCTGTTGTGCATTTGCTTCATGATTTGGCCACCCCTTTTGCTGGTGCAGAAGAATTCAAGGACTGCCTGAAGCCAACTGTGCCAGCTCAGGTGGCTTGTCCCAGCTGTGGACGCAGTTGCGTTTCAGCAGTGGCTTGGGCGGGTTGAGGTGTTCAACGCCGACGCAGCAGCCGACGAGCAGCTGGCGGGACAGCTCTTGTCGTCGGAGCACGAAGCTTTTGCTCAGCTATACTGCGATTTGGCAGACATGGACACGGGCACGCTGCAAGTCTTTCCGAACCTGAAGCTTGTAAACAAAGACAAGCCCCACGCAGCCCGCAGGACCCTTTTTTTGTTTGTGGCCACGGCCTAGCTCCACCAAGGTTTGAAAAAGGCTGGCCAGTTGCTGCGTGTCCAGAGCTTCCCTTCCAACGGGTGGAGCTTTTTTCTTTTTTGATAGGCAGGCGTCTAAATGCGTTTGACCACAGAACTTTACAGTCTGACAGTGGCTTCTTAAGGGCCGACATTGCTCAAGATCCACTTCCTCACGGCGAGCTGTGTGGCACTTGTTCTTCACGTCCTTCTTGGCTCTGCACTTCTTGTAGGAGCAAAGCTGCTTCACTGCGCTGCCTTTTTTGCGAGCAGGCCCCCGTGCCATTGGTAGACTTTCTCACGCTATTTCCCTTCTACGGGCAGTTCAACATGTCAGAGCCGAAATTTCAAAAAACCAAACAAGACTTGCAGGCAGACTTCCCACGAAAGTCTTGTTTTTCGAGCCGCCCTTACACACGAAAGCCTTTCTGAGAACGCTTCCGGAAAAGGGCGGTTTCAGAAGCGCCCCTTCTGAATCCTTACTGCTGGATGGGGCATGCCACCGAAACCAGCGTAAGTCATTGTGGGCGCCGGGCGGGGCAAGCCACCGAACCCGCAAGCGCACACCGCAACAAGCATATCTGCTCTGCAAAAACACATCTATCCGCTTGAAAAAAATGATCCGGGCGGGGCAAGCCACCGAACCCGCAAGCGCACACCGCAACAAGCACATCTGCTCTGCAAAAACACATCTATCCGCTTGAAAAAAATGATCCGCAAGAAACATACGACTTGGGCGGCTCTTGCGTCGCATCACGCATGTCCGTTCGTCAGCTCACAGCTTTCCTGTGAGACTCTTTTGCCCTGAGACGCCTTCCCTCTTGCTTGCAGAAGGCGTAGGGGCCGGGCGGGGCAAGCCACCGAACCCGCAAGCACAAGCACATGCAACAACTTCAATCGTTGGCGGGCTTCACTTTGGAGGAAGGGGGAGCTGGGCACCCTATTGCTGGATGGGGCATGCCGCCAAAACCAGCGAAAGGATTTGTTTAAGGGGGCCGGGCGGGGCAAGCCACCGAACCCGCGCAAGCAAACGCAACAACGTCAATCATTGATGGGCTTGGGAGGAGGGGGGGTGGGGCGGGGCAAGCCACCGAGCCCTCAAACAACAAACGAGATGAAAAAAAAATTCCGTTCCGACTCTCCGAAGGCGAGCAGCCAGCGAAAAACGATGCTGCAGGAATCAAGCCTTTCGCAACAATGGGCACACAGGCGCATTATTATTGTCCCGTCCTGCCCCCCCCCTTCCCACCGAAAAACAACTTGAAACCCAAACAATTAACTTCTCTAAAGTCAACCTCAGCGACATAAATCGAGCAACAAATGCCCGCGAAAAACTGGAAAAATGCAAAATGCAAAAAAAACTTTAAAAACATGAACAATTGCCAGTTCAGCAAAGCTTCCTCCTGCACAGAGAAACGGTCCCCAAGCCCTTGACAAGCTGTCAACAAATTCTCACTCATTTCTGAAGTGGGCCTTCAAACCAAAATCAAAACAAGGCAGGCCCAAGCCCACAGAAACATTCAACATATGTGAGAACTTGAGCTAGCCAAAGCCCTTCAGAATCCGCTGGCACACATGCTGGCGGCCTCCAATTTCCGTGAAACATCCTTTGAGGAGGTCGCGCCTTAGGCTCGGGAGTTCCATTCACGGGCGCGGCGAAGCCAACACAAAAGGTTCGGGCGGCTTCCTATTTCAAAAGCCCAAGGCATCGCGCCGCCAAGACAAAATACTGAATGAAGCGCCCAGAAAGGCCAACTGTAAAATGGGCAGCTCTTTTCCTTTCGGACCGAAGGTCCCAGTTGCAAATTTGCAGAGTTGAAAATCCCATTGGCCATGGGTCAAAAGCTTACTGATCCCCAGTGAACATCCCATTCCCCACTAAAATAGGTTCTAAAATGGGTGGTGAATTCACCAATCCCCCAAAAAATGGGGGAACCCTTTTTTCTCACCCTCCAAACCTTTTTTTTCAACCCTTCCCTGTTTTTTTCAACCCTTCATCCTTTCTGTTTAACCCTCCCCCCGTTTTTTTTTAACCCTCCCCCCTTCTTTTTTAACCCTCCCCCCTTTCTTTCTGACCCTCCACCTCTTCCTTTTAACCCTCCATTTCTTTTTTGCCAACCCTGTGGCCGAAGTTTGCGGCAACTGCACTAAGCAACGGTCCAGGGTTGGGTTGGTTTAGGAGCGGCTTTGGATTTAGGGTTTGTTTAGGGTGCGTTCGGGCGGGGGGGTAGGTGGGTTTAGGGTTGGTTTCGGATGGGAAGGGTGGATTTAAGGGTTTAGAGGCGGGGTAGGGTTTGTTGAGCAAGTTTGTGGTCGGTTTAAGTTTAAGGTTGGTTTCGAGCAGGTCTGTGCTGGGTATATGGTGGGTTTAAAGTTGGATGAGGGTGGTTTTGGGCTTGGAGAATGGGTCTACAGCGGGTTTAGGATGGATTTAGGGTTGGTTCAGGCGGGGTTAGAATGGGTTTAGGGTGAGGTCAGGCTTGGGATTAATGTTGGATTTACATGGGGGTGGGATTAGGGCGTGTGTCGAAAGGCTTCAGGGTGGATTTAGGGTGGATTTAGCGTTGGCTTAGAATCTGTTTGAGGTGGGTTTGGGGTCGGCTTCGGGTGTAGAGTTGGACTAGGTAGACTTAGAGCAGGATTTCGGTGGGTTTGTGTTTGGTTTAGGTGGTCTGGAGTAGGTCTGTGGTGGCTGTAGGGTTGGCTTAGGGAGGGCGGGGTTTGGGGTTGGTTTAGGCTTGGATGTGGATTGGTTTTGCGGCTGGCCTAGGGTTGGCTTCACTGGATTTAGGGTTGGGCCAAGCTCAGCTTAGAGTCTCAGGGTGCGCTTAGAGTTGGATCAGGGTGGGTGCATGGTTGGTACAGGGTGGGCTTATGGTTGGTTTAAGGTTGCTTTGGAGTGGCTCAGGGTTGGTTAGGGTTGGTGTCGGGCTAGGTTGGTTTTGAGTTTAGTGTGGGTTTAGCGTTGTTAGGGTGGGGATTTAGGGTTGTTTTTGGGTGAGTTTAGGGTGGGTGCAAGGTTGGTTTAGGGTTGGTTTTCGCTGGGCTTGAGTTTAAGGTTGGTTTTCGGGGTGGTTCGTGATTGGTTAAAGCTGGGTTTAGAGTGGGTTTGGGATTGGGTTAGGATTGGCTTAGGGTCGTTTTCGGGTTGAGGGTTGGTTTTGGGTCGGTGGGTCTGTTCAGGGTTGATTTAGGTTGGGCTTAGGGTTGAATTCCGTCTTGGTTTGGGTGGGATTGGGGTTTAAGCGGGTTTAGGGTGGATTTATTGTTGGCTTAGGCTAAGCTTAAGGTGTGGGGTGGGATTATGGTTGGATCAAGGTTCGGGCGGGTTTAGAGTTCGTGTAGGGTGGGTTTAGGGTGGGTGCAGGACTGGCTTGTTGGTTTAGGGTTGGTTTAGTTTGTTGATTTAGGGTTGGTTTAGGGGTCGGTTTGGGATTGGTTAGGGGTGGGTTATGTATGCTTTAGGGTGGTTTCGAGTGGGTCTGTGGTGCTTGCGGTGGGTTTAGGGTTGGACAAAAGACGTTTCTGGCTTGCTTGGGGTTTAGGGGGTGTTGTGTAGGGTGGGTTTGGGGTGGGTTTGGGGTGGGTTTGGGCGTGTTTGGCTGGTTTGAGATGGATTTAGAGATACTGAGGGTTCGCAAGGTTTGGCTTAGGGCGGGCCTAGGGTTGGTTTGGGTTGGGTTGGGTGCGGGGCAGGCTTAGGTTGTTTTAGGTTTAGGGTGAGAAAAACAAGGTTGCGGGGTGAAACAAGCAAGCTCGCGGGTGGAAAAAACAAGGCGGAGGGTGAAAAAAACAAGGCAAAGGGTGAAAAAAACAAGGTGAGGGGTTGAAAAGAAAGGATTTCTCAGGGTTGGAGAAGCAAGGTTCCCGCCGACGGTTCGCAAGCAGGGTTTGAGGGTTGAAAAAAAAGGAAGGGTTAAAAAAACAAGTTCGGAGGGTGAAAAAAAAAGGGAGCCCCCCAAAATGGGATCCCATAACGGCTTTGACAACCACAGCCAATCGTCTCCCCTGTAGACTTCGCTCCCGAGCGCGCGAAGCCGAGGGCGAGCCCCACGCCCCACTTTTCGGGGGCGAACTTCGGATCGCCTGGTCCGCATCTGCCGCAGCCGCGACTCTGCGCGCTCGCTGGCCCGGACGGCCTGCCACATCCATGGATCCCACGAGCAGAAGTGAGGGAGTCACCTGAATGGACCGGGCAGGCAAGGTATATACTTTCATCCCAGGAGCGGCTTTCCCTCTAAACCACCATTTCGAGAGAATCGTGGGTGTCACCGGAATGGACTGGGTGTGACTTGAATGGACCAGGTAGGCAAGTTACATGCTTTCCGTTTACCTGCTGAAAGGTGCTTTCGCCTTGGTTGCCTATGGTGATAACTGGAAGTCCCGGGAGGGAAAGGACCCCAAACTTTGCAGGGGCGTTGGTTCCTGAAAAGGGGAAGCATCTTCAAGCTGGTCTGATACGGACTACCATCATCTTCCAAAAGTGCTCTGTCCACTTCCAAAATGATTCTTGGAGAAAAAACAACTTTTGAACAACTTGCATGAACCCCTCGATCACCAGTGGAGCTTCAGCCCAGACTATCGCCAAAAGAAACCCGGCGGCGCTTCAGGGGTTTTCATCCTCGCGAACCAGTTCGCTCCAGGAAGGGGAAAAGGAGCCGCCAGCCCGGTGCCAAATGCCTCGCAGAGCGTGCCCACCGCTTGAGGCGACAGGCCGGCCTCGCGACTGGCTGAGCACCGATTTCGTGGAAGGAGAGAACATGTATTTGTTTCCCGACCCGAAACCCAAGGATTTCACCAATTGAGGCAAACCCGCAAAATGGCCAAAGCTGCGCACAATCCAAGGACTGTCAAAAGGTGTCGCGTTGATATGGATTGACCTTGGCATACTAATAAGAGGGAGCACTCCCCAACAAAATCGCAGAGGAGCCCCTCGAAAGTGCAACACAAATAGAGCGCACATAGTTATGAAGTTGGAATATGACGCCATGAGCGCTGGAACACACCAGCTTGCATTGTAGAGTTTGCGGCCAGCATCGACCATGTTTGTGCTGACAAGGTGCGCTGCAATTGCACAGGCATTCATTGGAAAATCCGGCAGGAGACGGCGTCTTACATTGGGTGAATAAAACATCTGACCACATTTCTGGCTTGCTGGATTGTGACTTTGATGCGGAGAATCATATTCAACCGTGGTTTCAACGATTCATGCAAGGAGCCCGCAACGGTTGCACTAACTCATGCCAAAACAGGTTGCCAACACCACTCAAATTGTCATATCGTTTCCCTCATCTAGACTTATGCTTACAACATGCTAGGCGCTCAGTTCCAAGTCTTCCGTTTGTCCATCTTTGCCCTTTCCTGGATATCTTGAAAACCCGTAAAACTAAACTTGCCACTCCTGTGGGTGCCTCCTCATGGTCAAACCAATCATGCATGAAACGACTTGCTTACTTGCTGAGTGGCCCAGGACTCTTCAAAGCACCACATTGGTGCTACTGGTACCTTAATCGCGAAACGGTGCATCCTTTACGCCGCATAAGGATTAGTGCCAAAATGGGAGGATTGCCCAGCTCCACTGGGCAGCTCCCCTCAGCAGCTGATGGGAGTAGAATTGATGCCACTCCCACAGCGAGGGAGGAATCCTCCCACCTCACCGGATGCCCTCCCGGCATCATGGGTGAGGAAGGAAAGTAGCGAAGATCAGCTTGATCAATTCGCTTTCGACTGAGGGGAAGACCCGGTTCTCAGTCGGAAATTGCGGGTCCGGATGAGTAAGTTCATCCGCCCATGTGTTAAAGTCGCGCTTCACATGCGACGGTCCTAACATGACCTGGTGGTCATGCAGTGTTAACACAATTTCCATGAGGATGGCCGCATTGGGCATCCTGCGAGTGGAATCGTTAAGCAGGGAGAAAACGTTTCCCTGGTTATCACTAGCAACCAGAATCCTAGTGTGAGAAGCCGAGCCGGCTGCACAAAGCAGAACAGCCCTCACCAAAAGGAGGAGGCCGAAGAGCTCCAAGGCCGCTATCGCCCGCTGCGGGTCCCCAGTAGTGAAGGCCCACGGCTCGCCCTCCGGTGTGATTCTGTGTTGGAACCACTTCACTCGGGACTTGTCGGGGTTGGGCACGTCCGAGCACCAACCACCAACCCATGCATGGTCCGCCTGTTTGCCAGCTCCCGCATCAGATGCCCCCGTCCATGGAAGTGTGGGAGCAAATGGAGATGCCAGTGGGAACCTCTGGTTGAAGAGCTTCCCCAGAAGGATGGCCAGAGCACGAACCAGCTTCGGTGGCCTGCCCGAAGTGGTGCAGGCCTTCTTCCAGCTCCAAGAGGGCTGGAGGAAAGGTTTCGTCAATGGACACGCCGAAGTAGCCCATTGAATCCGGCCCAGGGCTTGTTCCACCTCCTTGCTGGTAAAGATGTCCCCCTGGGCCAGCCGTTTGAGAGTGGCCAGGATTATGACGTGCTTGACTGGAGCCAGCAGCACACAGGGCGTGATTGGGTCCACCACGAATCCCAACCAGGTATTGACCGGGGAGAGCGCCGTCTTCTTCCAAGAAAGCGGGACTCCCAGCGCCAGAAGAGTGGCCAGGATGGCTGTGGCGTCCCAGTCCGCCCTGCTGCATCTGAGGACCCAGCAGTAGTCGTCCACAAAAACTAAGTGCCAGTCCACCTGAGGGAAGATGTAGTACAAGAGTCTGAGCACCAAGGATGCCTTTCTTCCCCAGTACAGTTGTGCCGAGGCCATGCCGTACGTGCCCACTCTATTGACCCACCACCGGTTCTGGATGCAGGCCACCTGGTATTTCCAGTCTTTCTGGAGCACTTTTATGCGCCTGTGGGCCTTGGTGACATCCGCCTTGAGGATGATGAAGGTTTCCCCCTGTGTCGGCGGCTGCCACGTCAGGGGTTCCCCCCTGCTCCCCCCAGGGCGTTCCGTGCCTGGGGGGGTTGGGGGGAATGGGGCCCTCCTATCAGGGCCCTCGGCACCTGGGAGTGGCCCCTTCCCTGAGGGTGTTGACCGCGGAGAGACGTCCAGGCCGCCGGAGGTCTCCATCATCCGCCTGCCCCTATCAGGGCCCTCGGCACCTGGGGGCAGGCTGGTGCTGTGGGGGTCCCTCTCAGGGCCCTCGGCACCTGGGGACTGCCCCTGCACCGGCTGGTGAACATCCCGAGGTTCCTCATCAGTGCCCGAGGATGGGGCTCGGAGTAGATGAGGATGGTCCGCCGCTGTCCTGAGCCAGTGGATGGCATGGAGGCAGTCTCCAACCATCGGTGCGGTGGTCTTCTCCTCCGTGTGAGCCTGGATGTGTGCGTTTGCTCCCCCTTTTGAGCCATCATAGATCGTCCTGATCTTGTCCGACTCATCAATCCCTGCAAGGGGGCCCGGGCAAAGTTCCTCCGGTTTGCAGCGGCACCTCTCTGCCGCCTCGGAGCGAGTGAAGGGCCCGTCCACCATGTCCAAGGCTCGTTCCTCGTAAAAGGTTGATTCGATTTCCTTGGCAAAGAGTTCAGCCGTTGGGTAGTTATCATGAGCCACTGGCGGGGGGGGATCTTCCCCCAGCCAGGCTTCTCCCTTAAGCTCCTCCTTAGTGGGCCAAACTCCCGGGGAGGTCAAGGTAGGGTCCGAGACTCCCAAGGGGACCCCCTCTTTCAGTGTTAGGGGGAACTCCCAATCAGGGTCACCTGAAAGGGATGCCAAGTGCGACACTAAGTCCAGGAGGAAGGGTTGTCCTGGGCATCGTTCATGGAGGTGCCTCGGTCCTAGGATAGCCCGCAGCTCCTCGAGGTCGGCTTCCTGGAAGGGGTGTGTGGTGGCACCTGATGCCAGGGACATTCGGACCTTGTCAATCCAGGGCCGGGTAAGGGTCATGATCAGGGCGCCCAAAGTAGCCAATGGGGAAATTCTCCGAAAAGGGGGGTTGAGCCTCCCTGGGGAAGGTTTTCCCCCCCCATCCCTCAGGGGGCGTGAGCGGAAACCCAATTGGACAATCGCCACCCGGTCAGTGAGGTGTGGGACCCTGAAAGCGGGCAGGCATTCGGGGCGGTCCAGGACCTGGTCCCCCTGTCCCTCCTTCCCCAGTTGTTCCGCATCTCCGGCCATCGGGGGCATGGGAGATGGGAAGTCTGGGTTCATTGTTCCACGAGGGCTTACGGTGTCTGCCTCAGGGTGGAACTGCCCGTGCAGGCGGGGCTTCGGGGCGTTCTTGCCTCCGGGCTTTGAGCCCTGGTGTGATGAGGAGGGACCGCCTCCTTGACTGGGCCCCCGTTTTCCCCGGGGGGAATGGCCTTCCGGGGGTCCGACCCCCGCCCCTTAGGTGGTTCCTTGGGGTTTCCCGGAAATTGTGAGGGGATCCGGATGTGCCCCGGCGCTGCGAGTGACACAGCGATGGCTTTGGCCAGGCCTGCCATCATATCCCAAGGGTATCTGCTAAGAGTCGAGGACTCGTTGGTGCCCACATGTGACTGATGCGTGCACCGCATTTGATCCCAGTCCTGGATCGGGAGATCCGTGGCCAGCGTAGTGGCCTTCTTGACCAGCTGGCCCAGGCGGCACTGGTCGAAGGAGATTGCTGTCAAGGAGTTCTCCTCCATCCAAAGCTGCCCCTCCTCTGTGATCCAGAAGGATGAGCATTCCTTGGCTTTGGGCAGCGAGCTGCTCACCACTGGGTCCTCCGGGTGTTCCAGGAAGGACCTGGGCCCTGGCAGAGAAACCGCCGCTCGTGAGGCCCTTGCCAGGCTGGTGATGTACATCTGTCTCAGAATGAGGATGCTGTCATCATCAAGTTGAGTCTGGGCGGCCTGGTCCAGGTGTGGAAGGCCCCAAAGTGTCTCTGGAGTGCGCCCTCGCACCGGGGTGGGAGCCCCCGGTTTTGGTATGTGGCGCAGGATGGACCATGTCCTGCAGTTGGGTCCTCCTCCAATGAAGACCACTCGGCCCTGCTTTGCTGCCGTGCAAAGAGCTCCATACAGCTCGGGTTGGAGCATATCGTGGTCCCCTTTGGGTCCAGACCGTAGGATGTCTACCGCCACCACCATGCTGGAAAGGTGTGGGTAGTTGGCATGAAGACAGCTGTCCAAGGAAGTTGGGTCTTCCTTGCCTGCATAGAGCAGGACAATGATGGGCCCACTGGATGGAACTTTGGGCGATGTGCCCTGTGTCCATCTCAGCCGCTGTACCAGACGCTCAGGGATGTTCTCCATCCACGGGAAGATGTCCAATCCCGGTGACGGCTCCGTTGGACTTGTCAGGGGGGTAGCTGAAAGGCGTTGGCCCCCTTCATTCAGCCCCACCGAGCTCTTGTGGAAAACCACCGGGTCCTGCTTGATGATGTTGGGCGCCGGAAGTGGGATCGGCTGCTTCCTGGGAGTGTCCCTTGGCGTTGCGGTGTGCTGCCAGTCATCCGGCACTCGGGCCTTCTGGGTGCGGCCCCCCGTGTCAGGGCCCTCGGCACCTGCGGGGAACCGTCCCGTCCCCGCCATATCAGGGCCCTCGGCACCTGTGGCTCGGGACTGAGGCGCCGCCGTTGTGCCGGTTGTGTGGCTGTTCTGATCACGGCGAGGGCGTTGTGCACGCTGGCCCATCCTTGTTCCGCCGAGGATGGCCGCCACCTGGCCTGTCCCCCCCCTGTGTCAGGGCCCTCGGCACCTGCAGGAGGGGGCTTCTGTGCCTGCTTGGGGCGTTTGCGCCCCTTCTCGCCCCCCCCCTTAGGGCCCTCGGCACCTGAGGCCTCCCGGGGGGTAGGGGTCAGCGCCCCTAGTCAACCCGGGCAGTCCTGCGGGAGGTGGTCCCCCAGGCAGATGCGGCCCATTGCCAGGATGAGGTTGCACTTGTGGGTGCGGCCGCAGTTGCCCGGGCAGCGCCCGCGCATCCAGTTGTTACAGAACTGGTTCCCTTTCGGGTCGGTGGCTGCCTGCTTGTTACCGCCCCGGGACGCCTGATTGTTCAGGTGGGGGGGCTTACCCTTCCCTTTGTTCCCAGGCTTGCCCTTGGACTTCCCCTTGCCCTTGGACTTGTTCTTGCCCTTCTGAGGTGGTGCGTAGTCCATGGATGTCCTGGTTGATGGGCGGCCCCTGGAAAAGGTCTTGATCTTCTCATAGACCTCACGTGTCCAGAACAATGTGTCCTGCCTGACCGACAGCATGGCCGCCTTGAGGGTGTTGCCCTCATGCATCTTCTCGTGAATCTTTCGCCATGCGTTGCGTTCGGCAATTGCCAGGACGTGGTCCTCTGGCGGGGGAAAACGGCCCCCGATGTCCTCACCATAGAACCACTCGTACCAGCTCTCCAAGTCCTCCCGGGTGATGTCGAACTGGCCGAACTGCGGGAACGAGAGGACGCACATGAGGAGGGTGTTGCGGAACACCGCGTGCATCCTCTCGAGCTGGTGGCGAGTTTTGGGCTCGCCCCGCTCTTCCACCTCATCCTCCCGGTCCCAGCCATCAACCGTGCTCTTCTTAGTGGTCTTCCATGGCCGTTCTCCTGGCTCCGGGAGTGCGCTTACCAGGTATTTCATGGGGATGAAACCGATCTCGCCTCCTGCGCAGAGCTTGAACTGGCGCTTCACCAGCTGGTCGCTTCCTTGAAGGGCCAGCTTGGGTTTGGTGAGCTTGGTCTTCTCCTCCCAAACCCTCTCCAGCTGTCCCCGTTCGCACGAGACCGTGAGATTCGGGGCGGTGTCCCCGGGCGTGTGTGGCCCGGGTCCCGCTGTTGCATGCGCCCCAACTCCCATGGATCGTTGAGCCGCGTGAACCACCTGGAACATGCGGGCCGCGATCAGCCGGGAGGTCACATCCGTGTAGTGGTGGTTGTTGGGGGCGAAGCCCAACTCCCCCGGCGCCGTCTCCCTTGCACGGTCGGGCGAGTCCCACCGGGTCGCGAGGTCCTCCATCGAGACAAAGCCCTCATCCGACAGTGTCGCTTGGATGAACCACGGGATGCCCTTGAGGACCATGAGGTTCCTGGCGGTCTTGTGGAGCTTAGCCACTGCGTCCGTGTACACTCCAGGAACTTCCTGTGGTGGTGCCACCAACTCATCTGGTGTCACCGCCATGGTGTGGGTGGGCGGGATTTCAAATCACAAGACAAAAGATCAAAAGGTCCACTTGAGCCAAAATGGTGGCCCAAGTGGATACTTATTAAGAGTCAAGACAAGCGACCACCTACGGTTAACGCTTTAGCCCAGACTCTTCAAAGCACCACATTGGTGCTACTGGTACCTTAATCGCGAAACGGTGCATCCTTTACGCCGCATAAGGATTAGTGCCAAAATGGGAGGATTGCCCAGCTCCACTGGGCAGCTCCCCTCAGCAGCTGATGGGAGTAGAATTGATGCCATCCCCAACGGACGGATCGCATCAGCTGCCAATACCAACGGACGAGCTGGTCGTTGGGGAGGTCCTCCCTCCACGTATGCCGTGTGGTCCCGCTGTCGCATTTCAGGGCCCTCGGCACCTGTGCGTCCAGCGGTCCGGCTGCGGTCCACCCGGTGCGGACCCCGTCAATCCGCCGCCTGGGATGCCCGGGGACATCTCAGGGCCCTCGGCACCTGTGTCCCCTGGTTCCCGGGGCACTGGCCCCCTGGGATAGGGGTGAGAACATCTCAGGGCCCTCGGCACCTGTGTCTCCCCCCCTCCAGGCCCCTTCGGGGTTGCGTGTCAGGGCCTTCGGCACCTGCGCTCCCCGCTGGCCGCGGGGCTGGGTTCTGGGGGGGTGCCGGGGAGGGCGTATCAGGGCCCTCGGCACCTGCGCCCTCTCCCCCTGCCTCCTTGCCTTGAGGCATGGGGGGAAGCGTGTCAGGGCCCTCGGCACCTGCGCTATCCACCCCTCACTCAATTTCCGGGAGGACGACCGCCTCCTTGTCCGACTGAGTGTCCACGCTCTCGTCGGTGTCCGAGGAGAGGGAGATGGAGGCCTCGGAGTCCTGTGCTGCGTAGGGCTCCACGGCCATCCACGTGTTCGGGAAGGTGAAATGCCGGAAACATCTGGTGCATCCCAGGTACACCTCCGGCTCAGCATGGAAGTCCTGCTCCGCCAGCTCCGAAATCTTGAGCGGTCCCGGCCTCCAGCCGCACCCCACTGTGACTCCATCTGTGTCCAGTAGGTGCATGCTGTAAGCTTTGGTGGGACCCTTTCGGGCCGTGGTGGCTACCACCGTCAGTGGACCCCGAGGCGGGGGCACCTCATCCGCAGCCATCTTGGTGATGGCCGGCTTGTTGGCGGGGATCACATCCCAGCTGGCATTCGAGGGCGGTGTGTCCGGGACTTCCTTGAACAAGGCCTT
Source organism: Effrenium voratum (assembly GCA_963377175.1). NCBI lineage: Eukaryota > Dinophyceae > Suessiales > Symbiodiniaceae > Effrenium > Effrenium voratum. The sequence goes on from CAUJNA010003631.1 coordinate 253,059, forward strand.
CGGTGAGGCCGGGCACTCCACCTTGTCCTCCCAGTCCTCATGTCCGAGGTCGACTCGGACCGCCCTTCCTGCCTCGAGTTGCATGGACGGGAGCTTCTGGAGGACCTGGTCCCAGATGGAGCACACCACGTGTCGCTTCTCCCGGGTGTAGACATCCGCCGTGGACTCCTTGAACCAGTTTCCCAGGTACTGGCGCTGGTCCCTCGGTATGTGCGCCTGGAATGCCAAATCCGGCATGAAGACCCGGAAGGAGTACCATGAGAGTTCAGCCACGTCCTTGACTGGCGCGCCCTGCTTCCCCAAGGCGTCTTTGAGCCACCTCAGGGACCTGTCTGGGGTTCCTGGGCGGGGGATGAAGCCCGTCCTGTCCTTGTTGATCGTGGGGATCAGGTAGTCCATCTCGCGGAACTCCTCCGAGGCCCTGAATCTCTTCCACCACCGCTCCAAGGGGATCCACCATCTGGCCCCCGAGAAGGAGAACAATGGGGCGATGAGCGGGACCGGGTTCCGTTTGATGGCCACTGCCGACGTGGTCTTCGTTTGCCAGGCCAGCAGCTCCAGGGTGTTGCTCGTGGACTTGACCGTCTGCGGCGAGGTGTGCTGCACGTCGTTGAAGCGCGCACTGCAGGCCAGGTTGAACCTGGCCATCGCCATGATGTACCTGTCCACTGCTTTGGTCAGCTCCGGGACCCGGTTCTCCGGCGGGGCCCCTTCTGCCCCTTGTTCCAGGGCCCAAACAATTGCCCGGGTCGGAACCACCGCCTTGCGCTGTGGCTTGACCTGGGTGTCCACCAGCGTCTCCTGGATGGCTTTCCGCTTCTCCAGGAGTTGTTTGTGTTCGTCAACGTTGAGCATGCCGAGTTTAATGGAGAGCCACTTTAAAGTGCCCCACCACTTCTGGAGCTTCGCCGGGGTGACCTCCAACGTGACCGCCTGGTTCATGAGGTGCCGGACGTCGCCGGCCGTCCAGGGGAGGTTCTGGAAGCCGATCTTGCGCATGCCCTCATAGGCCAAGCAGTGTGCCCGGATGGTACGGAACCGGGCATCACCAAAGAGGTGGCCAAACTCCTCCAGCTCCCTGGCCCCCATCACCTGGTGCATGTAGGGGATCTGGTGCCGGAAGGGGATGAAGTATCCCAGGAGGCGTTCCAACCACCTGGCCCTCAAGTGTTGTTCCAACGCTCTCTGAGATGTCGGCAATTGGGTTTTGATCTTCCCTGGTTTCCAATGCCGCCACTTGTTGGCCACTGCCAGGACATCCGGGGCCTCAATCGATCCGGAAAGGATCCACTCTTCGCGGTCCCGGATGGCCTGTTCCATTTCCAGTGGAGAATAGGTGTGCGATTGCCTGGCGCCTGCCGCACGAAACAGAAGTTGTTGCAGGGTCTTAGTAGCGAGCTCCAAATCCGCCTCCTCCAGCGGTTGTGGTTGGGAGCCGAGTATCCTCGCGAGGATCAAGTTGTAGGTGTCCGAGGCCACCAGGACGTGGTTGCCGTCAGGTGCCAGCCCCACGATCCGTGTCCACGGCCGCGGGTCAAAGACCACCGCATCCGGGTTGGCGACCTTGTCCTTTTTGACCCATTCCAGGCAGCACGCCACGAGGATTTCCCCGTCCGACTGCACTGGTGCAAATCCAAGGTCATGCAAAATCAACTGGAGCGCGGTTGGCGCCCCTAGGAAGGTCGTCCCAAACGGGGAAGGGAGGCGGGGCCTCCACATCATCATGATCCACTCGAGCCGGGGGCCTAGTCCCTAGGTGCAAACCCCAACCAAACAACAGGGGGCCCCCCAAAACCCCGGAAAGTCAACCCCGAAACGGAGGAAACGGGGGAAAAAGGGGGACCCAGGGAGCCGCCCCGAAAAGGGAAAACCAAACAAGAGAGGGGAACCAAGGCGCACCCCGGATCAGCCCAAGCCGCGCCAATTTTCCTCGCCTGGTGCAAGTCTGGGCCTGCGCTGTTCCCTGGGGGGGGATATCAGCGCCTTCGGCAGCTGTCCCCCCCCCGGGGTGCGCTGCGCATCCGTTCCGGATGGCCGCGGTCCTGGATGGTGTGCCGGAAGATGGCGTTGTCCCGCATCATCACGCGGCCCCCTTCGCGATGTCATCGATGCGCTTGAGCGCAGCAGCCTCCGGATTCCGCAGAATCAGCTCCCAGATGGCATTGGAGACGTGGCCTGTCTGGGTGGTCTGGCTGAATCTGAACCTGGGCACCTTCTGGTCCACGATGGAGACGTCCCGCAACGGGGCCGAGGGCTCCACCCGGCGGTAGTACTCCAGCCGCTCCTTCACCCAGCGGTTGTAGAGGCCCTCCGGCGGCTCGTCCAACACCAGCTGCAAGATGGCCTTGCCGGCCCGGATCTGGAGGAGGCGGGTGCCCCCTCCCCCGGCACGCCAGTACCCCTTACAATACTTGCACATGTAGCCCCCCCGGGTCTCCCCTTTTGTCTTCGGGATGAGTTCCCACGGGGTGACGGAGCTCAGGACCAGGCCACACTCCATGTGCGCCCAGAAGACATGCTTCATCTCCACCGGATAGTTCTTCTTCCGGTAGTCCTTACCCACCACGCCGTGGACGTTGTCCGCCGTGATGGGGGGGTAAACGATCCCCTCATCGCCCTCGCCTCCCCTGGGGCGGATGTCAGGGCCATCGGCACCTGTCCGGCACCCAGGGGCGGAGGGGTCCAGGCCCATCAGCTTGATCATGTCGTTGGTGTAGCCGAGCTTGCGGTAGATGGAGGGGGCCACTGAGTCGGGGACTGCGCCGACCCACCACTGCTTCGTGTTGCAGCGCCAGTTGACCTTCACCTCCGCCAGGGCCCCCGGGCCTCCAATGCGGTCCATGAGGGCCTTGTACACCTCTGGGAACTGCTGGAGGCTCTCCACCGGGACCGAGATGCGCTCGTCGCATACCGCCCGCAGGATCATCTGCTCCTTGGAGTCCGCCACGTCCTGGACCGGGAGCTGCATCACCTCCGCCGGGGTGTCCGTGAGGAAGGCCCGGGCCGCGAGGACCTTGCCCATGGCCCGGTAGACCAATCGCCACTCCGGTCCTGTCTGCGGAAACGGAAGGCCCTCCTCCTTCAGGAAGCACCGCGCGTCCTCCTTCAGGGTCTCCCAGCCCTCCAGGCGGGTCTGATTCTGGGCCTTGTTTTTCGGGCCCCGCTGCCTAGGGCCCTGCAGCAGTGGCAGAGACTCCCAGACTCCCCAGAGCTGGCGCAGGGTGTAGCTGTGCCCGAACATCCCCAGTAGGCCTGGGAGTGTCCAGGACGAGATCTGGCGCATCCAGTGGAAGTCCTCATCCGGATCGTGGGGGGCAGCCCAAAAGATGGATCGCAGGTTTTCAGGGTAGGGTCGGTCCCCCGCCTTCGCCTGCTGGTGCAACTCATCAACGGAGTACCTGGCCCAGGGGAGTCCACCCACCTGGTGGTTCCTGGGATGCGTACCCTTCTCCAACGCCTCCGGATTCACCTTGGTGAGGTTTTTCGCCCAATCCGGGACGTGTACCGGGCCCGGTCGTCGGACCCAGCGGCCCGCAAAGATACGGACCTCTCCGACCCGTTTGCTCATCATCCAGCGCAGGACCGAGAGCTGCACCTCCGGGTCCTTGGTGTCCAGGCCCACCGGGGTGGCGGACGGCTTGTCAGGGCCCTCGGCACCTGAGCTCGTCACGCCAGAGTTCGAGGCTGGGGGGATGGTGGGCGGCCTGTCAGGGCCCTCGGCACCGGCGCGCCGCACCAGAGCCCCCCGCCTTTGGCATGGGGATCCCTGTCAGGTCCGGCAGATCTGACAGGAGGGCCGCCGGGAAGGGATTCCTACCCAGCGAGATGACCGCCTTGGCCTCAAGGTAGGAGTCCGTGAGGGATGTGAGGTCGTCCATACTGAAGTCCCTCCATGCCGTTGTCGGCTCGAAGACCCCAGTCTCAATGGCGACCCGGACCTCACTAGGCCACGCACTGAAGGGAGGCGCGATGGGCTCGAGCATTCTGGTTTCGAGGGAGCCCTTCGCCTGTCTGGCTTGGTGTTTCGCTTTCGCCTCCTCCGCAGTGGTCTGGGCCTGGAGGAGCTCCGGTGTGGGTCTCCCCCAGTCCGCACCCAGCTTGTCCAGCAGCTTCTCACGGAAGAGGTCCAAGTCCAGGTTCTTCAGGAGCAGGCCTCCATCACCTCCTCCGTCAATGGCCCCCCCTTGAAGTTCGTGGAGGACCGCCGCGGAGCGCTCCACCGCTTCCACCTGGTCCGCCTTCTTGGCCTCCTCCTGGGCGATGGTGGTGGCGTTGAGCCGGGTCTGAATCTTGAAGGCCTTCACCGCAGACGGGTGGAAGGCTCTGCATTCCTGGCCCTCTTCCTTGTCGCCTGGCAATGGGGGCCTCTCCCCCGGTGGGGCCGTCAGAAACTCCTCGTCCAGCTCCATGGGGCAGTTCCTGATCACCGCCCGGACCGAGGAGGGGACGAAGTCCGAGAAGCTGGCCTGGTCCGGGTTCTCGCAGGCCATCGGGTCGGTGGCCAGCTCGCTGACGTCCACCGAGGCACTGAGCTTGAGGTCGCGGGCCCGGTCCGTGTCAGGGCCTTCGGCACCCGCGGACCGGGCCGCCGTCCAGACCGCATTGCCCTGGTCATCCACCGTCAACTGCCAAGGGCGGTTCTCCAGGCCCCCGTACCCCAAGCCAGCGCGCTTGCCAACCTGCTGTCCCGGGGTGCTGAGCCGGGCCTCATGCTCGTACTTCATCTTGGCGATGTAGAAGGCCTCCACAACGCGCTCCAGGCCCCCCCGCTTGAGTTGGGGGCCCTCAAAGCCTCGCAGGAGCCGCTGGACGTCCTTGGCCTGCAGTCGGCGGAGCCTAGTGGCCGTGGTCGCATCGAAGCAAGGGAAGTCGCCCGCCATCTGGTCGTCGCTGAACTGGTAGAGGCCCTCCGAGACCTTGAGGGCCTTGGTGAACACGCTCCCCCCCGGCGGGGGGGCTGCGGGGTTCTCATCCTCCTCCGAGGACGCCTGCTCCTTGACCTTCGCCATCAGCTCCCGGCGCCTCTGCCACTTGGCGTCTGCCCGGGCATCCAGGCGGGCCTCCTCCAAGCGGGCTGCAGCCGAGGGGGACCTGGGCATCGGCAGCTCCTTCTCGTCCTTCGCCAGGAGCTCCTCCATGGGCACGTCCTCCTCCGGCGGGTTCAGGAGCTCCAGGAACGCCCCTGGGGGGCGTGTCAGGGCCTTCGGCACCTGCGCCACCCCAGGGGCTGCATCTTCCATCGGCTCATCCTCTGCCTTGCGCTTGGCCGGGATAAGGGGGGCCTGCTCCAGCTCATCTGCGCTGGAGAAGAAACGCTCGTCAGGTGCCTGAGGGACCTCAGCAGCCAAAACGGTCCATCCTTCTTCCTCCCTCTTCACGAGGCTCGCCAGGTACTTTGCCATGGAGGCCTTTGCCTTAGCCTTGGCCTCTGCTACCGCGGCACCAGCGTAGGCGGGGGCGTACATGGCTTTGAGAGTAGGGGAAAGAAAGATTTCAAATCACAAGACAAAAGATCAAAAGGTCCACTTGAGCCAAAATGGTGGCCCAAGTGGATACTTATTAAGAGTCAAGACAAGCGACCACCTACGGTTAACGCTTTAGCCCATGGGAGCAATGTCACCACTTTGTTGGTCGATTGAAAGGGTAAGCGAAGTCTTTCCTGTGTCCAAAGCTGGGCGTCTATCAGAGGAACATAGCTACAACCTATCTCCAGAAGTGCATGTGTTGGTTTTAGTCAATGTTCTAGGGGATTAAGTAGTATGGTCCTCCGGATTGATCCAAAGTTGCCCTTCAACCAACACATATTGGAAGTCTCGTTGCAAGACTGATGTTTCTTGCAGAGGGGCCTGGGGGTGTTCATTCTCCCCTGTAAATTTGCCCGGAACCCAAACAGGGGGTCGCAAGCATTGGATTAGTCCCGTCATCATTTGATGACTCTTAGGGAAGCAATCCGAAGTTAACACTACAGTGGATGAGGAGTTTCATCCATCCCAACTGGTGCCGATCGGCGTCAATTTGGTCCATCATTACCGCGCAACAGCAAGCGAGCCCTCGCCTTCCCATCCGCGGAGTACATGGCAGTTCTCCTCAGCACTCAGCTTTGTTCGGGACTCGTCCTCAAGTTGTGGAACGGGTTGGATGATGCTCAAGGGAAATGATCGCAATTTCAAACAATAGGAAGCAATTGTTGTCTAGCGAACACAACAAACAACTCGCTTTTTTAATGGATGTTGAAATCCAATCAACAGTCGAGATGACACTGCGGATGTTAGGAGGATGTCAACCCCCATCAACTAAAAAATGCACAACTTTCCTACACTAAGAAACTGCAGGTCTTTTGGGTACTACTTGCAGGAACGAGCAGCAGCTCCATATGCCTCCAATGTTTTTTTTCACTTGGAAAGGACTGCCTTGAACATTGTGATTGGGTGGTGAGCAGAACAAAAAACAACTGGTTGGCTCTTCTAGTGGCTGACTGCTCCAGGACTGTAAGAAAAGCACAGGACGTGGCTTGCCCAAGTCCAAGGCGTCAACCCCCGCTGATTACAGTCATCCGAAAATCATCCAGCGCTGAAACATAGTCCGCTGAAGCTTTAGTTAGCCTTGGCCGCTGGGCTCCCCCATTGTGGATGCTTGTCTTCAGATCTCGCGCGGTAATTACTGTTTACCCACCATCACCGCAGTGTAGTTTCCTCCTTCCAGCTTCAGTCATTCAGATTAAGCGGGGAAGAAACATGTCCAAGGTCGGGTTGTCAAACATGAGCCCTTCTTCGCGGAGCGACATGAGTTATTCTTCTGGGGCACGATGTTTCAGTCACATCTGCAGCTAAGTGGGATCCAGGGCCTCAACTTGGGCTTGTCTCAAAATAGGGGACCCCAAAATGGTGGCATTCCTTCTAAATTCGCTCTCTGCAATCCTCAAAAAGCGTACCCTCAACAAAAAACAGTCACACACACACACACACCCACCCACGCACGCACGCACGCACGCACGCACGCACACACGCACAGAACGCGCACACTTCTCATATGATGTGTCCCCGTGTGTCCCTTCTTTTTTTCAAGCTTTCCTCGCCTCTGGCGTACTCTTCAGTCATCGAACTGGGCCCCCAGGCCAGGCCAAGTCGCTCATGTCGCCAGAGTTCACCTGATCCCAAGACCTTTGGGCCTGCTACCAAACTGCCGTGCCTCAAACGAAGGGGAACCTGAAAGGATGCCGAAGGCATTGAGCTGGCGGAGATTGCCCCAATTTTTGAGAAACACCCATGGCCTTCGCTGTCAGAATCTCGACCACCCCCAACTGCAAAAAGCGTGCCCCCTCCATACACTACTGCCCTACCCAAACAAGAAAGATGTATGGGCAGGGGTCCATCTATTGGGTGCATTGCTTTGGGTTCATCCCCAACCTTTCTCAAACCGCCAGCTCGGAAGGCTTTGGTTGCCTACCGAAACTCTTCCGAATGGGCGGGGGTAACCAGCTGGCTACCAGTGCTTTGCCGATGCTCTTTTTCATCTGCTGTGGTTTGCCTAAAATCTCAGAAACGAACTCGGGCACATGGCTCGATGTTCGACCCTGGGTTTCTTACTTTCCAAAACGAGTGGCCAACAAAGCTTCTGCAAGGTCACCGATCCACGGGAAGCTTGACGTGGGTAAAGGTCCCAGCTGGGGGACAAACGCTGATGATCAAAACCAAGCGGATCTTGACGGTTCCCAGTGTCTGACTCTTGCCTTGCAATGTCAAGTGGCTTCTGTCTGCCTGTTGCCTCCCAAGATCCCAGATCGCTCACAGCCTAAATGCCCTCAACTAAATTCGCCCGCCGAGCGGAAACGACGAGAGGAAACGGAAGACTCCCATTCCACAACAGACTCCACCACCCATGCGCCTTCCCGATTCAGATGCACTGGCCCTCATCACCTCTTACCAAGCCTCCCTGATCCTGGATGTTCTTAGCGCAGACTCTCCAAACAAAGAAAACTGGTCGATTCATCATGCAACCCTTCCCCAAACAAACTCCGGAAAGTAGCCCCAATTCCAAGCCGAAACAAATCCTTTAGGGGATGCGGTTGTTGCAACATGGGGTAACCTTTTGAAAGCGTTGGTTCTCCCTTGGGATTGGCTTGATGCGGTCATATTGCCAAGTATCCGGAAAGGATTGGCACCAGCCAGCCAGCCAGCCAGCCAGCCAGCCAGCCAGCCAGCCAGCCAGCCAGCCAGCCAAAACCAACCAAGACATGTTCACAAAAACAAAATGATCCCATTGGTCCAAACAGAAGCCACCCTGTCCCATGTACTCTTCCGGCACAAGCCTGTCTCACTTGCCCCGGGGTTCTAAACCTCAACAAAACGTCCTCCGTTGATCGGTTGATCCTTTTGGGGCTGGGCGATTTTATAGGTAACCCAGCAAGAAGGCCGAAGAAAGAAAGGCGCCCGGAATGCCCAGGTTGCACCTGCTCTCATTCTCCACTTTCCCTTGCCGTCCCGCGCCTCTGCCCGGATGGCTGCGAACAGCTCCTCCATGCAGCCGGTGCCCCGCGACTTTTTCAGCATGAAAAATGATCAACCGCCTGGTGGGCCAAGGAACTTCACGCTTAACCATCTCGAGCATGGAATCAATTGGTCGTTCTTTCTTCAGGAGTGGCAGCGCTTTCTGTCTTTTTGGGGAGGGGCCACCAGCTTGTTGAGGAGACCAAGTCTTTGCTTAGGAGGACCAAAGTGTTTTGGAATAGCAAGGTGTGTTTTGGGGTACCAGGGGTTGATATTCTCAAGCAAATGCAACCTCGTGGCGTTTGCCTCAAAATCCCAACCTTAGCCAGAACTTGGTACCCCCTCTCCAACGTTGGCTGGCATCCATTCCCATAACATCCTCAAAGTTACCCTCCAAATGCTCTACAGGGAACCAGCCCGAAATGGACTTTTTGAGAACTCTTAGCTGTGGGTCAAAACGAATGGTACCATTTTGGGTTAGGTGCACCAGCGATTTTAGTCTATTTTAGTGGGGATTGGGATGTTCACTGGGGGTACGATTTGGATTTCGACCCATGGCCCCCTCAGCAGTCGCCACTTTCAGGGGCTCAACGGCGGTCGCCTCGAGCTCCGCGGCGCTGTGCAGCACCAGCCGCACCCGGCGGTCGTAAAAGAGGTCCAGGGCCTTCACGAAGCGCCGGACCTCGGGGATCGAGGTCCGTCCCGGTGTCCTAAATAGATAATGTTAACCTCGGATTAATAAACCCCTGGTTGATTTTTTGGGGGGCCCCTTTTAGTGGGGATTCATCACGTTTGGAGGGAACACCCCCATAATAATGGGACGTGTTTATCAATCCTGGGTCAACATTACCAAGGATTCATGATGGGATATTCAAGGGATTCACCATGTTCCTTTGATCCAAGGGAAACCCAAAACGGATTACCTGGGAACCAAGAGGAACCAACCATGGGGCCATTTTAAGAAAACTCGGAACACCCCTGGCTGGTGATAACAGGGGCTCAACCTTCGGGTACCTGAGCCTGAAATTGCGAGCCAACTGCATTTGCTTTGCCCCAAGAACATGGCACGACTGTGCCGCCCTTTCGATACTTCTCAAATCAACATGCTGGCGGTCTTGTCGGTTGCTCCTATGAGCTATGGTCAATGTATATATATATATATATATGTATTTGTATGTGTGTGTATATATATATATATATATATATATTAATCTGCAATGTGGCAAGCGCCTGGCTGGCAGGACCCTCCTCGGGTCATTTCGCCTTGTCAAACCTGCCCTCCATGATTCTGGGGTCATTGCTTTGACGGTTTCTGGTGGTTATCAAAGTCAGCAAATTGGGGTTGTTTTCCTTTAACCCACCACCTAGGTGGTGACTTTGATCATGGTAAAATAATGAGGCCAAATGATTGAAGACTGAAAGGTAGGAGCTCCATGACTCGGCTCCTCGAGGCCCGCTATTCGTTCCGAGGCCGGCGCCACATCTGCATCCTCAAGAGAGGTGAACCTGCCGGGAAGACGCCGGCGTCCCAAAACCGAGTGACCCCCACAGCACGGCTGAGGCAAGCGACTAAATTGGGGTCCCAAAGCCTCAATGTGTTTGACTAGCATTCATAGGGGTCCAATCGCTTTGTCCCAAATTCTAGAACAAAGCGACTAAATTGGGGTCCCAAAGCCTCAACTAGCTTGAATAGAATCCAAGGGGTCCAATCGCTTTGTCATGGCTTGGATTTGATCGAACCCAGTGCCAGTGGCTGGCCAAGTCTTTTCACTTGGCTTGCTCTTTACCACCGGGTCACTGGTCTGTAGGTGTGGGGAAATCGCCCTGAGTTTGCGATGCTCAATCTGCCAGAAAGGTCTTGGGTTCTGGCAACCGCCCAGCCCCTCCTACGGAAAAGAGCGGAGCCTCAAGGGTTGGCTTGGCCTTGAGGCGTTAGCTTTACATCTCTTCTCTGGGGAATTCTGCGACTTGGTGAGTCCCATGTTCCGAAGGGAAACCAAGGAAAACCACCTTGGCAGGCGGCGGTTTTCGCCACGCCCAAGCCCCAAAGGCCTGAGCTGCCTGCCCGTCCCGGCGAATGGAAAGGCAAATGCGTCAGTCTAAACAAAGCGTGGGAAAGCAATTTTTGGCCACGGATTTCCTGAAGGTCACATCTCTCAACATGGAGCTTTGTCATCCAGACCCTCTAGACAAGGCTCCCCATGTCTCCCCACACATCACCCCAACTCAAGGCAGAAGGCAGCTCACTTGACAGCCAGGAACTGTTTTTTCAGACCCTAAGGTCACCGATTGGCGCAAAAGACTGAGCGATCCATGATTCAAGCTTCATACGTGTTCACGCGTGTATACGTGTATGCATGTGGAAGTACGCATGTACATACATAATGTATCAACATAGATACACATATCATGTCTGTGAAATGTCTGTAATTGTATGCGTGTTTCGTTGTATGTATCTTAGACATCTCATGTGCATCCGCGGCCAAGGAGAGTCCAGCGGAGAAGAAAAGAAAGGTGGACTTGGCGGCAAGTGTAAGCCAATCCCCGCCGCACACCGCGTTTCTCGTCCGGCAACCAAGGCGTATGCTCGGCGCGCAAGCCATGCTCGCACTACAAACTCCAAACGTGCCGCGCCTCCCCGTCGATTTCGACTCCGGGCAAAACCCGCGTCGCAGAAAGTCGAGCAAATACTTTGGTCTATAAAACAAACAACGCTGCACTTCATGCTTCTTTGGGCTGGACCTTCGAGCTTCTGTTTCGGGACGTCACAGGGAAAGTGTTCAGCCAGCTGATTGTTTTGAATTGACGAGTTCCAAGGCAAAACAAGCTGGCCTCTTCCAACGGCCTTTGGGCCTCTCTGGGCCTATCGATCAAGGGGGTCGCAAATGTTCGGTGTTCAGCTCGGGAATTGATGGAACGCAAAGCTCAGCTGAGGTCGTACGCCGAGAACAGCTTGCATCGAGGGAGCTTCCCACAAAATGGCTTCCAAGGACCCGGTTCCCGTCAAATGATCTTGCACACCTCCCGGAATTTCCTTGACCACATTGCGTGACGCTTGCCAAGTGCCTGGAATCACCAGGTCTTTTTGATTCTCAGGGCTTTACCATCAAGGGCTTTCCCCTCAGTCACAACTGCTCACGGGCTTGGCCTTGTCAGGGGCAACTTGGGGATCCTTTGGGAGGCTCTGGACTCTTCTGCCAGAGGATTCCATGACTGGTTCTCCTCCCTTGATCCGGGAAACACGTGGACATACGCTGATAAGTTAGCTGACATAAACCCCAAATCAGGTTCACTTTGGGTGGTCTCCATTTCGAGTAACACATAGAACTGTATGTGTTCATATGTTTATATATATATATATACGTGTCTATCATGCCACGCATGACCATTTCCCTTTAAGTCCAAAGGGGAAGTCAAATAGCCAAACACGGTTAAAGAAACATGGGCCATAAACAAGCATGACAAAGCAATGTGGTCAGTTTCAGGGTGCCTTTTTCCGGGCTGTCTAGAGACACCAAACCAGCGGAAGCTCCGCGTACCGGCTTCGCTCACAGCTTCTCAGGCGCTCAAGGCGCCCAGCGCGCGGCGGCGCGCGCGCAGCGCCTCCAGGACCTCGCTGTAGCTCCAGGTGAGGCCCTGCCAAACCGATGCTTTTTTCACAAAGGAGAGGTGTCTCCTAAAAAAAAACAAGGAACGAATCTCGAGTTACTCCTAGAGGAAAACCAGGAATTTCCAAATTTGTAGTCTAGCTCCGGCTTTTCCGGAACGCTCCGAGTAAAAGACCTTCCCGAGCTCGTTTTGCCGCAAACAAAGACATGGAACGGCGAGGCTGCTTTGCAGAAACAAGTAAGAGGTATAAATGTTCACCCTCCTGAAGCGTTTACTTGCTTACGTCACAATGACGATCTAGTTGTGTGTGTAGGCGAGTGACGTTGTCATCTCAGGCGCCCAATCAGAGCTCAGTGGATGCAAGCAGCAAGAAAAAGGCACTTCAAAAGGCAACACTTCCTGAGCCCACCTTCGTCGCACATCCAAGCCCTGGAAAAAGCGGGGTGTGATGAAGCCAAGAGTTTGCCAGTGATACGACTCAAAAACCCTGGTTACGTTCTGGAAGGAACAATCAGGGCTTGCAAATTGCACCCCCTACTTAAGCCATACAAACCACACATCTAACCCAATAGATTATGTACTCGTCCGAAAGCAAGGTTTTGTTTCTGATAACCCGCTGATTTTCCGCGCCCTTCTTTTCGCCAGGGTTTACTTTCCCAGGAGGCAAAACACAGCTGGGATCCCGCATCTCTGCTCTCGGGCACTTGGCGTTGTAGCCCCGCTCGAAAATAGACGAAAAAGCGAAACCTCGAGACTCAAGACGAAAGTCAGGGAAGTGTCTGATGCGCAAACGGATTTCCCGGAAAGTGCGATCCACATCACAGGCTGCCTTTCTGAGTCCAAGTCCAGGTCTTTTGACAGAGAAACGATCACCACAAAGAGCACCATCTTCGGGGGCTCAAGCACGCGCAAGCATCCGTTTCCACTTGCGAGGAGCGAAAGGAAAAGCGAACCAGGTAAGTATGGAAGCCAATGGGTGCTATGGTGTCCAACCTTGGCAAAAAAAACCGTTGGGGTGGCTTGAATTGGTCAAACTTCGGCGTCTTGGAGTGGACACAAAAGAACACCCAGTTTCAGAGGCCTTTGAGAAACTGATTCAAAGTCACAGCTCTGTGGCAAATGGGGGGCCTTCTATGGCCTTCTATGGCCTTTTGCACTTTTGCCGGCAACGCCTTGACCATTTGTCGGCCTTGTGTGGAATGGTTTGCAAGGATCATTTGCATGTTCCCTACTAACAAGCCCAAAGGGGTACCTTTAACAAAACACACACACACACACTCACATACACATCCATATTGATTCCACTTACCAACAGAGGAAATGTAAGACACCCCGTCTTTACCAGGTTTTCCATTTCGGCCCCCCAACCATGCTTAGTCAACGTTCAATCCTACGATTCCAGTTGGCTTTGATCATCATTTTAGTCGAGGCAAACACGGAAGATGGTCCCAAACGATGACCCAGGAACTTCTACAACTCCAAAAACCTGAAATATGGATTGGATTCTGAGGTACAGGACACCTCTGAACTGCTTGGTGACCCCAGTGTGACCCCACGTCTCCTCCAAAGGAGTCTTGAGGCGCACAAAGCAGCTGCCCTCAACGGACTTCGCCAAAAAGGCCAGCAGTCGCGCCATGGGCCGCAGACTCCAAATTCCAAAAGCTGAAAGACTTCCATTTGCTTAAGCCCCCTGGGAAAAAATAATATATGTCCGGTAGTGATTCCCTTTAAAAACAGCAAGGGAACACAAACATATTCTTAACAAAATGGATGAAAAAGGGTGTTTGCCGATTTTCCCTGATTGACCCCCTATTTTTCTGCCTTTTCGCTGAGCTCCCTTATTTTTCTTGACCCCTAGTTCGCCGATTTTCATGATACCCCCTGTGTTATTTCAACTGTCGCAATTCCTTATTGGCAGGTGGATCCCAAGGATCGATGGAACCAGGCCTCCAGCTTTGCTTCTCTGATTTGTTTTCTTCTGGTGTTTACCTCTAGGCCTCAGGCTTTAAACCTGAACATCAAGCCGTATTACTGGTATCCCCTGCTTGCTTTGGTACATGGAACCGTTGGGCTGGCAAAAATCTTGAGAAGGATTTGGCACCTATCTCTACCCAGGTAGCACTAAGGTAGCAGAACGCTAAACCCATCCAAAGCGGGACCAGAACTCAAAGCCACGCGCCGGAATCTGATCGAGCAACTCGGTTGCAAGGATAACAGTCTCTTATCGATTTCCAAGCGGATCAACAGCTCCAAACAAGGACGAAGTCTGCATCACCGGATGAAACCCTCGACAAACCACCTGGTGCAAAGCCCCGCCCAGGCTCGGAACCTTCGCCATGAAAAACAATACGCTTTGGATCAATGGGTCGGACTTTCAACAAAACTGGTCTCACATCGCGAAATGGAAAGATCTTGATGGAAAAAGGCAACCGTGCACAAGAACCCGCGGCTCGTTACTTTTCCGAGCCCCAACATTTGTGGGCCTGGATGTCGGGGGTGACAAGAGCAACTTCTCCGCTCTTTGTCATTGAAGTGCGCACATTCTGGTCCCAGATTTCGACAAGTACTGCGCAATGTGTTTGTGTCCACCGTTGGCAGCCATCTGCATCGGCGTGTATCCGAGTTCATTCGTCTTGTTCTTGTCTGCGCCAGCTTTCACCAAGTAGCGCACAATGTCGTTGTGGCCCTGCATGGCCGCCAAATGCAAAGGCGTGCTTGCAACAGGGTTGGCCTTGTCCTTGTCAGCACCAGCTTCCACTAAGCAGCGTGCAATGTCCATGCGGCCATGAAGAGCGGCCAAAATCAGTGCCGTCTCTCCTCCATGGTTGGCCTTGTCCTTGTCAATGCCAGCTTCCACCAAGCAGCGCACAATTTCCTTGTAGTTGTACAGGGTGGCCACATGTATGGCCGTACATCCCTCCTTAGTGACCTTGTCCATGTCAGAACCAGCTTCCACCAAGCAGCGCACAACGCCTTCATGGCCATGATATGCGGCCAAATACAAAAGGGTAAAACTAGAGCCTTCACCGGATTCAAAGTCTGGGTCATGAGGCGTATCCAAGAGGCTCGCCACCTCCGCTGTTTGACCGATGTGCACAGCATTCAGCAACTCATCCTGTCCGTCAGCGGTGTACGCCCGAACCACCGCCACCATGTCTGCATCCATCCATGGGCTCTCCGCTCTCAGCGCCTCATCCTCCCAGCTGAGCATGAGCCGCCGGAAATTCCTGATCTGCATTTGTCCGGCTACGTGGCGCCGAAGCGCATCACAGAAGCTGCCGCCGAGCCGGTGGTGCTCCTTCCACCACACGGCGAACTCTTTGTCTGACATCACTTCCTCACCAGTGACTGTTCGAACACGCCCCATGGCTGCGCTCGCAAGTTACAATCCCTGACAAAATGACAAGAGCATTAAGCCTACAGAGCGACTGCCTACCTGTTTTGGCCAGCTTTTGGAGTTGTGCTGGAGCCAAATTCATGGTGAGCTCAATTCGGAGTTCAACAAGCTTGCATGATCAAGATCGCTTGGTCTTTTTCCCGAGAATGAAAAAGGAGGTTGCGATATGTCCAGGTTTAGAGATTCTGTGTTCATGACATATTCTTGCAGATGGAATATTGGCATGGAGCTGCTTTTGCTGTCTGGGCAGTGGTTCTTACGTCTTGCACCAACTGGGGTAGTGAAGATCACCCACTGAAAAAGCATCTGTTGAGATCTGTCACTGAAAATTCCTTGGCGCCTGTTCCTAGTTGTCCTTTCTTTGGGGGTATCCCAAGGCTGCAAACGTTTTGTTGCTTGAGGGATCGGGAATTCAATTCAAGGGTATGGCTTGTCATTTCGAGTTTAAGCCTTCCGGCACCCCTTTTTTCAGACAACCACTGAAACAACCTGGCACACGGGCACATGATACATCACGAGGTCAGGGGATTGGGTTCATGTTTATCTTCTCCACATGATGAACGTTTCTTCTGCTCTTGGGAATCTCGCTTTCAGATTCAGGTGACCCGTCCACACGAAAGGAAACCCCATCCACCCCCCCCCCCCCGGATTCATTTCCCTGAGTCGAAAATGGTCATGTTCCCAATTGCTGGCGAGGCCGACGCGTGGCACGGGATGAAAGACCAGCCCATTCTTGCCGAGCAGGCCCTTTGGCAGTGGCCTTTTGTTGGGTCCTCCTCGAAGTAAACGCTGACTATTCCAAGTGAAACTACATGCTCATGGTCAGTCTCAAATTGATCGAATGTTCCAAGTGCTTTTTGGTCATTCGGATGGATCCGAGGCGACACAAAGTAGAAGCATGCTGATTCATGCTTGCCCTCCACGCTGCACCATAGCAGCGAAGCATTGGTTGTTCAAATGTCGATGGGCAGGCCAGCATGTTGAAATGAGCGTCATGCTCAGCGAAGGGTCAGCCGTTTGAGCTCGCCATGAATTTGGCTGTAGCACAACCGCCAAAATACCTCCTCACAATCTACCCTTAAGGCTTTGTGGAATTTGGGGGGGGGGGGGAATGGGAACGAGGGTCTACACTCCAGGCTGGGTTCGCTCAAAGGCCCAGGTGGTGTCCATTTACTTTTCCTCTAAACTCGGTTGCTTTCTGCTCCCCTGCTTAAAGATTTTAACTTTTAGTGGTTTAATTAAAAACCTATTAGTTGGCAAAAAGGTGTAAAGTCCTAACATCCAAGCAAAATGCACCAAACTAAAGATACCAAACCAAGGGTTCCCTCAAACATCATGCCTCGAACTTGTCTCGCTTTTCTCCGCTCTCCGCAGCAACTCCCGGATGTCCAAGTCCAAGACCGCCTCCTCACCGCCTGGCGCCCGCAGGGAGGCCCGGCCAGGACGGGAGCTACGTCCCTAGTCACAGAGAAACTTAGCTGTGGGTATTCCACATGTCCATCTCAAAGCAAGGGGGAAAATGAACAAATCACTTCCAAGGAAATTTTCACAAACATATAAGACACTTAAGTGGCGTACCCGTTAGAGCCTCCAGGAAGGAAAGCAAATAGAAGGGCACCCTCCTGTTTGCGGCCACTCCTGCAAAAAAACGTCCGGTGGATTTGAAACGGATGCCAGAGCCACCAATGGAAAGGAGACCCACAACCTTCTGCACAGCCACAGACAGGAGGGCAAAGCCAAAAGGCAGAAAGCTTGGCTTCTTCAGGTCGCCACTTCCCGACTGCTTGTGCAACATTCTGGGCAAAACATGCAATATAGGAATCCCCAAGCTTCATGGGTGAGGTCGCAAGCCTGATTTGTGTGAGGTCGCTCCAATTTGTGCGGCAAAATGCCTGGGGCGCGCGATCGAGCCACACAGTTTTGTTAGAACGGCAGAACAGATGTCGCATGTTTCAAGCTACTTCACTGTTCACGTCTGAAGCATCAATCAGGGGTTCAACACATTGCAACTCGCTCGGCCAGAGCCTTCAAACCCACTGCATAATTCTGCTCGCGCACTTGGAAGAGCGGCGCTACTCTCGGTTGTGCAAAAGTTATGCGCAACGGGGCATAGCTGCACATGACCCATGCCGAGCAAACCAGCAGGAGTCCACATAACAAAGGGCAGTACAGAAGCCTGTTGCAGCTGCATTGTCACAATGAGCTTGCGCAGTGCCTCATTTAATCGCGGATATTCATTCTGAGAGGAGTGGCCAGATTGGCCCTCTGCCTGTGTGTGATATGCTTTGCCGTTGGGCTTGCAGTGACTGCTGGAGCTTCTGCTCATGATCCAGCTACTAATCTGTTAAGAAGCTAAGTTCCATCACTGCTATGGTCACAGCATGCACCATACTCACGAGTAGTTATGCGCCGTTGTTGTATATGCATTCTGCTTCCGCTGTGAGTGCTTCCACTTCTCCTCCTGCCCCGGTCACCACGACTATGGTGACTGCTGCTGGTAAAGCTACCGAGCCCCACATCAATGACTTATCTGGCTTACATCCAAAGTCTAAGTTGCAAAAGAACCTCCAAAAGTTCTCTTGCATACTGCAAAAACATGCAAAAACACCCACTCCACCTTGACACAATAATGGACATTCCATCATGGAAGACAGTCCTCTCCCCCGTGGTGAAGACGTCTTTCATGCGGCAATTGACCGGTGAGGAAGCATAGGTGTTGCCCTTCGACCTTTTAGGCAAGTAAGGATCCCACTTGAGGACTTCTACATAAAAGAGCCCCAAGCCAAAAGCACCTGGTGTCTGGCGTTGCTTTTGTATCCAGCGCCTTCAGGGGAATTGAGCTCCGGGGCGTGCTCTTCCGACCTCTCGCTCCCCGAAGCCCAGTGCGGCGATTTCTGCATGTAGTCCATCAGTCTTCCAGAGACAAATATGACATAACAGCATTAGGCATGTGGCATATCCCGTCCCACTTTTTTGGGCATGTCCATGTTCCGGTCCGGGCGCCTCGACGCCCGCGCAGGGCGCTGAGCACGTTGCCCGCCATGGGCTCCGCGCCGCGCGTGAGGACACTGCCTGGCGACAGGCTTGGAACGGGCAGTCTGCCTTTCTGCCCCAAAGTGCCCCAACGACTTTGCCATCGCGTTACACAAAGTGGCCCCATCCCGCGAACCGCGAACCACCTGTAAGATCCCACAAAAGACCCTAAGGCTTTGCTACGGGCATATTTGGTGCATGACAAGATCACTTCTTGAAACATCAGCCAACCACATATCAACCGGATGCAATTTGCCGTGCCTAAAACCCACAAAATGGCCATAAGTCCCCCTTCCCCCCCCCCCCCCCCGGAAAAAAAAAAGGCAGAAAAAACCAACTCACCTCGCCATCCTCCCGCCTTCGGTCTCGCGGGGCGCCAGCTTGAACTTGAAGCCCTTGGGCGTCACCTGAACGACTCGCACCATGTGGCTGCGGTGGTCAAAACCGTTGTGGTGGATCCCTCCCATTTTGGTGGGGATTGGTGAATTCACCACCCATTTAGAACCTATATTTTTAGTGGGGATTGGGATGTTCACTGCGGGTCGGGATTTTGACCCATGGCCACGTCAGTCGCCATTTTCACACTATGTCCTAAGCTTTACGGGAAACTAAAATGTGAAATAGGCAGCTTGGTGACGTTTGACAGCACCAAAAGGGTGATAAATGGAAGTCAAATAGATACACGCCATGACGCCCTTGTGCTTTCTTGGGAAAAACATGGAAAAACCTTGGATTGTGGACTGGTGTCAAACCAAGAGCCTTTCTTCGTTGTTTCCCTGAAAAGTGGGACAACCGCCCTATGAATTCACCAGGTGCACCAACACCACCAAATCCGGTAAGTATGGACCACGGTGCCCTTGGTTCTCCCCTGCTAAAGGGGCCAACAAAAATTGCTGTGCGCACGCAATCGCCTGGCGTGCTCCTGGTGGCGCCGAAGCGATGGAGAGGCTCGGCGCAAGCGCCTCACCTGGCCGTCCCGACCTATTTCCCCTACCATTCTAGGGGACACTTCCCCATTCTTTCCAGGGATCCTTCTTTCCAGAAAACCATCAGAACTCCAGGGGAAACAGCTGGTTTTTGAAAAGAACGATGGTTGAAAAGAATGGGGAATGAACCCCTAGAACCACGGGAAACTCACTGGGCCAAGATGATGTTTAGAACCACAATGCAGCGTACTTGCTGGATCTCACTAGGGAATCAACCAAAAGCCAGTGGTTGGCATCCTGCGGTTGGGAGGTCACGAGGAGCTTCCCCATTGACGCTAGAAACGTTCGACCGATCTCATGGAGGGCCGCCACGTGAGCGCCCACAGCCCATGACATTTGGTTCTATGTGGTTATGAAGATTTGAGTTTTGTTGCGCCATACTGTAACCACCAAACAAAGGTCGTACCACCTATACCGCATGTCCAATACTCAATCCAGCTGTCTTGGGCGCTCACCGTGTCACTTGAGCTGCCAGGAACTCGTGGTTGAAAACCAATCCATACACCACCGGAATGATCCCACATGCAGCCTGGGTGCCTCTCCGCGATCTGGCTACGGGCAATGAGATATATGGCCCTGGACCATTGGGGGAGATCGAAGAATGCGGGGATTTCAACCCCTCTGCTTTTGTCAGTCACACGGGGAAACGCCCCCCCATGCATTCCAATAGCTGACAGTAGACTTGTGGCAATATTCCGTTGCTCGTTCTTGTAGGTCAACAAGGTCCCCCCCGAATAGCGAAATTGCTCTTTGGCAAAATCATCCGTGGACCTCCCTAAAACCTCCAGCAAACACCTGAACCCGCCACAAAAACAAGGGCCAAACCCTAAAAACCAGAGCCAGCTAAAAGTCATAAGTCCTCATAAGTCCTCATAAGCCAGTCCCAAACAATCTCCAAACCCACGAGTCCTAAACGCCCCATACGCATCCGACCTCTCACCGCCGCGCACCTTTGGGGGCCGCCTTGAGCCGCTCCAAAAGCAGCTGCCGCTCAGAGGGCTCGTCCCGGAAGAGGCCTCTGCGCCGGCCGATTTTGCGACGGGCCCGTTCCATGGGAACCCAATCGGAAGATGCTCACATGGCTGTGGCTTAAAAACATGTAAATGGCACCTTGGTAAATGGAACCAAAGCCGAAAACCTGCGTAAGCTCTTTAATTTTGAGCCATAGCCACATGATTGTTCTTTGGTGCAAGCTGAGTTTAGGGCCACCCCGAGTCAATGCTTCTGAGACCTCGAGGCTTCAGATATGAAAGGATAGATATTCGGGTGGCTCAAAAAAAGGATATGGACCCACAAACCTGGTTGGAATCCACGTTTCCCTGAACAAAGTCCAGAACGCATCCCTTGCTATTTCCCTTGTTGGTCTTTGTGGATAGCTTTGGAGCCTCACCATGCCCCATCTCGAGTGGCGACCCAGGGGAAAACTGCAAAAACAAGATCTGGGAATTCACCGGCCCAAACTCTGCGCGAAAAAACTTCATTGACACCGAGCGCGAAAAGGCAGGGAATCTGCGCCAGCCCCCATTTTGAAGCTCCTGTCAGGCAGGGAGTCTTGCCTGCCGCCTCGCGAAGTGCCACCAGCAGCGTGCCGCACAGCCCGTCTCCAGCGCTTGGCCTGTCCTTGCGGAAGGTGCGACGTTGGGGACTTTGCTGCAAATCAAAATGGAACTCCAAAGGGCGGGCGATCGTCGTTCTAAAGATGAGGCTCGGTTCCGCCATTTGTTTGGTCAAAACTCGGTGCGCTGCCGGACAGCCCCTTGCCCTGAATGCCCCGAATGAGGCCTCAGTACGGCCTTATTGGGGTCTTCTTTTGGAGAGACAGCGGAGAGGGGGTTTGGGTTGGGGGGGGTTGGAACTATATTGCCGCTGACATATCAGACAATGCTCACTTTGAAGGCACCTCCTGTCATGTGTTGCTTGCCAGGTTGCCAGCTACCTGTCCCAATGATTCCATGTACAACCATATTGCAGAGCAGCAGGAGAAACTGCCCTCCTACCATGGAAGTTCACAGAAGCCCTTTCCAACAGGAAAGTAGTCGTCCCAAAAAGGGGTCTGTGCATCCACGTTTGTTGGTAGGAAAGTAAAATAGATCCTAGCGGCCTGCCTGCAACTCGGTGAAAGACACGTAGAAATCGAAAGAAAGCTCTAAAGGCGAACTTGTTCTTCCAAGGCAAATCAACATACCATGACATGGGTTCTGCAGATGGCCATTGCACCATGATCTCGAGAAAGTTCTGTCTTTGGAGGTACCTTTTGGTTATCCAAAAGCAAACAAATGACTGAAGACCAAATGCCCAAACAAGATGTCCTACATGCAAAAGACATTTTCTCATCATCTGTTTGGAGAGGAGGATAACATGCAAGAAAGCTGCGGATATCCATTTTTCCAGCAAATGTGCTCAAGATCCTGTTGGATTGAAAGACAGGAGCCTGACTGGGGGACGATATCGCGATCTTCATGCTCCCCTGCTGGTTAAAGTGGAACCCGCAAAACCCTCAGCAGCATGTTTGGCGGAATATCCTTTCGAGGGTCTGGCTGGGATCCATGTTGATTTGCAGCGGAGTATGGCGCTCAATTCTGCTGCCGCCAGAAAGGTCGCCAAGCGGCGGCGGAGTCTTGCGCGAGGTAGAGATCCAGATAGACATCCAAATCGCTGTTCAAGTAATGATCCAGGAATCCTGAAGGGGGTCCACGTGTCAAATGGAGACTTCAAATAAAGCCGCTGGTTTGAAGGGTAGGGGTTCATTTTCCCAGTCCTAGGCCAATATTCACCCAAAGAATACGCTCGAGTCGCCCCAACAGCCTCGGGCTCTTGAAGAAAGCAATAGGATTCGGGGCCCTCGAAGGGCGTCTTGCCATGGCAAAAAAGCTGAGCAACCTGGCTGCAGCTTAGCAAAAACTTGGGCGAATTACCCAGGTGATGGCGCAGGGTCTGTAATCATGACCTGGCAAAGCATTGGCCGTTCCCTCTCGGCTGACTGATGAGAAATAAGCCATCATGAACTCCGGGCTGAAATCTCCAGCACAGCGCTCAGCAAAGCCTGCACTAACCCTGAGGGAACAATGCATGGCTTGCGGGTAGGACACACATCTTGGACAGGAAAAAACTGGGCGCGCTTGCCTCTCTGCAAGTGACAGAATTCCGCAGTTGTCGCGGACACGTGGGTAAAAGCAAAATGCGGCCAGCGTTGGCGACTGAATTACTCCAATTTGGCGGTTTGTGGGGTGAGAGGCTGTCATGCTTCCGAGGCTCGATCCTCATCAGCCAGCGTTGCCTCGCGTGCCGCCAGCTTTCTCTTCTTGCTTCTCTGCGTGCTTTATATCGAAGGAACAGCTATCCCGAAAAAATGAAGACGAGCAATTGGGATGGTTTCCAATGACTCCATTTTGGTCCAAGCCGAAACGCAGCCGAGTCCTTGCTGGCTTCTGTTGCTGCTTTCGAGTCGTGTCGAACGCGGATTAACCTGGTGGATCACACATATTTTTCACACAGTCATTGCGATCTGAGATGTGTCGTGCCCCACAAAATCATGCACAGGCTATGAATCTAAGCTTGCCTTCTCTCTCCCAAGGTCCCTCCCTCCCTCCTCCCGATAAAACACCAGTCGAAGCCCAATTGGACGCCAACAACATGTAAGGAGTTCTACTCGCACGTGTTGATAACTCGCAAAAGCAAGTAGAAACGTAGAACCTGAAAGATCTGAAAAAAGCCCCGTCAAAACAATCATTTCTTATCTACCTGGGGCCTCTTCCGAGTCCCACTCTTGCGGCAGAAGGTACGAATAATCACATCTGCATGAATTCTTTGAGTGGCTTGAGTTACTTGGGATGGCGTTGTGCGAGCTTTGCTCGCGTCGCCTTGCTTCCTTCAATCCAGGTGCAGATCTTCGCTGACAAACGCTGTCTGAGGCGAGCCGCTCACCCCAGTTCCTTTTCTCCTCCCCAGCCATGTGTCCAAATTGCGGGCCTCAAAAGCACAAAGGAATCTGGTTTTGACACATTCCAATGTGAAAATGGCAACAGACCTGCGTGGGCTTTGGACGCTGCTTCCTCCAACCCACCGTCTCTCCAGGTGCTTTCCGAGCCACAGCCCCTGGTGGCGTTGCAGGTGCCGACGAATCAAACTCGGCCACAGGCAGATCGTCCAACGTCTCCAGCTGCGGTAGGCAAGCGCACAAGTCCTACGCCGAGATATGCGGTGGGACCGGGGAGGGAGGGGGATGTAGATGCACAATTCCCTTTCTTTTACCACATTGGGCGAACTGTTCCATGTACTTTCACCTTAAGGTGTACGGGCTGCGGGGGCGGGGTGCCTAGACCAAACCGAAAGCAAGGCGTCTGGCCAGAAGCAAAGCCTGGATTTAGCACAACTTGTTCTCCAGCAGCTTGCCCGGATCTGAACTGCATGTGTCCCACCAAAACAATATTCTTGGGGAAAAGAGCTTATTGCTTTTATCTCAACGGAAAATACAAAATCGAGGTAAGCGGGTGGAATTATCTGGGCAAACCTGGGAATCTGAAGCTGAATAGGCTGTTGAGCCGGGATGGGAGGCTGGCTCTTGCCATGCCCCACCCCAAACAATAGATCTTTGCTGAGAAGGCGACGCTTCAGACGAGCCTTTTCTCGCACGCGGACGCCAAGGACGCTTGAAACACCACGGGGATGGCAGTACTCGCTGTCAAGAAGAGCGCCATCGCCCGGCCATTCGTCTGAGCGCTCTCTTTGGGCAACTCGAGAGAGAGAACCAGTTTCGAGCCAAGTGTAGGCCAAAGGAGTCTTTTCTCGAAAACACATTCCGAATTCTGAAACATGGACACCTCTGATGATCTGTGCGGCTGGTGTTGGACAACAAAATCAAAAAGAAACCAAGCTTGCCTGGGGTATCTATGTTTGAAAGCACTCATATATATATATATATATGTATATTATATGATTTTTAGTGCAACATCTGAAATGCCAAGGGGGATGTTGGCAGGGGAAAACAAATCCGCGGCCTCAAAGAAGCCGGACTGTCTCTGACTTGTCCAGACATTGTGGCACCGGGTCGATTTGCCCGGAACGAGGCACGGCTTCGTGCCCCCAGAAAGTAACTCACAAGTGCCGAGCCTTTTGTAGGCGGCAATCAGTCATGCGTCGCATGGGAAGATGAGTGCCAACGTGGACTGCGGGTCCGATTCAAATCCAACATCTGGCTGTGGCTCAACAAACCGATACCAAAGTGACCACCCGGTTAAAAAAAGCCAAAGACTAAAACCCGCGTAACCCTAGCTCCTTAATTGTGAGCCACACCCATCTATCTCTTCAGGCCACGTAGGTCAGTGGCAGCTCCTGCGTGCCGACTGTGTGGCAGGCCTCTGGCCTTCCCAGGCCTCTGAAACTTTTCAGCTGACGTGCCAAGACTGACTCTTTGCACCTCACTAAACCTACTTAAATGTCCACCTCGGATTCATTCAGAAAACCTTGCTCAGAGTTGAATCCTTACAGATCAAATTGTCCAACAAGCTACCTCTCAATGAGATCCCCTTCGGGGTCTTTCCGAAGCAGGATGACTCCCTCCCCTCCCGCTCGCTGCGCGTCCTGAGTTCAGCTTGCAAAGAAGTGCCGCCAGCACCGAGTGTTCCAAGCCCAGGTTGAAGGCCTCCTCTCGGCCCCACCTTCCCTAGGACACAAACTGTGGGTGGACGACATCCATTTCGCACCACCGTTCAGAAACCCTGAAAGGATGATTTCCCTGTATATACCAACAGACACTGGTTTGCATGGATTCAAAGCGGTGCAGGATGTCGTCCACCCACAGGAGCGATTTTAGGGCAGTTTTGGAGCAAAAAGCCTTGAGCACAAACTTCCCCAGAACTTGGATACTCAGGCCACAAGTTCCTTCCGCTCACAAACCAACATAGAACCTGAAACCTGCTAGTTTCAAGAGGCGCCTTCTGCAATGCGTCTGTCCCTCCCCTTTCCACCCCAACAAGGCATACCTAAGTTTAGAAGCACCCAAACGGGTAGTTTGTTTTAAGGAAGCATGTTTGGGGGTCGTTTGGAGGGCGGCCAAAAGGAAACTGCTCCATTTGGAGCTTCCCCCATGTCAAAAGCAAACCCCAATGGCTATGAGGTCCAACGGAGCACCACGGAAATCGTAGTTGGGGGCATAAATCCCCAAATGATGTGAAACAAGCTTAAAGCTCAGCCACAATCGAGATCTGGCAAGTTCTCGGACATTGTGGTTCCCAAATTGGTGGCTTTCCTATTGGTCTCCCTCAAAAGTGTCATGGCATTGACTCGCACCCAGGAAACCACCTCACTGCCGAGGTGCCCAGGGCATGTCGCTGGGCATGTGGCTGGCCAACAGCAGCCACAGCACCACCAGCCCGAAGAGCACCAGCCTTAGACATTCGGCCCAATTGGTCGACCGAAGCAAATCCCCGTTGCCTCTAGATGAACAGACCTCAGTTCGACAACAGTTGAATAAGCACAAGGCAAGTTGTGCGAAGAGGGGAACAACAAATGTGCCCGTGTTGCATTTGCGTGGACCCGAAACAAAGCAGGGATCCATCCAATAAAGATCCCGTTCAATGGCTCGACATCCACCAGGCGTTCCAGCGTCCCAAACGACGCGGTTTGGCGCGTTCGCAACAAGAAACATGGCCGAGGCACCAAGGTCAGTCAGTGCTCCAGCGACGCATCCAGGAACATAGCGAAGCACAAGCAAGAGTATCTGAAACTTGGCAGCCAAATGATGGCCCCAAATGATGGCCCTAGGTTTCCGCCATGTGGGTGTTTCCCATGTCAGGGCACAGGACCGCTCACCAAAAGGCCCAAGTTTGGCAGGACGGGTGTGTGAAAACACAAAAAAGAAAGAAAGAAATGCCCGCCGAAAACGGGCAAGGCGCCACCAGCGCGCAGCTTTGGAGGTGCACAGCGCCGCCGGGTCGCAGCGGCTCATGAGGACGAACCTTAGGGGCGCCCCCCGAAAGCGCAATCCGGACCTTGGACCCTGACTAGGTCCTCCAGTAGACAAATTAGAATAAGTTGGTACCCGATTTTTTTCTGTAGTCTATTTTAGTAGGCGAACCCTCCCCCAAAAAAGGGTAAAAGGGCAACACAGGGGGACCTAGCTAAAATGAGCGCGTCTGATCCCACAAAGGCCTCAAAATGAGGTTTTGGCCGTGGTGGTGGTTCTCGTTTCAAGTTTTGTTCCGCCAAATTGCAGCAGCACCACCAGATAGGCGAACATCGCCAGGTGAAAGAGGTCCTCCACCATCCGCAAATCCGCCTCCGGGCGAATGGCTAGGTTGCCACTTGGGCAAACGGCCCAAAGGGATCTGACCCCCCCCCTCAGAGAAAAATGCTTCAGCAGATTGGATACCCAACGTGGCACGTACAAACACAAAATGGCAGTAGACACATGGCTTACACAAGGGCCTTACTTTTCCGAACGTATGTGCGCAATCACATCCAACAACATAGTACACATACATGTGTGTGTGTGTATATATGTATATATATTTAAATGTACATATATGCCAGTAAGGTAGTCCAAAAACACGCCTACCTGCAGCCAACCACAAGTAAAAAGCTAGTCCGTCTCCTTTCCAGCTTACCTCTGTGCTGGACATCAGCAAGCGCAGGGCGTAGACAGCACCCCAAAGGACCATCACAAAGTAGACGCGCCAAATCCGGAAGCTTCGGTCGACCTAGCCCAAGCTCCAGGTGTCGATACCCCAAGAAGGAACCCAAAAGAGGGTCCAAGCCCCAAACGACTCCTCTAAAAATGACGGCGTTCTCGGTTACGTGTTTATCTGGGGCAGGCATTTGGCCCCAGGACTTCTGGAAGCGAAATAAGTCACAATTCCAAAGCCAGGCCTTCTGCCCCCCCATCTGAAGCACACTGGTTGGTGTCTTTTTAGGCTGCCTTTTTTAACGCTGTCCTAAACAAGATCCTGTTCCAATTGGACAACCCCACGTCATTTTTCCGGGGGAAGAAACCCCATTTCAATTGCTTGGACTCGCTCGCCAAAGTAGAGGAGCTTCCTTTCAAATCGGACCTCTTCTCCGCCGGCCGGTGCTTGGAAACCGTGCGTTTCTTCGTCTGCCCCTTAATGGTAAACTAGCCAATCCCTCCTCTATTCACCCCTGAAAGCCAGGCAGTTGAGATTACTTCTCACAGCTGCGCAACGGCCTGGGGCAGAAAAGCAGTTCTAGTGGGGAAACCCACCCAACGAAAAAAGGAAAACGGGGTGGAATCCAAGAATGGTGGGGTCCTCTTTGATTTCTCTTTCGACCAAGGTGAAAATCGTAGCCTCAAAAAAAGCGCCAAGTTCTATAGGAGAGTCCCCCTCCACCCCTGCACCGCCTCGTTTTGCCAGCTTCACCTTGGTTCAGCGAAACTTGGTTCGCCTCAGTCAGCAGCAGGTCGTCAAGCACCACGAGGTCGCCTGGTTGGCCACGATGGCTTCTTTCTCGGGCACTAAGTGAGGAACTGCTTGACGGGGGGAAACAATCATGTTCAACTAAAACCACATAGGAAAACAATGATGTTCAAGAACTGCTTGCTGTTATCCTAAAACTGGCAAAGGATCCAAGGATATCAAAGGTGAAATCAAGGGCAACTAGGAACAGACGCAGGCAGGCCGTGTGCCGAGCTAGAAGAAGACTTACTTGAAAGAGCCAGGACCCAATCTCCTCCCCGGACATCCGGAACTTGTGGTCAGTTGTCAAAAATAATGTAAGCCCAACGAAAAGGCCAAACCCGCACTGAGTCTGGCCATGCGATATCTGGCAAGGGACAAAGGGGACAGTCTTCAATCGCAGGAGAAAAAGGAAATGAACAACTTCGGGGCGGTTCTTCCCTAAATTTGACGAGGATTGTGGGGTACTGTTCAGACAAGTTTCCTTGGAGTTCTGTTGCCCCCTATGCCAAGCACCCCAGGCAGGCAACCCCTTTTCGCGGGCCTCTTACAAGAGCCTTGCCGCAATTTGCAATGACCAGGAAACTGGGAAGGATTTCGCGGCGCAAGAATGCAAATCCAGGGAGGGGGGTTGTTTGGGCCTCACCTCTGACCTGCAGCCACAGTTGTCAATCTTTACGGAACGGTCGGAAGAGGATCCCTTTAGGTTGGTTTCTTCAATTTGCAGGCGAATGTTC
The DNA here is from genome assembly GCA_963377175.1 of Effrenium voratum. Lineage (NCBI taxonomy): Eukaryota > Dinophyceae > Suessiales > Symbiodiniaceae > Effrenium > Effrenium voratum. The sequence continues at coordinate 281,718 of CAUJNA010003631.1, forward strand.
ACGACGCGGCGCCTTCCGCGTCGATGCCCACCACGGCCGGCAGGGAGGACATCTCGCGCTCGGCCCCGTGGGTCAGAAAGGCGGCCACCGCCACCAGGTCCCGTGAATCCTCCTCCAAAGGGCACCCGGGGGGGGAGGGGGGGTGGGGGGTGGGGTTTTTTCAAGGGAGTGGCTGATTCTTGAATGGAAAGGGGGCGAGGCTGGGTATCCGTGTGGCGGGTGATGCTTGAAGCAAAACAGAAAGGACACCCGGATTCTGTTAGCAGGCTAAAAGCCTAACACATCTACAACACTAGCTTGGGTAAGCGCGTTTCACCTCCAGGCGAGCTCCTTTTGGATTTTGCAGAAGTATGTCTGTGCTTCTCCTCGGCAGCAGGAGAAACTCGATTCAGTACGCACAACCTAGAAACTTGGACTCGATGGCCGTATGCAAGCGTGAACCGCCAAGCTGTCCAGCCGTCGATGCCTTTCTTGCTGATGCCAACACCGGCCGCCAGCATTCAACGCGCGACTTCCAAGTGGCCTCTTGCAGCAGCTACCTGAAGAGGTGTCATTAAGGTGTAACCACCGTCCCGGTCGACTGCTTCCACATCTGGGTCCACAGGCCTTTCCAACTGACTCACAACGCTTTGGGCGTCACCCTCGCACGCTGCCTTCAGCAACTCCTTCGCGCTCTCTTCATCTGTATCTGTCGAGTAGGGCCGAACCACGAGCACTCAATCTGCATCAATCCAAAGGCTCTCTTGCCCAAGCATCTGATCCCCGCACAAACCCACACACACACACACCGCTGCCACCTGCAGCCACCTGGCCAGATCGAGTCTGCGCGCATTGATGAAGAGGTCTCCTTCTTCCTGGTATTGTGGCAGACTTAAAATGTCTTGCTGGGTTGCGGTTGATGTTCAGGAGGCAAGCGGTGATAACGAACGCGGTGTCTCACTTCCCGCAGTTCAAGTCACAAACTACTGTTCGACTTGCTTTCCACATTTCGAGATACCATTTGGGGACTTCTCGGAGGCCTTGGTGCCAAGACTGCAAGGCCCTCAGAAGGTCCTTGGGTATTCGCCTCTGGAACAGAGTGCAGCGCTTTTTTTTGCTTGACCTGGGAATTACAAGCCTTCACTGGACACGTCGGATGACATCGGAGTGCTGTCCGTCTGGCTAGATCCGGCTTTGCACCCTGGTGAATAAGACAAGAGATTTCAAACCAGATGTTTCTGCGTTGATCATTTTGCCCCTGCCCGCGCGTGTCTGCGTCTCAGGCACCTTTCGGAGGAGGGTCTTTTACGTTTAGACTGCTTTGTCATTCGCCCGAAGGGCGTGGCTCCAGCTTGTCTCACTTGAGCCCATGCTTTGATGAACCGCGTTAGCAAGGTCACTGGAGAGGATGATGAATTTGCTGCATGGTGGGATAGACCGCCGAAACCACCAGCAGCTGATCCTCCAACGTTTCCAGTGAGTCAAGCCTGATTCACAAACCACTTTTCCTCTGGGCTTGCCGATGATCTACAAGTGTAGCAAACAACTCACACGGATCTTCTGAAGAGTCCAGAGGACAAACTGGCATTGGACAAAAGTCAGCAAATACAAACCGGAAACTGCAACTACACAACTCAGCAAGCGGTTGCACGGAAAGACCACAATTGAGCATGGTGCCCAAACCAGCAATGGCAGCCATCAACTGCAGCAACCCCTTCAAACAGCCCCAGAAAGGGTGGGTGCCCTTTTGGGAGGTGAAGGGGCGCCAAACAAGTGTCTTTTTGGAGCTTGCACTTTCTTTGGGGGTTGTTTTGAAGAGGAAGCAAAAGGGAAAACCACCTCAACCTAGTCCCGCCCCTTGCCACTCCGAACTTCGAACCCCGTCCTCATTGGCCTTCGGACCCGAACCACCAGGTTCTTCATCTCCTGGCGGATCCTGGGCAATCGGAACAAGGCCCCCCCTCGTTTGGATGGTGCTCAAAGGGAAACTTATGTGCCTGGTTTCCCATGGTAAAAACGGGCTGGCCCCTTCTCTGCTCCTGTTGTTGGTGGCTGATTTTCAAGAGGAAGAAGCCGGTGCTATTAGGCAACTGAGGACACCACAAGGACACCGTCGCCGTGGCAGGCCCCCCAGTGGTTATGCTTTTGGAGGAACTGCCCCGGTTTGAAAAGACGATCGTCCTCTTGGAAAGGCAGTCTATTTGCTGGTGGGAGGGTACGAGCAGTCTCATGTGGATGGACAAAGTCCTGCACCAATCGGGATGGATGGCAACCCTATAACTACTGGGACAAGCCACCCACCAACTGGTGAGGGATCTTGTCCATCCACATGTTTGGAAGCAGAACCCCAGCCTGATTCAAATCGGGTCCGAATACAACCTCGTCCCTTCGTAAACATCTTTGTCTTTGCCCAGTGAGTTGGAATCGTGCCCAGTCAAAACTCCACCCCCAGCTTCCAACAACACTTCTTCCCTCCCTGCACTGCCGCCCCCTCCTCTCCCCCCACAAATTCCATCTTCTAACTTTTGGTTCCCTCTAAAGCCCTGAAAAGGTCGCCGAATCTCGTTTAAAACGGCCCGGCGCTGTGGCCCTCATGTGGCTTCAGAAATTCACCTTTTCCGACTTGCTCCACATTTCGGCCACCCGAAAACATGTGAAAATCCATTTGGAGGAGACTGCCGGCACTCCTTCGACCCGTCCAGAAACCCCCGCCGCTCTCCGGTCAGCTCCTCCGGGACCTGCGTCACCCGCTCGCAGCTCCCGAGCTGCCCCGCCAGGCGCTCAGCCTGCCTCCGAGGAAAATCCGGAGTCGACCGTAGGTGTCCTTGTAGGGGAAATAGATGGGTGTGAACCATCTATTGGACCGCAGGTTTTAATCCATGTTTCCATTTACCAGGGTTCCATTTTGGGTACCTTTTTTTGACCCGCAGCCAGATGGCCTTGGTAGATGATTAAACCACCAGGTAAGCCAGGGCAATCTATTTTTCGAGCAAAACAAGCAACATGGACACTTATGTCTTCTAACCCTCAGATGCCCAGTGGCCATGGGATAAAAAGGGCAACCCTTCCAAAAAAAGAGGGCACCACTGGGCAGCTGGGGACCCATAGTCCGCCTGTCTCAGTGCTGTCCGGAGGGAAGTTCTTGATGGAAAGTCAGGGAACTGAAAACAGTTTCCCATCTTGGAATGATTTGCCCCCTAAGGCGAATGACTATGTGCTTCTGGACACGTGCTGCGGTACCAACCTCTGGGGGAGCAGTCCTCAAAACCTCCTGTCCACCCCGGAGCTTTTTTTTTTCTTTTCTTTTTTTTTCTTTTTTTTTTTTTTTTTTTTTTTTTTTTTTTTTTTTTTTTTTTTTTTTTTTCGGAGGAAGTGTGTTGCCTCAAGCTCATCACAAAAGAGGGCCTCCCTTAAATTGATCAATGCCCCCTTCAAGGGGAACCTTTGATGAATCTGGTGGACCTCCGAATTGGCACCGGTGCAACTTGACGCCCCTTTCAACCAAAGCGTGTCCCAATTTTGGCCCGGAAGTAGACCCCTCATTCCCCAGGTGTCCTTTTCTCAAAGTCGATGAAGGCCACTGGCAAATGAACACCTCAACCAAAGTGAAACCTGCCGTCCACTTCTCGCTGGCTAGTTGCTTCACAACACGTGTATTGCCAGGATTCACCGCGGGCGCGGCTCGAACAGGACCCCTCCAGACGCCGAATGGAACAACTGCTTGGCCCGCATTTGGGATGCTTCAACCAAAAACCTGGCCCTGTTCCATGTTCAGTGTATCCGAAGACATACAACCGTTTTGGAGGACACCCCAAATTTCCGCTGCGCTGAAATTGCTTCCCAAGTGGATCAGCACAAACAGCCAAAGCCGGCGTGGTAAAATCGCACGTCACCGTGCTCAATGGGAAGCAAAACGCTCATTGCGCTTGGGTTTTGAGCACTTGCCAGCATCCCTCTACCCAGGAGAGGCTCTTGGAACCTTTCTGGGTAAGGGGTCCTGACGTTTCTCCTGACCAGATTGACCAGATCTAGATGTAAACCTCAGTTCAAATTGTTCAAGGCAGTTCCCCACCGACCCGAAACAAGGCAAGGGACCCTTATCCGCCTTTCACCATCCAGGTTTGTGGTTGCGGTGATGCCATAAGAGGGCCCTTGGTCATTCCCATGACGATTTTGAAGTCAAAGACTTCCCCTGACCCCGAGACGAACCCGAACAGAAGCAAAACATGACGGGCGTATGTTCTGGGGGTCTGCTACAACCTGTGATAAGCGGGAATACTTTTGGCATCGTACCCAACTTTCCACTCCACATGTCCACCTTTGGGCTGTTAACGCCCGGGCGGGGTCTTTCGTGCGTGGATAGAGTTGTTCAGCCCACGGTAAGCGCTGAGATCTGATCGGGTTAACATCTACAAAAATAGCAGGCTTACCTCTACTTAGGGTGGATTCTTAAAAAGGCAGATTTCTTTTTTATGGCTTTAAACGGAACCAAAAGGAAGAAACCAATTTGAAGGGGCTCTCTATTTTGAGAAACATCCACGTGAAAAGCACCAGGTTGGGAGCTCGCGCGAATAGACTAACACTACCACATGCCACAACCGGCCTGTTGGTATAGCATAGGCGCCCCAAGGCCACCCAAACACAACTTTTCCCTTGGAATGAGTCTCCTTTGCGGACAGAGAACCGGGTGTCCTAGTTTAAGACCAAACCAAAAAAGAACATTTCAGAAGTACGGCAGCCCTCAGTGTCTTTTGCTTTTTAGACTGCTCGAAACCCAAAGAAAGCCAAACGGTCGATTTCAGCGACAAACTCTTTTCAGCATGTGCCCCACAACTCATATTGGATTTCGGTGCGTGTTCCTTTCCCCCCCGACTTCCTGGTCAAAAAATGGTGGATGGTTTTGCCCCACGGCATTCCCTTCACTGATGATCCGGAAATATAGCAGCCTATTTTTCACAAATAGAGGGGTGTAGACTCGGCAAAGGCTCACATAATAGAAACCCACAAAATGACCACCAGACCATGCAAACCCCCCCTTTCTTAACAAGCTTCATCGGCCTCCCAAACGCAGGTCTTGATTTTACGCGATCCCATTGAAGCCGCGGGTCAACAGATCTCGCTTTCAAAGTTGAGCCGTGGCGACGTTTTCCAGTGCTATAAACTTGCAATCGGTTCGATGGGGGGAATGAGTTGGATTCCCCCCGCCCCCCGTTCCCCCCCCCTTCCCGTGGATCTGTTTTTGAAAGTGCGGTTCCCTTGGTACCCTATATGGGTAACTTGAATTGCCGGGCACAACCAAATCTGGATTCCGAGGGCATCCCATTCCCGAACTCAAAAAACCCCTTACTAGAGGCTTCAACTCGCAATCCGTCTTTGTTGGCCGTCGTATAGGCAGCTAAACGACAGACATTTCTACGAGGGTGGCAAGCAAGGCTTTCTTCAAAACATATATCATCTAAGCATAATTTTGTAAGTAGGCTGGTACCAGCTAAAAGGAAATATCCGATTGGGTAAAGTATGCGCCCAGTGTGGGAAGTCTCCTTCCTGAAGGGATTATGTGCAATATACACGTATATACATATATGTATATATACTGTGTATAATAGCCTGGAGTGAGCTCTGCTGACTCTGTCTTTTCTACCTTCAGCATTTCGCCGAAGGGCATTTCACCAGGTGAAACTCCGAAGGTCAAGGGAAGCCCCGCTCCTTTCAAAAGCCAAAAAGCTGGAGGTCTGGGATTCCTCACCTCTCGGTTTGCCGCTTGCGCTTCGGGCAGGGCATTCGGTACTGGGGCAGCCCGACAAAGGGCTCTATCACCCACCCAGCGAGTGCACTCCAGTAGAACCAAGCCGCGCTCAGGCACAGCGCACTTGCCTTGGTCCCAAAAACACAACTCTAAAGATCCAAAAGTGTATGTGTCCAAAATTGGGCAACCAACATGGTGGTGTTCCTTTTGGCTTCGTTTCAAAGCAAGCTAAAAAACGGGAATTAGTCAAGAAAACACAGACACACACACACTCACACCAAAAGTCGGAGGAACCGTGTGGCTGGGAATCAAGTTACCCAAGTAGCTGTCATCACCGCATTGCCCTGGCGTGCCTGTATATCGAGCACATACCCGAAAAAGTACAGGAGAGAAAACAGAGCAGCGATAGCAAATGACTGGACGTAGTCCAGGATTCCTGCGCTGCTTGCAGCGCAAAAACTGAAGTGCTTGGCTCAACCCCCACTTGCAAGCCAAACAAAATCATAACAAATGCAAAGATGCGATCGATCAATAACTGCAGAGACTCCTGACCAAGGTTTTGCGAGGCGGTCAACCATGTAAAGCCCCACACTGGATAAGAAGGCGGTCCAAAGGCCGCTCAGGCCCAGAAGCGAGCTGCAAAAGAATGCGATCAACATGTTGCCCGGCACACCTCCCTTCCACATGGCCAGCAAGATCTCGGCTTTGTAGGCTATGAGGGGCAAGACCAGAACCAAAAGCAAGTCGATCGGGATCTGGGAGCAGCATTGGAGAAGCTGCTGTCGCAACGGGCCTCGGACAAAGCCAATGAACTCATCCAGGCCACCATACCACTGCTTCACTGCCTCGTAAATAAATCTCCGGTCACTGTCCAACCGGCACCCCGCGCCATCCAGGGTGAAACTTTCCAACTGCTCAATGAGACTTTGCTTTTGCAAGCACGCCCGCCTTCCAAGATGCGAAGGTACAAGTGCAGTGGCAAGCATGAAAAGGAATTGAGCCCAACCGAATTCGATTCTAACTTTCAGCGCCTGCGCGCTCCATAAACCCATCGCGAGGATCGCCACTGCAAAGATTCCAAGAAAACCCAGCGCCACCGAATAGTGAGGCATCAACCGAATCTTGCCTGCTGGATTGGCGGCGCGGAATGCGGCCAGCTCAAATATGCACCTTGGTGGCTGAAAAATTAGGCTATCTGTGGGATAATATGTCATACATCTCAAGACCCAAAAAACACAGTTAAAACGGCTATGCGGTTTCAACTGCCTCGACATCGGCTTGGAAGGGGGGTCATCTGCGCACGGAGAACGCGGTCATCTGCGCACGGTGTCCGGTCATCCGCGCACGGTACGGGGGGGGATGGGGGAGGGGGAAGGTGGTTATCCTCGATGTTCACGCGAACCAATTCACGTGGGTGGGTGGTAATGCGGGGTGGGGGGGGAGGGGGGGGGGGGGCGGTGGTAACCTTCACGTGCGCCAACTCACGCGGGTGGGTAGATGGTGAGCGTCGGTGGGACGCGGGGTTGAGGGGGGAGAGGGGGGGGGGTGGTAAGCAACTCGCTGGTGGGTGGATGGTAACGGGGTGGGGGGGGGGATTGGGGGGGGGATTGGGGGGGATTGGGGGGGGGGTGGTAAGCTTCGACTTCACGCGAACCAACTCACGTGAGTGGGTGGATGGTCCGTGTTGGTGGGGTGGGACGCGGCGGTGGGGGGTTTTGGGGGGCGTGGGGGGGGGGGGGGGTGGCAAGCTTCGACTCTCACGCGCACCAACTCACGCGGGTGGGTGGATGGTAAGCGTCGGTGGTGTCGCAAAGCTTGCAGTACCGAACCGTATCATCATCGAAACAGCCCTGGCTAGCGCTACGTGAATTGACGGAAGAAACCCGGCCTGAAGTCAGTCCAAGAGAATTCACTTGTGGAATCATGCGGTGCCCGAAAAGATAGTCAAGGTCATTCGACTAATTTATCTGAATCATTGCTGGAATCATGCGATGTTTGTAAAGAGAGCGGTCGCACTGCGAACCTTCGTAATTTCAATCGCACGGATGACCAGGCCGATTTGCGGTAATTACTATCAATTCTGAACATGACACGTGTACAGATGACCACTTGGACACGTGCACCGATGACCGCCCAACCACGTGCACAGATGACCCCCCTTCCATCGACTTAGGGCGAGGCGCCAAAGTCTAGTGAAGAGAGGCGGGCTCCAGATAATCCGCAGCTCCTTGTCTGTTTCAGGGGACCCCCCCAAATGTTGGCTTCCTTTCCAAAAACTGCCCAACAAGAGTATCCTCAACAAAGACACCCCCAGGAAATACGCTCCTTGGACCGGCTCAAAAACCCGCCGAGCGCATAAATCCCGCGGTGCAAGAGGTGAGGATCATGCTGATTGATGCACACCACGTCCAAGAAGCAGTCGCACTTTCCTGGGTCGTTGTTCCCCCTTGCCAAACAAGTGCCACTTGTTGCTGGCTGGTGAAATGCACATGTTCCACTAAACAAACTACCTGTTTGAAGGAGTTACCTACTCTAGTGATAAACTGGGGTCCACTGGACAAGTTAAAGGTAAAAGGTAGTAGCATCGGAGCTTCTATGAGGCAGGTAGGGGCTCAAAGCCAGGCCAGCAAGGTGCGCAATGAAGCTAGAAGTAAGCCTCAGTCCCAACTTAAGGCCTGGACAAAAACTGAACTGGGAACAGTGGCTGGACATGTATACCTAGACCCTCAAACTACCCACACAAAATGGAATTCGCCATCTTTGGGGCAATAGCCCATTTTTAAAACTGGAACTTTGGAGGTCCACAACAAAGTCAAAGAAGGCCGGTGGTTGCTGCGGCGCGTTTGCCTTATTCGTACCAAAGAACAAGTTGCCCATAAGCCTGTTTCCCCTACCTCCCACTAACACAACCCTGGAAGAATGATTTTCTCTTTAAGGGACCCTCTGTCTGGTGCCATGTTGGTGGGAGGGAGGGTACCTTTTCGGAACCTTGACAAGTAGACCAACGTAAGGGAACCAAAAAGCCACTAGGTTGGTTTGCTGCGAGAAGCATCCACACTCCGAGCGGGCAGTTGCCGGAAAATTCGAGTGTGTCCAAGGACAGAACGAATGGCATTGGCAGCACTTCAAACGCGCATAGGCCGCACGCACTCATCAGCGCAGTAGCCCAGAACAGAAAAGAGTACCCGCTGCCAGTGTATAACAGCAGAGCCAAAAACTTGACTTTGCCAGAGCTGGCCCAAGCATGCGAAAGAAACATGTCCAGCTCGTCAACACGCCTCGATTTCTCCCAGAGACTAACTTTCTCAGCCTCACTCATGTCACAGGGGGACTTTTGCCACAAACAGCCGCCGCCGTGCAAAGTTGCATGGATTGAGATGCCCCGAACCAGCTCATCGTCTGCGATCAGGATATTTCCATGCTTCTTGGCGGACTCGGACAGACTTTCCGAGCATGCCTTTTCTATCTCGGAACTGGCTTCTGGCAGTGCACTCACCTGAATCGTCTCCAGGTACTCTTCTTGCTCGCAGCATGCAGAGCAGCGCATGAGGGGCGCAATGGCGCACCAGGGCTTGGCCGACCCAGCGCCAAGCTTGGGAAAAATGGAAAAACAGGACCCGCAATTCAGGGCCCAAAGGCCAGGTTGAGCTCTGGATCACGTGAAAGCTGCAATGACAGGGTAGTTTGCCCAGACATGCGTGCCAGAACACTTCCTTTGAATGCAGGAGGAGTGCGGTAAATTGGAAAACATCTCCGTGCCATGATTCAGTCCTGAGCCCTGTTGTCTCTACCAGGAACCGACATACCTGGACGCAATGAGTGCAAGGGAATAGCCCATCTTGCCGGGGCGGATGCAAAGGGGCCGCGATTTCCATGTGCTTCGCAATTTGCGCACGCATGTTTCATGGCTGTGGCAGAAACATGTGCACTTTGCCCCAGCGAAGCACAACGGCCACCTCGAACATGCGCACGGCTCAAAGCCTGTGGAAGACAACAAGTCTTGCATCCGATTACTTTACCTGCCACGCTCCTGCGTAAGTGCGAACCACAGGAGAACGGGAGGACAGCGAAAACGCCACGCCGGTTTCCGGGGCATAGCCACAAACAACGCTGATTTGAAGTGGTATTCCATCGAACTGCGCAATGAAGCTCGGAAACTCGGGAGTGCAGACAAACATCTACGGACATCTAACCATATGTGCATTTCATCGAAACATGAAAGAATCTCTGGCAGTTTGCCTGAGGAACCCAAGCCCACGGCCGCGGCCCGCCTGGCATGAGGAAGATGGCGCAGCGAGGCAAAGGAGGAGATGCCAATGACCAAAGCTTCGGCAAATCTGGGAGCCATGAGAGGCTCGAGCCAGCGTCCACGAATCAATCACAAGTCTTACTCACAAGACTGGGACTCACTTTCGAGCTCGCACGTTCCCTTGTGCAGTAAGCAGCTGAAAAGCTGCGGCTGGGCTGGAGCAAACCCGAGGGATCCGATCTCCAGGGACCCATAAGGCTGCCACGCGGGCGTGTGCGCCAGGTATGCCTATGCCCTGGATGAATGAGATGCTTTGCTTGGGGACTCCCCACCATGCTTGATGAGGGTCCGCAGGAATCCAGGCAAATGGCCATAAATCGTTCCGACCATTGATTGACAACTCACTAACGATTTATCAGGGCTCAGAAATTGCTAGTTCATCAGGAGTCAACGTGATTCGCGTTCATCTACTTGTCAAGGGAATGGCATGGCGAAGAAATACCAATCAAGTTACCACAAAGCCAAGATCAGGTTGCACGCCCCGAATTCTCAATCGGCACCCATGATTCAACTACCAATCCAGGCAACCAGGGCACCCGTAGGTGAACGGGCCACCCATCATAGTGGCTTGCCCGGAGTCACCAGGATTGATGGTGGTTCGTTCGACCTTACTCCCACAGGGTTTCTCACATATCAAACAAATGAAATCAAAGCGCAATGCTCAAACCATTCCACAGGACAAAAAGAGTGATATCTCAGATAGAACAAAGTAGAAAAAAAAAGTGTGCGCGTGCGTGCGCGTGGGCGTGGGCCTGTGCGTGTGCGTGTGCGTGCGTGCCTGCGTGTGCGTGTGCGGGTGCGGATGCGGGTGCGGGTGCGGGTGTGGGTGTGGGCGTGGGTGTGGGTGTGGGTGTGGGCGTGGGTGTCTAGATGGGGGGCGGGCACCCCGTGTTGGCTTGAACAACCCTTAAATGGGGTTCCCTCAACGGACCTGTGGGTTCCTTGCGGTCGAACTCCGGCAGGAAAGTGGCCGGATTGTCGCGGAGGGTGAGGTCTCGGAGCTCATAGCACTTCTCGAGCTCTCGCAAGTCCTAGCACTTACCCTCTGGTCGACCAAGTAGTGGGACACCACAAGGGGAACCACTGCTATCCGGGCGGTAAGCGCAAAAAACTGACTTTGAACAGTAACTTCCCTCTTGAAACACTACTAGATTCCAAGTTGCCCGCCCACTGACTGACATTGAACCCACCACCCTGTGAGGTTCCATATTTGTGGATGGGAGGGTACCCAGCACCAAATTGATTTGGGGATAATTAGTGGGTCACCATGACCCATTGTCCACGTTCTGAAAGAGTGGGTGGGTATATATCCATTTGGTTGTTGGAAGTGTACTCACTTGCTAGGGCCTAAATGATTAGAATAAAACGGGAGGTACTTTGAACTGAATTTAGGGAGCACTCATCTATCCCAATTCCTGTTCGGGAAGTGATTGATCATTTTGGAAAATGTCCTTAGTTACCTGCGCAGTTATACAGAATCACTGGGTTTAAGGCACCTACATTAAATGAGTGGAGTTGGATAGTGTAAAACCAAAGGTCATGATCATGGAGCAAAATGTCAGTATTCAGTCAAACATGGAAATGCGCAAGAATCCACTGTAACAGGACAGCATTCTTGGGTGGGGGGCTGTGTTTTGTAGGAACAGAGTTTACAACCTAGACATCACCGGCCTTCAATGAACCCAACTGATGCTGAAACTGCTCAACGAAACACTCCTTGCATTGAACCCTCCGCTTCCGCCTTTAGGAACCAAGTATCCGTTTCGCCCCCCCGTTTTGGATTGCCTCGGTCAATGTCTTGAAGGAATTGTCAACCCTCCCACCCCCACCCCCACCTAGGGCAAGCCCTGCCTGGGACCTCGGGAAATCAAAGACGCGAAAGAAAAAAAAAGAAGCCGCAAAAGAAATCGGTGGTTTGCGTCACCCAAACCTTTCAAAAACAAGTATCCACACACACACACCAAAAAAAAAAACGTGTCAAGAATCAAAAGGACAGATCTCTGATGTCCGCGCACTTTGCAACGGGACTGTACTCAACAACTCAACAACTCTGCGTGTCCTGTGACTCAGGCACTTAAATCAAACAAATTCGATCAGTTGAAGTTCAATCAACTGGCTGGGGAGTATTCGGGAATTGTCCTTTGCCAGCCCTTGTTTTGCTGGTGAGGCAGGTCCGCGGAGGTGTTGCCAGGACCGGCCGAATTTCTGGCCAAGCGGGTTCGCCAACCAAGGACCGGTCGGTTAAGGCCAAATCCCGGTTTGTCTCCAAACGGAAGAAACACCCAAAGTACGAATGCCACACACAAAAAAAAAAAACGCGAGAAAACACAGACAGCTTTTCCGCTCGCGCGTCTTCTCGCCTCCAGGTCTGTCAGGGCGTTGCCCTCAAGGTCCAACACCTAGAGTCGCCATGGGGAGAGCAAACCATACATACACACATTGACATGGGACATGGGAAAACGCTGGGACCGGGAATGAGATGACCCCGAACTGAACCAAACTGGGGGATCCCCTTCCCCCGTTCATCCCCAAAACCTCAAGCAGACTCCCGACCGAGAACCAGCAAGGGAATCTACTTGCCAAAGGAACAAAAAACGCGGAATACGACGTATGAACACTCCAACATGCCAACTTGGGCTTGCTTTGGCTTGTTCAGGTCCCACAAAAAACCTTCTCGCCCCCAAGCAAATGTCAATCCAAGGCAAAGCGGGTGGTTGGGCATCAAGCAGAAACCTCCTCATTGCGACTGTTTCTGTCAACCTAAAGCTCCAGTCTGTCTCCAGTGGAACCCCGTTCCAGTACATTCGAATTGTTGTGGAAGCTAGCAGACTCCCAAACCCCCAGCGACCTCCATTCCAATTCAATCACATCTTAGGGACAACTCCCAGAGGAACCTGGAAAAAACACCGACACCACTGGCGGGCAGAAATCGGTCCACCCTGGACCCTGGACCCCTGCCTCCAGGTGCTCCAGCCACTTCAAGGAGGACACATCTGCCACGTCGTTGAAGGGCACGTAGAGCTCCCGGAGGCCCTCGGGGCTTCCGCTTCCGCGGAGGGGGTGTTGGGAATTTGTGTGTTTGCATCTGCCCCACTTTTTGCGTGAAAAAAAACACCCCCTTGCTGCTTCTCAAATGACTTAAGTACGGGGGAAGCTCTCATCAAACATGGACCCGATGGTTGAATTTGCACAAAAGTCGTCCCAAAAGTGTTCTAGCAGAAATAGCAGGACATGCCGCCGAAGCAGAACTCAAAGGAAACTGGTTCAGATCCCGAGAAAAGGTGTGGACCTGGCTTTGGGGGTGGTCAAAAACATGGACCCCTGCTTGGACCCTTCTTGTGCTGTTGTAAGAATCTCTCAAATAACGAAGGGGATTGCCAAAACTCTCATTTGCCGAGTGGATGGCCCAAAAAAGTCCAAACGTTATGTTTACCACTAACATGGCCTTCCCAAAAAGTTTAAATAAAGTTCATGAACTCAGGAAGTGAGAAACTGGGCGAAACAAAAATGGACGGCCCTCGCGGTTCGGAATCCTTTTCGGCCTCCATGAGTGTCACGCCGCTGAGGTCCTGCAGGCCGCACCGGCCCAGCCAGAGGACCTGCTCGAAGCTTGGAGCTAGCGATACGCAAGGCGGGGCAGACATGAACCTAAGGGTTGGGGCATTTGAGTGGTTTGCGGGAGTGTCTGGGAAAAGAGATAAAAGAGAAAGATGAGAAAAATGAGAGGCAACGAGACAAAGACACAGAAAAGAGAGATGAGGAGGGTCAGAACTTTGAAGTGAGAGATGAAACACAACGATGAAGCAGACACACGGAGCAAAACATCTCCCTGCGAAGCAATACAGAAGCAATAAAGAACAAGAAACAATTGAAACCAACGCAAGACCGCCCACTTGGGAGTTTCTTGAAATGGATGGGCCCCCTTTCAGTTGGTATTCAAAGGGACACCAAAAGGAACCCGAAACATTTTGCGCGGACCCCACATCCTGAGAAACGCCACCTTTTATGCAGCCACCGGCCCCCGCGGCCCCCCCCCCCCCGGTCCCTTCACTCCGAACTGCCCGCCTCAAGGTGCCGCAGGTGGGTCCCAAGGTCCCGGACCTGAGAGACCAAATGAAGCGCCAAGAGTTGGGGATCAGGGCAGACGGATGGAGAAGGTGGCCGAATTACCCGGGACCGCCGGAGCCACGTTGATCAATGAGTTGCGGGGCGAGGACATGTTCACCTTCTGCTTGATCCAGCCTATTCGCTCATATCTCCTGCAGCACCGAATTCCAACTGCAACCCCTACTTTTGGACAACCCCAAATCTACCCCCACCGCACCCCCTACCGACATCCGAGTATCCGCGTGCGGTGGCGACGTCTGACTCACCGCCGAGCCCCGCACGCACAGGATGCTCGACCTCGAGGCCATGCCGGTAGCCCATAGGAAAGATTGGTTTCTGTGGTGTGCTGCTGTGTGTATCTTTGTTTGCTTTGTTTTTTTTGGTGTTGTGTTGGTGTTTTGTTGGTGCTTTTGTTGGTGTGTCGGTTTCCTTGTTGGTGTGTCGGTTTGTCGGGTTGTTGTTGTTGTTTTTTGCTGCGGAGTTGCAGGAAACACCGACCGCAAACCGCACAAAGAGCGAAGGGAAACAGCACTGCACTTCCCCCAAACATGTACAACCATACCCCCATTTCGCCCTCGCTGTTTGCTCAGAGGAAGTCGCCTATGTTGCTGGTACTGGAGACCCCCAAAGGGTCCTGATTCCTCCAAACACGAAGCAACCTTCACAGCTCACTGAGAAGCCCATGTCCAGGTCGACAGCCGGCTTGGTGCTTGGCCCTCTTAAAATCATCCAGGAAAATATATTTTCGCCGAGGATAAACAAGACATGGTTCAAGCCTGATCTTTGCACCTTGCAACCCGCCGTGCCATCCCGGAGCTCCAAAAAAATCCACTCTTTCCCGGAGCTGCATCGAGAGGAAGGACCCTCCATAGGCATGTGGGATCAAGGTTTCGGACCTCCAAAACGGCCCCTTTTGGACGTCCCAGGCGGCTTCAAAAGCTGCCCCGTCCGATCCGATCTCGGGGCCCAGGCTCCGACAGCCGCAGCCGCCGCAGTGCGGGGAGGCCTCTGGTTGGGGGTAAGAGGGGGGGTGGTTGGGGGGTTGGGTTGGGGGGTTTGGGTTGGGATAGGTCTAACTCTATTCAAATGCGTGCATGTCGCCAATCTGAAGATCTTGAAGAAGGAAAAGCTCACGGGTCATGAGTGCAGAGACAGGAACGGAGGGACAGGTGATGCTCAAAGCCACCCAGGGGTAGCCCACCCAGTTGCTTTTGGTACTTGTTTACCTGGGGCAAACGCAGACTGACAGACCATTTTTATCTGAGCAAACCCCAACACAGATTCATCCTCCTGAAAGGGTCATACCGGGGCGTCACCACCAATGAATCTGCTGAGGGCCAGACTAAGAGCAAGTTTCCCTTCAGAGCATCCCCTGCGCAAATCAAACTGACTGCAACGAAACGACCCTAAGGATTTTACACCTTCCATACACCGCCAAGATGAAAGCTTACGTTCTTCAGTCGCGGAAACAAATATTCACACCCTGGCCCCCCTAGAATCCTTCAAGTGAAAGAGAACGTGGGGGGAAGTCAATTCTCGCACCTTGCGAGCCGTATTTTTAACAAAAAATATTACACAGGGTAAACATTGACAGAGCCACACTTTCCACACAAAATGCAGTGGTGGTTCCAAACAAAACAACCGTGGACACGCTTCCAAGGTTCAAGCACCTTTCAGGCTTTTAATTTTACCAACAAGGCAATCTCCATTTCCAAAGGACCAAATCTTAATCTAAGCTCTCGCTGTGCATCCTTCATGTTCAACCCCCAACAAGGGGGAGACCAACCAACATTCCAAAACATGCTTAGCAACCTTACTCCGCCAACATCACAAGGAAATGGGCAGCCCATGAAATGAAGGCACCCTGCCCCATAAAATGGTCCCCCCTGTGAAATGGGCACGTCTGTCCCGGCCGTGGCCCCAGCAGGAGCCCAGCACATCCACTCCCTGCCGCGCAGAGTCCACCCGCATCTCCAGGCCCTGAAGCGCTGATGACGACGCGTTGTTTGGGGCTGCGGGTCACCTGCCGGGTTTGGGATGTTACGAAGATTGATACACGATATGTAGATATCTACATATGTAGATACACGTGTGTGAATAGATAAGTAGATATCCAATGCGCAATTTCTTGGAAAGAAGGTGCTTCTGTAGGCTTCACGGGGATGTTAGTTAGCTTTTGAGCACGCCTCTAGCGTGCCCACATCGAATGCCGAAGTGCACGATGCAGCTCGGACTTCGTAGCACCATCACCCGTAGCTATCATGTTTCACGGACTTTGTCTTAACGGCAAGTGCTCTGCAGGCTCTGCCTCTGAGCCACAACAGAACTTACGGAAAACGTACTTGGACGCACCATGCAAGATCACACAATGTAAAGGTTGTGAAGGTTGACATATCCATGTGTATTATGAAAAGACTGGGTATGACGCAGATATTATATTTCCAAATATTGCAATTATAGCTATATTTCAAATACTCGTAGGCCCCATTGAACCAGGGAGTGACCAAAACCCAGCATCAAAGGATTCTATTTGAAGTAATGTAAGAAAACACAAGGGCTTCCGGCGTGCACAAATTCCAGCCCCGAATGTGCAACTTCGCACCCAAATGCCAGAACGTTGACCATGACCAGAAAATTGCCGATCTGCGCCAGGTCTTCAACAAAGCGGGTTAGCAAGGCTTACCCACCACAAAACAGGAATCAAGCTGAACAATGCCAACAAATTGACATCCCACAACAAAAAATAAGCCTTTCCCGAAATGCCGAAGACGGACTCGTCCAGGAATTGCACAGGATGTAGTTTGCCGCATGCCATGCTTCCTGGTTTTAAACCGTGTCCTACATGTTTCCCAGCCACTCTCACACAATTCCGTGTTTTTCACCAACAAGCCAACATGTGCTCCCTCGCACGTGTGGCCTTTCCAAGATCCGCTGAAGAAGATCAGGTCCTTCTCGCCTACGATGAGTGCGCCGGATATGCTTGTGCTGTTGTCGTATCACTTTATGCTTTCTGACGCACCCGACGCATCGCCGTCGGTGTGCAGCTTTTCTTCTTCTTCGCCCTCACAGTTCGTCCCAAAATCGGCCGCGCCGGCACGCGCTCCGATGATGATGCAATGGCGTCGTAGGCCACTTGGCAGTCTACCTTCGGCGTGTCGTCTTGAGGTTTGCGCCGTTGCATCAGGTGCGTGGAGGTCACCACCCCCCTTGCTCATCAATACTTGCTGAACCATTGATTGCCCACATTTTTGCCAAATGGTGTCCCCAGGATCCTGGCCATGCTCGCAACCTGCTTTCCCTTTACTTCTCCTGGCAAATTCCCGCTATGTTGGCCTGCACCGATCCATCTTCCGCGAAACGTTTACTATGGCTGAAGACCCCTAAGCTATGGCCGCTGAGAAAATACGGGAACCCCCTGAGAGTGCCAAAAATCCTCTTCAGACGGTATCTCTGTAAATCTTCCGTTTGCTCATATGTGCCGGCCATACCGAACACACCCCGGGACAACTGGGCCCGTGAGCATCTTGAGGCGTTCTCCAAATCCCTCTCTGCAAGGGGCGTCACTTCCTGATTCGGTTGGCCAGAAAAGTCCACTAAAATGATCTCCCGGAAAAGCTTGAATTCTACTAGGTCCTCCAAATTTGAGAGGTTAGAATAAGTTGGTACCCGTTTTTCTGTAGCCTATTTTAGTAGGGGAGCCCTCCCCCCAAAAAGGGTAAAAGGGCACTACTGGGGGACCTAGTCTTGGAACTCTGGGAGTGAGTTGCTGCGGTTGGCCTCGACCAGGGCGAGATCCGCGCCGCCGCAATAGCGCTGCAAAGACGCCTCCCGGTTTTGCAGCCGCGGCCAGCTACAAGTCCGTCCGTACATCTTCCCTTAGACCGGACCATACCGCAACGGACGTCTGTTTAGATATTTGATCTTCGCATGGGCATGATTCAGGCTCTTGTTCTATAGACCAAAGGAGGGAGATGCTTTGACCACTCATGTAGGACCCGCATATTCCCATGCTGCCCTGTTGAGGAGGGGAAAAGTAGTGGGAAGAAGCGTGGCTTCAAAGGGGAGCTGCGGCTTCTCGTGCCATTGGATGTGTCTTAGAATAGGGACACCACAAATGGTGATGTGGTGATGTTCCTTGTGGGATCACTTTAAACCAAGCCAAAAAGGGTACCCTCAAAAATACACACCCATATTATCGCAAATACCACGGGCAGGTCGGCAAGTAAAGCTGGTAAATACCTTTCAATGCGCCTGTGAATTTCTGCCCCCATCTGTACGTAACATGGGCATACGTGAAGAAACCTACTGCCTACTGCTTAGAGTCATGCTTGTCTGCGGGGCAGTCAAGCCGTCTCAGCGTCTCTAGCAGGAAAAGACCCATCATGCAGTATCACCACTAGGTCGTTAAACTTTTAGGCCAAATGGAAGGTTATTCGTTCTTAGCTGAGGGACAGAACTGCATGGCGGTTGGACAGCAAGCAGTCTTGCCTTTGGGATATGAAGCAAATGCTTGGGGCTAGGAAATGGGCAACGCTGGCAATGCACCTAGGGTTGCCCAGCAAGAAGGCTGACGAGACACATCCACGGCTTCCCTGACCCTTTTCTCAGCCCCACAAGCATCCTTTGGGATGCACACATGCAAGAGCGCTTACTATGGAATCTGCACCTGTGATCCCATGATGATTTGAGACAGTGTTTTGAACGAACAAACAAACAAACAAACAAACAAACAAAATAGACAGAAAAACAGACAAACAAACAAGCAAACAAAAAAACAATCAGACAGACAGACAAAACAAAACAAAACAAAACAAACAAAACAAACAAACAAACAAACAAACAAACAATCAGACAAACAAATAAGACAAACAAACCACCGAAAAGACAAACAAGCAAACAAACAAACAAACAAACAGGCAAACAAAATAGAGCGGGACAAACAAACAGACAGACAGACAAACAAACAAACAAACAAAGAAACAAACAGACAGACCAAATATACAGACAAACAAACCACCGAAAAGACAAACAAACAAACAAACAAAACAAACAAAACACAACAAAACAAAACAAAACAAAGCAACAAACAATACAAACAAACCATACAAACAAACAAACAAACAAACAAACAAACAAACAAACAAAACAAGCAAACAAACAAACATCTTATGCCGTGGTGGACTGGCCAACAGGCACTAAAGATGTTGGCTGCAAGCCTCAGCATCCAACCGGGGCTCCATCTCCCGTGATAATAGCAGGGAGGACCCCGATCAAAGACATCAGATTTAAATACAACAAGTAGCCAAACCAATACTCAAGCCATATTGCCCAATTCTGGGGTACACCGAAAATCATATTCCAGAGCCCACGTCAAACTTTAAAAACTGGAGGGGGAGGGGGACCCTAAACAATTCAGCGGTCGTCTCCAGTGGAGCCCCCCCCCCCCCAACGCGCCTCTGAGAGCTCCTCCGGGCTGTCGTCCAAAAAGATGTCTCCTCGCATTCAGCGTGCCCCTTTTCGGCTTGGGCTCGAGGGAAAAGAGAAAACAAAAAAAACTTTTTGGGTCCAGGAAAAAAGAAAAAACAACTTTCGGGTTGCGCTTTTCTGGCCCCGTCTTGATACATACCCAAATTTTGGGTCCGGTCGGCTAAGGCTCATCTTCGGCCCGGGGTGTTTTGCAATTCCCGTAAGTGTGAGGAAAGACAAGGTTGGTCTAGCTGCCTTCATCTTCTGGAATACCTTGACTTCAAACTGACCTGGCATCCAACAGCGAACCTAGCGCCCAGTTTCACTCACCAGCTGGCGGAGATCATCATGCGCAAGGCAAACTGAGGAAGCCTTGGGCGCCTGCTAGAACGGTACCTGGGACTGGGCGAGGCAGGCGCTCATCTTTGCTCCGCGGATTCGGAGCCAACCGCTTGCGCTTGCCAAAAGCGCGACGCATCACCAATGGAAGTGCAGAGATGGTGACAGGAATCTGCCAGGGATGGGCTCGAGGGACATGTCGCCGGCTTGGCTGCAAACTGCCCACACACGAGTCATGGAAATGCTGAGCAAGCCCTCCACTTCATCGAACATGTCGGGGGCTGAGACCGTCGGCACTTGAATTCCGGCGGCCGCGCGACCGGGGCCGGTCTGAACCAACAGCTTTCCGCACTCCAGAGTGACGCGGAAAACACAAGCCACCCTCAGACGTCCCAAAGGCCCTGAGACGGGCTCCGGTTGAACCGTTCAACCTGTCCCAGTAGGAACACCCATCCTAAACCTGACCGATCTTCCGAGTGGGATGCGCACTGCTTTTGGAGGTCTTGGCGCCAACAGCAAATCTACTGAATAACAAACCCGCATCGGAATTCAGGGCAACTGCCCAGAAGGACATAGACTTTCTAAGCGGATTTGCCGGGATTCAGAGCAAGGGAGCCATTCCAGCCCGACTTCTAGAGATGAGTGGGGCCATTCAAGAACATGAGCCACAACCCTCCCATGGCTCCCCTTGCTATGGCTTTGAATCGGAATTGGGCTTTTCCCAAGCTGTTTGCTACACAATCTGATTGCTTGTTGCTTTCACTTCGCAAGAAACGTGACTTTGACGTCCCCGGCTGCAGAAACAAGCAATGAACTATTTTCAGGCTCAAGCGGCAAACAGTTTTACTAGAATTCACTTGCCATGCAGCCAACGCCGACTTTGGCTTTTGCGCAAAGGAGCACACCCTATATTCAGGTCGGAATGAAAACGTGAAAACGAACTCCAGTGGTTGTTTCTTTCCGAAACCATGCTAGCCTAGCGACGTGAACGTGGCGATGGTTCCCCGAACTGGCGAACTGGCCCCGAGGTACTCATTCCACAAAATGTCCTTTCCCAATCAATGGGGCCCTGGTCTTTTGACCCTGAACCTGCTTTAAAGGCGCGAAAACCAAAAGGGCTCCCACTCCCCACGCCATGCCCCGCCTGGCTCTGGCGATGCGGACCTGGCCATTGTCTTCGGCTCAAGCCTCTCAAAATTCACTTGGAACCCCAACGAACCATCTGCACGCGAATCTCCTTTCTGGGGACGCCGTAAGGTTCGATGTAAATTTGCATGGAGTCACTCATTCAAACTGGAGAACCACAAAAGGCAGGGGACCAACTTGGTGGGACGCTGAACCTGATCGTCAATGAACCCTTCAAATGCTGCCCAAGACTAAGTCATCGGCATGTATTCGAAATTCTCCTCTGTGCCCCAAATGGGCATTTCAGTGCATGGCGTGGGCTCTTGATGCCTTCCATTAAATCAACGGTAGACTCTGTAGACAAAATGGTCAAAACTCAGATACTCAAACATTTGGGTGAACACGCCTTCAACATGAGCACCTAAAGCACGGTCTGTCAATAGACTTATGGAGCAATCCAGCTTTCTGGATTGTTGAACAAACATTTGAAAATTTGTGGCAGTGCCGTGTCCTGTTCAGAATGAGAGCTGCCAACACTCAAAAACAAAACCACACACACACACACACACACACACGCAAGCAGAGCATGCTGCACATGCACGTGCCCCCTTGCTGCTGCACATCATGGTGTGCATATGTTGGTATTTGTCTCCGCCAGTCTGCGATTCGCTCTTCTCCTGCTGCATGGTGCATGGTACCCCATGGTACGACAGGTGGAGCAATACAGGCAAGGCATTCAACTTCCGTCACGCCGCCTTAGGCGCCGAGATTTCTGTCACCTCTGTGCGGACAAGATGAATGCCAAAGCGGCGGAACCCTCCCAGGACCAAAAGGCATTCCTGCGGGAGGTAATAAGGTTCAAGGGTGTGGCAGCTGCTAAGAATTATCAGTTGCCAAGACCCAATCAAGAGCAGCTGCAGCGAATTGGTTCTCTGCCCATTGGCAACCTGTCGCTGCAGCACAAAAATGTGCACGAGCTTCTCCAAAGCTCCGGATCGAGGTGCCTTTGCACCAGACTCATTCT
Organism: Effrenium voratum; assembly: GCA_963377175.1. NCBI lineage: Eukaryota > Dinophyceae > Suessiales > Symbiodiniaceae > Effrenium > Effrenium voratum. The sequence continues at coordinate 303,813 of CAUJNA010003631.1, forward strand.
CTATTGGGCCGTTTGAACCACAAAAAGCCTCCAGCCTCAAACTGCCTCTGGCGTCTCAGGCTCTGCCGGAGTCGGCTCCGGCTCAGTTGGCTCCTTCTCTGCCGCCTCGATCTCGGCCTGGCGCAGCGCTCGCGCTTCCTGGCTCACGACCTTGTAGCAGCCCACCCGGACCCACCAGACCTGGGCCACGATCCGACGCATGCGAATGGAAACGACCCCCTATGAGCTGCATTTCAAATGCAACTACATGTGCGGGCAAAACCAGCCAAGAAGAAAGCACAAGCCGTCCCAAGGCATGGCGTGAAGTCGTGCGACCACAAAGGCCGCCAGCAAGCCTAGGGCCAGCAGGGTCACCACGACCCCCCCGGCCACGCTGGCTTGGTAGAGCAGGGAGATGCTCAGCGTGATGCCGGGCACGGCCAGAAACATCACCAGGATGTAGATCAGCGGCACCAAGCGCCAGTAAGACGCGTAGAAGCCCAAAGTGCACGCCGCCCGAATGATCACCCGCCTCATCGGGGGTGCCGGAAACCAAATGAGGATGCCAATGATGTTGAAGAGAAGGTGGCAGAATGCGATCTGGATGCTGTCTGCCTTCATGACGGCCAGCGCGGCGAACATGGATGTAAAGGTCGTCCCGATATTGGATCCCAGCGTCCTGGGCTCTTAACGGAACGGATCCGTTGCCATGTTCCGTTGAGTTCTGACACCCCTTTGGCCGACATGGTTCTAAGAGGTCGGCAGTGGACTTTCAGGTAGTTTGCTTGCAAATGAGAGCGACAGGGGGACCCAAGATTCACAACTTCATTTTTGCAGGGGGAAGCAAAACCTTCCGTTGAGCTCTGGCGCCCCTTTAAAGCAAGCCCTTCAAACGCAGTCATGGCTCATGGGCAGCATCTTGGCGACGGAGAGCACCCCGATGCCGACCAGAGGGGTCAAGGCAGACGTCACCACGGAGCTGGACTGCACTATCAAGGTCAGGGCCACCCCCAGCAGCATGGCGCAGTAGTCGTTCATCTGGGTGCCCTTCATGATCACCTGGCTCCAAACCGTTAAACGGGATCCCAGTTTGGTGGAGATTGGTGAATTCACCACCCATCTTAGGTTGCCTATTCTAGTGGCTGGATTGAATCGGATGTGCACTGGGGGTACGATTTGGATTTTGACCCATGGCCACCTTCTTCGCCTGGCCCATGACCAGACTGTGCAGCAGCCTCACCATGACATAAAGCGCCACACACATCACCACCAGCGCAATCACCAGCCCGATGATGCCGCCCGCCACGTCGCCGGCACCCTTCAGGAAGCCCTTGCCAATCAGGCGCGCCCCTTCGATTTCGGTCGTGTAGTACTCGCCAGCATCCAGGTAGCAAGCGCTGTCCGAATTGCACACAGTCGTAAAGGCCCCGCAGGTCTGCAAAGCTTCATAGCCCTCTTCTGCTACCTTCTTCCAAGCTGAGCTCATGCCCGAGGACACGCAGTAGTAAGTGCCGCAGTCCGCGGAACCACAGAAGCTCGCCGGGATCGCATGCTCTACTGGGGCACCAAAGGAAAGAGCCTTTACCACGTTCTTGTCTTTGCTGAGGACCGCCTTGGTGAGGGGACTCACAATGGCCTTCGTGGGAGAGGGAAAGGTCAGGTCGGAGGCATCATTGCCCAGGATGGCGTCAGTCAGGCCCTTGGAAATCCAGAAAAGGAGTCCGCCCTCGCCCGAAATGGCCGCGATGATGATTTCAATGGGCAGCAAAGTCAGAACACTCATCATGTTGAACCTTAGTGGCCGCTTCATCCATCGCAAGCTAAAGTTTGGTGTTGGATTTGTCAGACATCCAACTCTTAACTCTTCAAACATCCTCAAAAAGATGAAAACAAAACGAGTTCAATACAAAAGACTCACATATATATATATATATATGGTACATATATATCCTTCAGCTTCCAACTCCAAACATCCAACACTCCCAAGGCTCTCCGTGAGCTGAGTCGCATGTCGTGGACCGTCGCACCGGAGAAGGCGCGCTCGAGCTCGAGGCGGTCTCCCATATGGGCCATGGAAACGATAGTATTGGTCACCGACGTGCCTGGACTCCCATCCCGCATCCATCCCAATTTTGGTCCTGGGTTTTTTTGTTTTGTTTGGTTCCCCTGGAACTCCTGGAGCAGAAGAAAAACACCGGAAAAATGAACTTGGTCCTGTTTTTTTCCCCAAGAACTTACTTGGGGCTGTGATGTTTTCGGAAAAGAATAACACCACGAAGTAAATCATTCGGACCGGAGTCACTTGACCAATTTGTCAATCCAAAGGATTCCGGGGTGGTTGGACCGGTTGGGACAGCGCCTATGTTCGCGCCCATGATGATGGGGATGGCTTGCCTCACCGTCAGCACCTCCGCTCCCACCAAGCCCACCACAATGCTCGTGCTCGTGGAGGAGGATTGCACCAAGACTGTGGCCAGGATGCCCACCATGAGCCCTGCAGTTTCTTGAGACAAATGCGGAAAAAAATGACAAATGCTGATTTACTTTCATCTACTTGTTTATTTATTTATTTTATGTTCTATTTTATTTTATTTTTATTTATTATGTGTTCTTTTTAATGTTTAAAAAGAAGAAGAACCAAAAACATGTTCCTTAGAAAACCCAAGTTCGCTTTTTGAGAGTGGCACGTTGACTCGCCTGCAATGGGGTTGTCAGTGATGGTGAAGAGCTGTCCGGCCCCTTTGCCGCCCAAGGCCCCAAAGGAGCCGCCCATCAGATCCAGGCCGAAGAGGAAGCAGTAGAGGGCAAGAAGCACCCCCAGAACCCTCGGATCGTTTATTTGGCTGTGGTTAGGATATGTTTTTCCCCCCCAATCCGAAAAGAGAAAACTGGCTGTGGTTAGGATCGTTTCTTTTCCCGTCGGAAAAGAGAAAACTGGCTGTGGTTAGGATATGTTTTTCCCCCCCCAATCCGAAAAGAGAAAACTGGCTGTGGTCGGGATCTTTTTTTTCCCCCCAATCCGAAAAGAGAAAACTGGCTGTGGTCAGGATCTTCTTTTCCCCGTCGGAAAAGAGAAAACTGGCTGTGGTTAGGAAATGTTTTTTCCCGTCGGAAAAGAGAAAACTGGCTGTGGTTAGAATATGTTTTCCCCCCCAATCCGAAAAGAGAAAACTGGTTGTGGTCAGGATCTTTTTTTCCCCGTAGGAAAAGAGAAAACTGGCTGTGGTTAGGATATGTTTTTCCCCCCAATCCGAAAAGAGACAACTGGCTGTGGTCAGAATCGTATTTTCCCGTCGGAAAAGAGAAAACTGGCTGTGGTTAGGATCGTTTTTTCCCGTCGGAAAAGAGAAAACATGGCTGTGGATAGGATCGTGTTTTTTCCCGTCTGACAAGAGAAAACTGGCTGTGGTCAGAATCGTATTTTTCCCGTCGGTAAAAGAGAAAACTGGCTGTGGTTAGGATCGTGTTTTTTCCCGTCGGAAAAAAAGAAAACTGGCTGTGGTCAGAATCGTATTTTTTTTGCGTCGGAAAAGAGAAACTGGCTGTGGTTACATTCGTGTTTTTTCCCGTCAGACCAGCGAAAACTGGCTGTGGTCAGAATCGTATTTTTTCCCGTCGGAAAAGAGAAAACTGGCTGTGGTTTGGATCGTTTTTTTCCCGTCGGAAAAGACAAAACTGGCTGTGGTTAGGATCGTGCCTTTTCCCGTCGGAAAAGAGAAAACTGGCTGTGGTTAGGATCGTGTTTTTTCCCGTCGGAAAAGAGAAAACTGGCTGTGGTTAGGATCGTGTTTTTTCCCGTCGGACAAGAGAAAACTGGCTGTGGTTAGGATCGTGTTTTTTTCGCGTCGGAAAAGAGAAAACTTGCTGTGGACAGAATCGATTTTTTTCCCGTCGGAAAAGAGAAAACTGGCTGTGGTCAGAATCGTATTTGTTTTCCCCGTCGGAAAAGAGAAAACTGGCTGTGGTTAGGATCCTTTTTCTCCCGTCGGAAAAGAGAAAACTGGCTGTGGTTAGGATCGTTTTTTCCCGTCGGAAAAGAGAAAACTGGCTGTGGTTAGGATCGTGTTTTTCCCGTCGGAAAAGAGAAGCTGGCTGTGGTTAGGATCGTGTTTTTTCCCGTCGGAACAAAGAAAACTGGCTGTGGTCAGAATCGTATTTTTTCCCGTTGGAAAAGAGAAAGCTGGCTGTGGTCAGAATCGTTTTTTCCCGTCGGAAAAGAGAAAACTGGCTGTGGTGAGAATCGTGTTTGTTTTCCCCGTCGGAAAAGAGAAAACTGGCTGTGGTGAGAATCGTGTTTGCTTTCCCCGTCGGAAAAGAGAAAACTGGCTGTGGTTAGGATCGTTTTTTCGCGTCGGAAAAGAGAAAACTGGCTGTGGACAGAATCGTTTTTTCCCGTCGGAAAAGAGAAAACTGGCTGTGGTCAGAATCGTATTTGTTTTCCCCGTCGGAAAAGAGAAAACTGGCTGTGGTTAGGATCCTTTTTCTCCCGTCGGAAAAGAGAAAACTGGCTGTGGTTAGGATCGTTTTTTCCCGTCGGAAAAGAGAAAACTGGCTGTGGTTAGGATCGTGTTTTTCCCGTCGGAACAAAGAAAACTGGCTGTGGTCAGAATCGTATTTTTTCCCGTTGGAAAAGAGAAAGCTGGCTGTGGTCAGAATCGTTTTTTCCCGTCGGAAAAGAGAAAACTGGCTGTGGTGAGAATCGAAAAATTTTTTCGCGTCGGAAAAGAGAGAACTGGCTGTGGTCAGAATCGTTTTTTTCCCGTCGGAAAAAACTAAAAAATAGCTGTGGTCAGGATCGTGTTTTTTCGCGTCGGAAAAGAGAAAACTGGCTGCGGACAGAATCGTATTTTTTTCGCGTCGGAAAAGAGAAAACTGGCTGTGGTTAGGATCGTGTTTTTCCCGTCGGAAAAGAGAAACTGGCTGTGGTTAGGATCGTGTTTTTTCCCGTCGGAACAAAGAAAACTGGCTGTGGTTAGGATCGTTTTTTTCCCCGTCGGAAAAGAGAAAACTGGCTGTGGTCAGAATCGTATTTTTTGCGTTGGAAAAGAGAAAACTGGCTGTGGTGAGAATCGAATTTTGTTTTCGCGTCGGAAAAGAGAAAACTGGCTGTGGTTAGGATCGTTTTTTCCCGTCGGAAAAGAGAAATCTGGCTGCGGTTAGGATCTTTTGTTTCCCCGTCGGAAAAGAGAAAACTGGCTGTGGTCAGGATCTTTTTTTCCCCGTCGGAAAAGAGAAAACTGGCTGTGGTTAGGATCTTTTGTTTCCCCGTCGGAAAAGAGAAAACTGGCTGTGGTTAGGATGCGTTGTTTTCTCGTCGGAAAAGAGAAAACTGGCTGTGGTTAGGATCGTTTTTTCCCCGTCGGACAAGAGAAAACTGGCTGTGGTCAGAATCGTATTTTTCCCGTCGGAAAAGAGAAAACTGGCTGTGGTTAGGATCGTTTTTTCGCGTCGGAAAAGAGAAAACTGGCTGTGGTTAGGATCGTTTTTCCCGTCGGAAAAGAGAAAACTGGCTGTGGTTAGGATCGTTTTTTTTCCCGTCGGAAAAGAGAAAACTGGCTGTGGTCAGAATCGTATTTTTTCGCGTCGGAAAAGAGAAAGCTGGCTGTGGTTCGGATCGTTTTTCTCCCCGTCGGAAAAGAGAAGCCTGGCTGTGGTTAGGATATTTTTCTTGTTTTCCCGTCGGAAAAGACAAAACTGGCTGTGGTTAGGATCGTGCTTTTTCCCGTCGGAAAAGAGAAAACTGGCTGTGGTTAGGATCGTGTTTTCCTCGTCGGAAAAGAGAAAACTGGCTGTGATTAGGATCGTATTTTTTCGCGTCGGAAAAGAGAAAACTGGCTGTGGTCAGGATCGTGTTTTTTTCGCGTCGGAAAAGAGAAAACTGGCTGTGGTTAGGATCGTTGTTTTCCCGTCGGAAAAGAGAAAACTGGCTGTGGTCAGGATCTTTTTTTCGCGTCGGAAAAGAGAAAACTGGCTGTGGTTAGGATCGTTTTTTCCCGTCGGAAAAGAGAAAACTGGCTGTGGTCAGAATCGTTTTTTCCCGTCGGAAAAAAAAGAAAACTGGCTGTGGTGAGAATCGAAATTTTTTTTCGCGTCGGAAAAGAGAAAACTGGCTGTGGTTAGGATCGTTGTTTTCCCGTGGGAAAAGAGAAAACTGGCTGTGGTTAGGATCGTGTTTTTTCCCGTCGGAAAAGAGAAAACTGGCTGTGGTCAGAATCGTATTTTTTCGCGTCGGAAACGAGAAAACTGGCTGTGGTTAGGATCTTTTGTTTCCCCGTCGGAAAAGAGAAAACTGGCTGTGGTTAGGATCGTTTTTTTCCCGTCGGAAAAGAGAAAACTGGCTGTGGTTAGGATCGTTTTTCCCCCCCAATCCGAAAAGAGAAAACTGGCTGTGGTCAGGATCTTTTTTTCCCCGTCGGAAAAGAGAAAACTGGCTGTGGAAAGGATCTTTTGTTTCCCCGTCGGAAAAGAGAACACTGGTTGTGGTTAGGATCGGTTGTTTTCCCGTCGGAAAAGAGAAAACTGGCTGTGGTTAGGATCTTGTTTTTTCCCGTCGGAAAAGAGAAAACTGGCTGTGGTTAGGATCGTTTCATGTTTATTCTCCCCCGATCCGAAAAGAGAAACCTGGCTGCGGTTAGGATCGTTCTTTTCCCCCCGATCCGAAAAGAGAAAACTGGTTGTGGTTAGGATATTTTCCCCCGATCCGAAAAGAGAAAACTGGCTGTGGTTAGGATATTGTTTTTTCTGTCGGAAAAGAGAAACTGGTTGTGGTTAGGATCTTTTTCTTTTTTTCCCGATCCGAAAAGAGAAAACTGGCTGTGATTAGGATCGTTTTTTCCCCAATCCGAAAAGAGAAAACTGGCTGTGGTTAGGATCGTGTTTTTTCCCCGATCCGAAAAGAGAAAACTGGTTGTGGTTAGGATCTTGTTTCTTCCCGTCGGAAAAGACAAAACTGGTTGTGGTTAGGATCCTATTTTTTCCGATCCGAAAAGAGAAAACTGGCTGTGGTTAGGAGTTCTCTTTCTCTCCCGATCCGAAAAGAGAAAACTGGCCGTGGTTAGTAGTTAGCATCGTTTTATGTTTTTTCTCCCTCGATCCGAAAAGAGAAAGCTGGCTGCGGTTAGGATTGTTTTTTCCCCCCGATCCGAAAAGAGAAAACTGGCTGTGGTTAGGATATTGTTTTTTCCGTCGGAAAAGAGAAAACTAGTAGGATATTTTTGTTTTTTCCCCGATCCGAAAAGAGAAAACTGGCTGTGATTAGGATCTATTTTTTCCCCAATCCCGACAAGAGAAAACTGGCTGTGGTTAGGATCGTGGTTTTTCCCCGATACGAAAAGAGAAAACTGGCTGTGGTTAGGATCGGTTTCACGATCCGAAAAGAGAAAACTGGTTGTGGTTAAAGGGAACATGATGCAGAACTTGAAGGGCGAAAGGCCTAGACTCGCAGAAAGCATCACTCTTCGCCGGTTAACGTGGACCATGAAGAAAACTCATAGACGGGCAGAAGCGGAAATGTTGATTTGTCAAGTCGGGCCATGAATCTTCAAGGTGGTGTACAGCGCAAACTCTGCACAGCTCTGCTCCGTCTTCGGCTTTGAATCTTCTGCCATGGCGCAAAGGGTTTGCCAAGAAGTCACGCCGAAGTCTGCAAAACTATCTTGAGCCATATAAAATGTTGAGCAGGGGTGCTTGTGTTATGCAGCGGAAGGGCTTGTGTATCTTTCGGCCCAGTTCCGGTGTGGAAGATACTGGCACGAAGCCATGCAATTGTCGCACCTCAAACCCCACACGATGATCCATGTTAGTGGGCAGTTTCCACGACGAAACATTCATGGCTGGAGGGATTTCGGCCCAACCACTTTGAGAGAGTCCTTGTCATGGCCATTGGGAAACCGCGCATTCCTTGGGATGGCCTGAGTCCTGTAGCCGAAATAAAGGAAACAACACCTTCGTTTTGCATACCTTCGCAAATCCAAGTGAAAGTCGCCCCTTTGTAGAAGACTGTGCAACAAGTGACGTTTAGTCCGAAATTGCCTTGCAACCGACGCACCCGAATGATTGGTTTACTTGTGGTACCCCTTGTGGCCAAAGAGAAAGGTGGTGATCGTGTGCTTTTGGCGCCCATGTTTGAAGCTAGTCTGCCCGAACTATCAGCCTGAAGTCGAAAACATCAGGGGCCCATTCCTAGTGGCAGTCCAATTCTTTTGGCACCTTGCCAAGAAGGGTCTGACTCCTTCTGACACACTCATGCAAGCTTATGTGGGCATAAAGCTCATCTGCGAGGCAAACAATCTTATGCTAGTTGTGTGCACTCTCTCCTGATTTGCGCAACGATGCCTACTAAAACTCCATTTTCTTCCAAAACCTGAAAAGGAATTTCCAAGCAAAGGACCTATCTCATGGCTCGCTGGCTCCGTCCTACCCGAATCCCCGAATCAGTCAGCTCATTGACCGGTCGAGTTCCCCGGCCGGTCTGAGACCTCCGGGCTATGCGCCTGGCGGGTGGGCCTAGCCAACCTACAGACGGAAGTTCCCCATATGGAAATTGGGCTCCAAATGACACCACAGGTTTGCCAAAAGGGTTCCCTCAACCACCAACCCATATGGGTTTGACAGATTTGGCTCCAAATGACACCACGAACGGATGGTGTCATTGGCAAGTTTGAGCGCCCATGATCTGGTTTGCTTCCGGCGGATATCAAAGTCCGAATCCAGCGGTGCTTTCCCTTTGACCTACTCAGCTGACTTTGATGTTAAAAATGCATAGACAGTAGGGTAGCACTGGACTCTCGAGAGTCTCTAAGCCAACAACCGGTGAACCACCACCCTTCCACGTGGCTGGACAAGGAACCCGTTCTTGGCGGGTTTAACATCTCAAGGTTCTGATCTCCAGGGCTTCCTGCCAGTGGGTCAAAGAATCTTTGACCCCCCCCAGACTGGTTGGTATCCTTTTGGCTCCCTTTTGGAACACCATCCCAAAGGGGTCCCCCTCTCTGGCATCCCCAGATCAAACCGGCGCCCTGATGGCCAACCCCACTGGTGGATACAGAGCGTCGCCACATGGAGTCCACGGAAGACGCATTCAAGAAGGGAACCAACATGACACCAACCTCTATTGGAGGTCCCTAGTAACACACATTCAACCAAAGTAAGGTGCTCCTGATGAAACGAACCTTTTGTTCCAACAGCTAGGCCATCTGTACCATGGTATTTCCCACCAGCTGCACCAATCTCCAGGCAGGTTGTCGGTTCGGGTGATGTTTGTCCGGAAACATGGCTGTCAAAACTAGGTGGCATGCATGCACATGTGCACATACGGCCATGGGTCAAAATCCCGTACCCCCAGTGAACATCCCAATCGCAGCCAAAACAGACTAATACCCCAAAATGGTACCATTGGTTTTGACCCGCAGCCATAATATCTGCATGGTCTAAGATCCTATCCGGGGTCATAACCCACTGAAATTACGGGTTTTGACGCCAGATACCTGTCATCGGAGTGCCGAGTGGATCCTTTGACCAATGGTAAATCAGTGGCGTTCAGCCAAACTCCAAAGGACATGAGCTGCGGTCCATTTCGGTGAGTCACCTATCGTTGTCCCAAGTTTTGCCAGCTTGCAAGGGTATCATTTCCATGAGTCAGCAATCATTTTCTGCAAGCATGACACATTCTTCTACATCTGCAGAATGGCAATTTTGACCCTTGCTCACATGGCCACTATTTGGCTGTGGGTCAAGAATGGGTACCCAAAATAGAAGCCTGGTAAATGGAACCAAGGACTCAAATCTGCGGTCCCCGGGTGGTTTCATTTTGACCCCCGCCCATTCATGAATCCTATGAAACCTTCTGGAACAGAGGGGACCGCCTAAAGAACCCTGACCATGCACGCATCCACTGTTGAGCTTCGCCTCCAGGCGTCTGGCAAAGCCGCCTGGGCGAGTTTTTGGTCTGAACCCAAACGAGATCAGTGGCTTAGGCCTCCAAGTGCAGGACTCGGAAGTTCAAGCACCTAGGGTTGATTCATGGCAGGGCTCCATTTACGTTGTCCAATATGTGGGGCCCATTTCCTGAATTTGAGAAAGCCGAGGATTGCCCAAGCGTGAAGAACCAGTTCGACGGCGGCGTCCCGAGCCTCGAACGTTGCACACTGAATGGAAATCTGCTGTTGTGATGTCCCATTAAGATCGTACCTTGTGTCCGAAATCTGACAATTGGCAAAGGAAGGCTAAACCCATGCGTGTTCTGGAACATAGTGAGTTGCACTAAGAGAGCAAACCCAATAGGTACGGGTCAGTACACAGTTGGAGGCTTCCTAACAAATCGGGCCGCAATAGGGACCCGTTCCACGTGGTAACTGATTGTTACTCATGGCTGAACAGCATGGGGTGGATCAACCTTTCGGTTTTTGCTCGCGCGCTTGGCTGGACAGGTGGTTGTCAATGATCCCACGTCTGAGATCTCTGGACTGACCGGGTGCCCAAGAAGATTTTGAGCGTGGAAGAACTTGCCGGCGCTACATAGACACTTTGCTCGGATCTGCGATGGATGTTTTGGGCAAAGGCTCACTTGGGCCGCCCGCTTCATGGCGACCCGTCCAAAAGAAGCAAGCAAATGCCGCTGGATAAGTGGGATGGTGTTAAGATTCTTGGGGCAAGTTGCCGCAAATGCGAAATCATGATTCTCCCATCTCCTTTCCAACCTTTGAAGATGTTGCTGACGACACATCCGCAAACATCCGCATCTTGAAGCAGCCGCACATAAACTAGCCAGCTCATCTTGAGGGAGAAGAGGCATGCAACCAAAAACACACACCCAGAACCCGCCGACATCCCAAAACGGGCTCTCTATGTTCACCTGGATCACCGCGTAGCGGACCCTTTGGCAAAAAAGGGAACTCCAAAGAACTCCGGCGTTGCCACTTTAAAGAATGGACCCCTTTGAGAAAAACAGAACCCCACCCCACCCCACCCCACCCCACCCCACCCCACCCCACCCCAGCCCCACCCCACCCCACCCCACCCCACCCCACCCCACCCCACCCCACCCCACCCCACCCCACCCCACCCAGCCCCACCCCAGCCCCACCCCACCCCAGCCCCACCCCACCCCACCCCACCCCAGCCCCACCCCACCCCAGCCCCACCCCACCCCACCCCACCCCACCCCACCCCACCCCACCCCACCCCACCCCAGCCCAGCCCCACCCCACCACCCCACCCCACCCCAGCCCCACACCCCACCCACCCCACCCCACCCCACCCCCACCCCAGCCCACCCCACCCCACCCCACCCCACCCCACCCCACCCCACCGCCCCACGCCAGCCCCACCCCACCCCACCCCACCCCACCCCACCCCACCCCACCCCACCCCAGCCCGCCCCCACCCCACCCCACCCCACCCCAGCCCCACCCCAAGCCCCACCCCACCCACCCCAGCCCCACCCACCCCACCCCACCCCAGCCCCACCCCACCCCACCCCACCCCAGCCCACCCCAGCCCACCCCACCCCAGCCCCACCCCCCACCCCACCCCACCCCACCCCACCCCACCCCACCCCACCCCACCCCACCCCACCCCATGCCCAGCCCACCCACCCCACCCCACCCCACCCCACCCCACCCACCCCACCCCAGCCCCAGCCCCCCCCCACCCACCCCACCCCACCCCACCCCACCCCAGCCCCACCCCCCCAGCCCCACCCCACCCCAACCCCACCCCACCCCAGCCCCACCCCACCCCAGCCCCACCCCACCCCCACCCCACCCCACCCCACCCCACCCCACCCACCCCCAGCCCACCCCAGCCCACCCCACCCCACCCCACCCCACCCCACCCCACCCCACCCCACCCCACCCCACCCCACCCCACCCCACCCCACCCCACCCCACCCCACCCCACCCCACCCCACCCCACCCCACCCCACCCCACCCCACCCCACCCCACCCCACCCCACCCCACCCCACCCCACCCCACCCCACCCCACCCCACCCCACCCCACCCCACCCCACCCCAGCCCCCCACCCCCGGCCTGGGCGGATTCCTTTGGGCTTGGGCGCACTGGGCGCCACCGGCGCCCTGACCGAACGCCCGAAAGCCGAATCCTCCCCTCCGGTCCTCCCTTTCAATACCGTTCCGAAGCTTTCCCTTTGGTCACCAGATTTGAGAGGTTAGAACAAGGGTACCAACTGTTTTCCCTGTAGTTGATTTTAGTAGGGAAACCCTCCCAACCAAAAACGGGTAAAAGGGCACTACTTGGGGACCTAGGCAGTGTCTCATGAAGTTTGGGTGAGTATTATATAAAATATGCCGTCCAAACCGAGAGATGTCAAATCCTGTTCGGGGAAAGCAGCCAGCGATCCTGCGTTTGTCAATCGTCGGCTGGATGATTGGTGGGTCCACGGCCGTGGTTATCGCCTGTGGCACTGGCCTTGCCCGTGGCAACCAAGGCTTGCCAACGGTGAGCTTCCTCGAATCACGCGTAGCAAGCCCTGAAATCCACTGGTTCAAGCCAGAACTAGGTCTTTGGTTCCAGCAGCCAAAAAAAAATGAGGCTTTGAAAGTATCTGCCCAAGTCCGCGCGAAATGCAGATCATCCTTCAGTTCTGCGTTCTCTGAGTTGCTGATGTCCCAGGCCAGTGGCGCTGCATGCCATGAAGGCCAGCGGCCGGTGACACCCTTGCCGCTTTTCGCAAAATGAAGTACATGGGTTTGCGTGTAGGCCTCGGCTTTGCTTTACCCTGCGACTTGGGTTCGGGGCCCAAGGCTTGCTTGAAGGGTGGCTTGCTTTGTACGCGATGCCCAAATTCTCCGGACACGGCCACCATTTGGATCTTTTCACCCAAGCACAAAATTTGGACACGGAGAAGATCAAATGTGCGCCCGGGGAATCCCGCCTTTTCTGGGACCAAATTGGCATGCCTCAGCGCAATCCGACGTTTTCATTAAACGTAGAGGGCCACACGTGCTTCTGAGGTAGCTTGACAAAGCCCTGCTCTGGACTTGCTGCGTTTTCCTCTGCCATTTTTAACGCCCTCACCAGCGAGCAAACATCAAAACATGCTTTGCAGATCATCAGGGACACCCCAAAAAAAGAGGTCCAACCCCGGAAGCTCCTGTTCAAAACTGTCTGCTGAGGTTTCTTGTGATACTTTTCAGGACAGTCGGCTGGCCCTATGCCCAAGGTTTAGAAGGATTTGGATTGTCCAGTTTGATCCAACGGCGAATCATGGCTTGAAGGAGCATGCCCTCCACTGGGGTTCATTGAAGTGACATAGTCAAATCGCCCTCCTAATGATGATTTTAGGGAAATGACATCCCAAAACGATATTTGAGAACCCCTCAAACTGTTGGCTTTAAGTGGACGTAAAAACAAAAGAACCCCAAACCCCACGGTTGAATCCACCGCCCTCGCATCGCCCCTGAGCCAGCCTTGGGTGGTCCATGCCATGCGCCGCACCAACTCGCAAACATGCATTGGAAGCTTGACGCTGAACTAGTCATGAAGCATCCGGTATGTGTCTATATATGTATATAAATGATAAATGTGTGTGTGTGTTCGTGTATTTGTGTATATTTATATATGGCAGTGGGTCAAAAATGGGTACCCAAAATAGAAGCCTGGTAAATGGAACCAAGGACTCAAATCTGCGATCCCCTGGTGGTTTAATTTTCACCCACACCCATATACAGAGAGAGAGAGAGAGAGAGACTATGCGAGCATCCAATATCAAACAATCATGTTCTTGAGATTGCAAATTGGCAGACCTAGCATTGAGAGGTGTGATTCTGCTTGCTGGAGTTGAGTTGAGTTGAGCTGAGCTGAGCTGAGTGGAGTGCAGTGGAGTGGAGTGGAGCGATTTTGTTTGGTCTTGCCTGGGCGACAATCTGAAAGCAGTACTTGTCAGAGTCCATTGGCACCATTGAGAAATTCACCCTTCACCAACGGGACATCCCTACTGTTCAGTCACTTAAAAAAGGGATTGACAGGGGATGCTCTTGCCACAGAATGGGAGCAAAGCCCCACTTCCCACAACCACGGTTCCATGCGTTTGCGTGGTTTTGGGTGCTGATCAAAGTTTGCATACGGCTATGGCAAGCTCATGCATGCATTCGACCGAAGCGCTTAGAAGAATCCATCGGCTCGCGCTTGGTGCCTTCTTATCCACAGTCCTCATTTTACCACTTCAAGTGGGTCACAATGGGCCGCGCATCTCCCCCTTCAAGGGGCGACCACGACAACTTGAGCCACACAAGCTGATGCGGCACCGACTGCATCGCATCTGGGCGCATCTTGGATGGTCCATGTGCCGTGGGTCGCCCTTTACGAGGTTGCTTGGAGAGGAAACCAGAGGAAAGCCAAGTGTGGAGGCTCAATGCCTCCAAGGAGGTGCCGGGAGTGGGCGTTTGAGGGTACCCGTTTTGGGTTCAAGGCAAACCAGAAGGACAACAGCCATACGAGTTCCCTGACACATACCTGAAGAAGTATCCCAAAGGTTCACGTTCCTAATTTTCCGCGCAAGCCATGGGACTGGAGGATGCCAACAAGGGAACTGCTTCCATTGGGACTCGGTCACCCAGCAGCGATCCCATCGCCCCTCGCAGCATCCCCCGCCCGCGGCGCCGCTTCGCAGCATCCCCAATGCGGAAGTTGCCGTTCGTGGAAGTGGACGGACTGTGAGGACCCAGGATAGGTCCTCCAATAGAGAGGTTAGAATAAGGGTACCCGTTCTTTTTTTGTAGTCTATTTTAGTAGGGGAACCCTCCCCCAAGGAAGGGCAAAAGGGCACTACTGGGGGCCCTTGCAGGGTGAATCATCATGATCTTCACCAACTGATTTGGGGGGAAGCCGATTGAAAGGAACCTTCATTGGTTTCAAGTCGCAAACCCTGGCCGGAAGGTCAGGTCGCTACAATCCCATGGTTTACCCCTTGCAAGGGACAATGCGCGGGGAAGGACTCCCCTTCCTTCCATAAACGGGGCTCGGGTTGCCCAACATGGACTCGACACTTCACCCCCTGCACCCTCCCCACCTCGGCACGCCGCTCAGGAAGATAGTCCGGAAACGCTCTGTGAGGGCATAGAAGTCCGCCTGGCATTGGGCTGTGAGAGGGTACCATGAATTTGCTGGGACCCCTTTTCAGGTGCCATGTTCGTGGGAAAGAGGGTAATTGTCCACGAGTTCTGCAATTGACATTGACGCCTCTGACACGTCCAAACCCCACGAAGCGCGCTTGGCGGACTCCAGAACGAAGCAAGAGCCAGGCGCTCTCCCAAGCGTAAGAACAGCATCAAATGCCGTGTGTGGCTGGCACCGCATCACCTGCACGCAGAACACTCATGTACACAAACTGGTTCCATCTAAACATAGGAGGTCATTCTTGGAAAATCGGCAATGCGCGTGGCCAGAGTCGGCTCCTACGACTCAATTTGCTTACAAAGTGCCTCGATCACATTCTCAGTTCGGGCTTTAGTGTAGCTGTCTGCTGCAAGAGCGCCTCAGTGCCCATTGGGATTCAGCCATCTTGGCCCAAACATTCGACGTGGCCCACGGGTTTTAGCCCTCGAGTGTGCGCTTGGCAGAGCGCCTCTGACATGCGCCTCCCATAAGGCGAAAGACCAGAAATGCCGATACCCTTTGTCCCCTGACAACTGAGGCCAGAAGTTGATTCTCTGCCAAAAAGACGTTGATCTCAGCAGATAAGACCAGACTTTGAAGTCGCCAAGTCATGCATCACACAAAAACCTAGGCCATCCGAGTCAGGGCGGTTCTCGACGATCTTTTGTTGTTTGATCTTAGGAATGAACATAGGAAAAAACCTCCCACCCCTTCCATACCAGACATCCGATTGTTAAGGGTCGAAGTCCCCTTCACAAACAAATTGGGATTCTTGTGACATGGTACGACTTCC
This sequence comes from Effrenium voratum, assembly GCA_963377175.1. NCBI lineage: Eukaryota > Dinophyceae > Suessiales > Symbiodiniaceae > Effrenium > Effrenium voratum. The sequence goes on from CAUJNA010003631.1 coordinate 319,700, forward strand.
TCTGTGCTCTTTCAATGTGTACCTGAACCATGGGGATGCAACAAGTGGCTTGCTCATGGCTTGAGTTTCGCCTTCTCCCTAATCGGCCACCTCCCCCCTGCCACCAAGCGCCTCTCGTGTCCATCTTGGCCCAACCAAGATAGAACTACCTATTGCTTGGTCCAAAATACCGTGGCATCTGGATGTTTGGTTGCTAAAGCACATCCAGATTCCATTTGCGTCAGGTACCTTTCGAAATCTCCTAGCCTTTCCAAGGAGGGGAGTCATGATCAGTAGCATGATCAACACCGGGTACGGGGGGATGCGCGAAACACAACGTAAAGAATCAAAAGGGCGGATGTCCGCACCTATTTGCACCAGGAAGAGAAAGCGACCCCGCCGGGTTTTGATTTGTGGCTCAAGTGGTATTCAACAAGTTCTCAACAAGGGTTGCATCAGCGGCATGCCAATAACCCCCTGAATGGGGGGGCAGTTCTCGTCTTTGTGCAATGATAGAAGTGGGCAGACCTTAGGATGATGGAAGTTGTTCACTCCGCGTGCACTTCCATTGAAAGAGGGTATCTCCCAACGACTGGCAAAAATCCGTCTCACTCTTGTATGGTCACTTTAATATATACCGAAGCTACAGAAAACCAACAAACCTCAACAAACCTCACAGACTCCAAGCCGCTCCCGGTCACCAGCGGCTCGCTCAGCTCGCTCGTGCCTCGCCGCGGTGGCCCTCGCAGAGCTCCTGGAAGCTGATGCTGCAAGCGGGGCCTCGAGCGAGCGCACGGAAGCCCGGGCTTTTGGGCTGCGCATTGGGTCCTCAGATTTGAGAGCTTAGAAGGGCACCCCTAGACTTTTTTAGGAGAAAAACCCTCCCCCGAAAAAGGGGAGAAAAGGGCACTACTGGGGGACCTAGTTAAGAGTGCGGATTTATTTTGGGATTTGTTTTTCGGATTTTTTGGGATTGTGTGTTTTTTGTTTTTTTCTCGTTTTTTCGTCCGGGCCAGTTGAGTATCGTATTTTACAACATTTTCTCACAAAAAACATCCCCAGCATCGTTTTCAACATCCCCCGCATGTCCGACCAACATCCCTAGCATCACCAGCAAATCGTGGGTACCAGAATAAAAAAGTAGCTGGCGGGTTGGAGGGGTCAAAAAAATGATGATTTAAATAGGAGGGCATTTCAATCCCTGTAAAAGGTTGAGGGGGGCGGCAGCCCTCCCCATGATGTTTGCAGAAGTGATGATTCGAATAGCTCTGCAAAACGTCTAAAAAGTAGCGGGGGGGTTGGGGGGGGCGGCAGCCCCCCCCATGATGTTCAAAGAAGTGATGATTCAAATAGGGGTGCAATTACATCTCTGTAGAAAATCTAAAACTTAGCGAAGGGGTTGGGGGGGGGGGGGCAGCCCCCCCCATGATGTTCGAAGAAGTGATGATTCAAGTAGGGGTGCAATGATTCAAGAACGGGTGCGATAGAATTTAAAAGGCAGCGGGAGGGTTGGCGGGGGTGGCTTCCCCTATGATGTTCGAAGAAGTGCATACATACAGACATACATGGATTGCATAGTCGTATTTTACAATGTGCAACATTTTCTCGCTCGAAAAAGTGATGATTCAAATAGGGGTGCAATTAAATCTCTGCAAGAAATCTAAAAAGTAGCGGTGGGGTTGGGGGGGGATGTTTGAAGAAGTGTTGATTCCCATAGGGGTGCAATTACCCTGCAAACAATCTAAAAAGTAGCAAGTGGGTGGGGGGGAGCCCCCCCCATGATGTTCGGAGAAGTGGTGATTCAAATAGGGAGAAAACTGGTGATGCTGATGATGCGGGAAGCCAAATCCAAAAAACTAATGAAAGGGCGCAAAAGCCAAAACGCCCGGAGAAGAACTGGGAAAGCAGAGGATGCGAAAAGCCAAAGCCGCCAAAAGCCGCGCAAACCAGCGAAAAGCCAAAACGCCACCTGCTGAAGAGGAACTGGGAATGCAGAGGATGCGAAAAGCTAAAGCCAAAAAGCTACCACCAAAAGCCGCATAAAGCAACAAGAAGCCGAAAAGCCAAGAAGCCAAAAAGCCAAGAAGCCAAGAAGCCAAGAAGCCAAGAAGCCAAGAAGTCAAGAAGCCGAAAGCCAAGAAGCCAAAAAGCCACAAGCGAAAAACATCCATCAAACAGCCACGCCAGGGAAACTGCTCTCGCCAGATGACACAAGCTGCGCAAAACTAAACGGGCGATTTCCCAAGGCACTACGCGTGTGTCCAACAGCAGCCCGCCCCCAGAATGCGGCGGTCTGTGGCCCTTGGAAAGCCAAGCCCCACCCCTTACGGCTGTAGCTAACGCGGCTGCCCGGGCACGGCGGCCGCGGCTGGCTGGGCACGCGTGTGTCCAACAGCTTGTTCCTTGTGCGCCGAGCACGCGGCGGTCGCTGTGGCCCTTGGAAAGTCACCTCGCCTCCCTTGCCCTTGGACTCCGCGCGGCTGCCCGGGCATGTGTCCAACAGCCCCTGGTTCCTTGTGCCCTGAGTAACCCTTGGAAAGTCAGCTAGCCCCAGCCGCGTTTTTCTTGCCAGCTGCCTGGCTTCCCCACACCTGGCCCTGGAGCAAGAACGGAGAACAAGGAAGCCTCTAAATACAATGTGCCCTGGCCAAGGTGGGCTACAATTCAAGCGAAAGCCAAAAGCATGCCAAAGAAAAACCAAAGGGAACCCAAGGGATGCCAAAGCAACACCAAAACGATACCAAGGGATACCACAAAAAACGCAAAGGATGCCAACTGTTTTTTGTCCCTTATTAAGATCCGCACCCACATAAGGGAAACCAACCATGGCGACGCCATGCGCTTTGAGACATCCCCTCTTCTCCCCGCCTGCCGCCTTGGGGATCGACAGCTGGCGACCTGACGCAGCCACCAGCCAGGAGCCCAAACGTGGATGGACGAAATCCGCCCCTGTACCAGGTGCTTGTTGACACCGCGCTTCGTTTTGACGAGCCAAGCCACCTCTGAAATTGAGCTGGTTGCCACACAGCCAAGTACAGCAAGAGTGGTTAGTGACGGGTGCCTGAAAAACTTCAATCTGATCATTTGCTCCTTGCCTTGTTGTTGAAGGTGCGCTTCGTTCAGAAGAAAAAAAACGCACTCTTGGCAGCAACTGGCATGATGCATTTGCACGGCTTATGTTTGTGGCATAACGTGGAAGGAGAAGACGATGGACAACACAACTCAACTAGGTCCTCCAGTAGGGAGGTTAGAATAAGGGTGCCCTTTTTTCTGTCGTCTATTTTAGGTCGGGAACCCTCCCCCAAAAAAGGGTAAAAGGGCACTACTGGAAGCCGATTGAAAGGAACCTTCATTGGTTTCAAGTCGCAAACCCTGGCCGGGAAGGTCAGGTCGCTACAATCCCATGGTTTACCCCTTGCAAGGGACAATGCGCGGGAGACACGGCCATGCTCGTCCTGCTTTGCATGGGCTCCGTTCCGACCTTCTCCAGAGGCCCCGGGCCCATGGGCAGCTTCAGCACCACTTCGGCCTCCGGCAATCCCACCTGCGAGGGCTGAGCAAAGCTCGAGGTCTCTTTCCAAATGGCTGTCAACAGCCCGGATATCCCCCACTGAAACATCCCAATCCAACCACTAAAATAGGTTCTAAAATGGGTGGTGTCACCTACCCCAAAATGGTACCATTGGTTTTGACCCGCAACCAAATGAGTGAGAATCACAACCTAGTACTAAAGTGGAAAGCTGGCCCTTGGTCAGAAAAGACGGCAGAAGGTTCTGCATGCGGCAAACCAGCCAATACGCCCATATGGCTATGTCTCCAAACGGGGAACCCTCTTTTGGATGGTTCTAAGGGAAAATAAGAAGGATACCAGACACTCAGGGGTCCACTCACTTTGAGACGCACCTGTACGAGATGCGCTTCAGAAAACTCATTTTGACACACGCCTGTGCGGGCGTTTCAAGAAAGATCCTTGGCGCTGGCTCACAATCGCGTGCTGGATATCCTGAAAGCGTGGTGAACCTTGGGGCCCCTTAGTTCTGACGCAGGAATGCTCCCAAAACCGCCTTCCAACCAATCCACCTCATCTCGATCTCGATCGGACCAGATCAGGCGTCCATCGTCCGCACCTCTTCCAACATCTCCCGCCAGCGTGCGGCAAACTGCTCCAAGCCCTTGTCGCCCACCAGAAAGGCATCTCAGTGACCAAAGCCGCGGCTTCAATGAGCAGCTGACGGGTATCCGGGAATTAACAAAAGGATTGCCAGATGGAAACTGCAAGAGGCCAATGAGAGCATTGAACGTAGAAGTGCGCCCAAGGCAGTGAAAACGGCCTTGCTTGGGCAAAAGAACTCTTTGCATCCAGCCACCCGTGTGACTGTTGACAAATCTTGAGGCTTTGAACATTGAGTCCCCAAAATGCCACTGGACGCTCTTGCTCTGAAATGCGCCGCTTCCTTATTGCCCCCTGACGGCAGAGATCCACACACGCCTGGTTGCAAAGAAACGTCACGGCACTTCCTAGCACTCCCCCAAACCAGTACACGCTTGCACAGGGCCGCCCCTTTTGGTATGGTCATGCACCAAGGGCGAATGCTAAAAACATAATAATCACAGCCGGGTTCATCAGAGGAACCCCCGCAGTCGAAAGCGCATGTCTTGAAAGCTGCTGCAAGCCTACCTGCGATAGCTCTTAGCGCACACTTGCCGCGCGCGGCAAGCCCAAACACCCGTAAACCAAGACATACAAAGCCGAGTCAACACAAAGCCAGTCCGCCAAAACCAACCCCAAAACTGAAAACCAAGCCAAAGCTAGTAAAGCCAAAGAGCCCCACAACCAGGCTGAACCCAGGCCCGAGCAGTCCCACCCCACACAGCCCCCTGGGATTGCCCCAATTCGGGCCCCGGCCCCGCGCGGCGCCGCTCGCCTCGGCTCGCCGCATGTCTTGTCTCCAAATGGGGATTGCCTACCTTTCGGGAAAAAAAAAAGAGACGTGTACGCGAACTAGACATGTTGATGTTTGCCCAAAAGGTTAGTTTCCATGTCGTATACACACTGAAGACCCGCTCCAAGTTCTTGGGCAAGGCAGGCAGCCTCGGACCTTCATGTGGCTGTTCACGCCCACTCCATGAGTCGCATCATGCACCATGCAAACAACGCCATCGTCGCTCCCTGGATCCTTTGGCACTGCTCCCAAAGGCGCTATATAAAGCCGCTGCTGCCCGACTGACTTTGATCACCGCCCTGCGCAAAGGCTCTTCGCAGACTTGCCTCTTGATGTCTGTCCTTTCATCTTCTGCAGATGCGCAATTGCCACAACACGTCATGTGCATTTCTTCAGCCGTGAATGGACAATTTCATGTTCAATTAAACCATTGAGCTATCGACTTGAGAAAATGACGAATCGATGCTTCTATTGTCGGTTTGTCACTCACACCGTGCGGGCACGCACGCGCACACACACACACACAACAGTTGTTGTTTGGGTGAAGCCAAGATCTTTGCTTTGAGAAAATGAGTTGACAGTTGCTCGGGGGATTGCTTTATTGCTTGTGCCTCGGCCGTGGTTCAATACCCTGGCTTGCAGAAGGGTGGGATGTTGGCTTGCTTACTCTATGGTTAGCCCATCTCAAGCCTCAAGCCAACTCAAACCTGGGCCCCTAATTGTCCCTTCAGACATCACCTGAAGTTAGGAAACTCACTTCAGATTGGCAACCGAAAGAGGGCACTACAGTCTGAATAGCAGCTACTAGCGAAGGCCTAGAAAACGCTAAAAAGCCCGGGTCCACGGCACTTCGGGCGAAACAAAAAGAAACGTGTTGGTCCTAGCGTCCCTTACCCGACCTCTAGACACCTAGGGATGGCCCCCTAAGAGGCAAAAACAAGTACTGCAGGGCTGGGATTCGCCGCAAAAGCAAGACAACCAATGGAAGTGTGGCACGTCCAAACTACTATGCTTTGGACCAGTATGACAAACATTACCCCTTGAAACAAAAAACCCAACACCCAAAAGAAACTCACAAAGTAAAATGGCATTGCCAACAGGTGATGATCACGAGCACCGCACCGCTCACGGGGAAGTTCGCAAAGAAACCAAAGGGAAATCACCCATGAGAGGCAAACACAGAATATGAAATTCGGAGTCATCCGGCGGAGGATGAGCTCAATCGGAAGAATCCTCCCGAGAGCAAATTAATTCCTGAACCACCCCTCCCGCAGTCCCCAAAAAGGCTTCGCAATAAAAGGGACCACACCCACACGGGCATGTGTCAAACTATAGGTGACTTTCTTGCTGGTTCCGCTTTCAACCAACCTGAAAAGACTATCAACTTCAAAATCATGGTTGACCCAATTCTGAAACTTGGGAAAATAATAGTTAGGTTAAATATATATATATATATATATCTGTATAAACATTGCTCCAGTGGTTGGACTTTTTCAGGGGCGAAATGGTGGACCGACTCTGCGCTCCCGGCGAGCTCAGCGGCTTCCGCTTTGCGGCGGTAGTCCACCTCAGGGTTTTGGAGGCTTGAAGTGAGGAATGGGCCCAAACGGGTTGAGGAGACATCCCTCTTGTTCAAGGGGCCTGCCCCCGGTGCCCCCCCCCCAAATAAAAAATAAAAAAATGGGAATCAAAAAAGAATGCCCGGGTCATATCCCCAAAAGCGACCAGGACCCAGAAACCTCCAGAAAACTATTTCCGGAGCCGCTGCGAACCATTCTGAAGCCCATCTTCTCCCCTAGAAAAAAGAAGGTTGGGTAGAAAGTAGATGTCGAAACTGTTGCCGTTTCGAGGGATGTCCTAGCTTGGATTTGGAGACGAAGGCCATGCGCTGTATAGTCATGACCAACAAATGGGGTTGTCCTAAATTGCAGAAGTGCAGTGCCCTGGAACCTGGCTGGAACTCGCTTAGGTCAAAAATTGGATCGGCTGCCATGAGAAGGTTCCTTTGGCCTTGTGGATGTGCCAACAACAGGGTCAGTGGGCATTTCCCTCACACCCAGAGGGCATGGAAAAGAAAAATGACATCCTCAAAAAAACACCCCTCTAACTAACTACAGTAGTGGTTTAAAGGGAAAACATCGGGAAAAGACAAAGGCGATCTTCGCTGGTGGGTGGACACAACAAAAACGAAGGCCAAAACGAGCGGGACCCAAAAGAACCCCCTCGAATGGCTCTGGACATGTGCCAGGGAAGGTCCGTGGAAGCAGAAAACCAGCCGTGAAGCCGTGCCCGAGCCCGATACGCCCGATTCAGGCTGTCTTCTGAGCACGTAGGCCAGGGCTTGCTCTGGGTTCCGACTTTTTGGGTCAGGGCATCCAACAAACGGATTCACCCGAGGCTCAGAATGTGTCTAAATGATCCCCGCCAACAAGGGTGCTCTTGTACCAATGCTTTGACAGCCGTCAAATTTGAGGAGGAGCAGGCAGCCTGCGGGACTACGGGACGTCCACACCTTAAACCTTGCCGAAGTGCCTGTCTCAAACCAGGCCTGACGTCGATTTCGAACTGAAGCCGGGTACCAGAAGCTGCGATTCCAAGCCATTCCAAGCCATTCCAAGCCCTTGTCCAAGATGGGCTTTCGCACAGCTCGAGCGTGGACCAAAGCCAAGCCTATCTTTTGATCTCCCCTTTTTGGACTATAGCCCCAGAAGGTGATGTTCCGACGGCCACTGGGATAAGCCACCAAATCAGGTCTCGGGCGCCGAGTTGGGAGTCCAAAGTCTCCAGCCGAAGCCTCAAAGCGAGGTCCAGGCCCCGGGCCGACTTGGCCCCAAGGCCCAGCACCGTGCAATGCTCCGCCTCCGCGGAAAGCGGAAACACGAGTCCAGGAGAGGGTCAAGGGAAACGCACGGCATTGGCATTTGGGTCCAAGGGACATTGGGAGGCAAGCAATCTTCAGGATGGATCACGGCACGTTCCCAACATCCAGGCGAAACTAGCCGCTGAGTGCCCGGGGAGCACTGCACGCGATGACAAGAACTAGGCTTGGCTGCATGCTATTCTCATTGGCAAGTTCCACTCTCTTTTTTGAACAGCGCAATGCGTCTGAAGCAGAACACATGTCAGCAGTGCACTTGGGTTCTACTTTGGATGGCCAAAATCCGTTTCGCACCAGTTCGAATTGGTGGTGTATCCGGCAAAACAAGGGTTTTGCGCGACTTCATTAGCCCTTCAATTCATTGAGTACTCCCCTCCAACTTGACACAGAGCCCCGGAAGTCCAAAGGGAGAGTCCAATGACATTTTGGGCCTCGCTCCTCTGCAAAGCATGACCCTGTGACTTGGCCATGGGTCAAAATCCCGTACTCCCAGTAAACATCTCAATCCCCAGTAAAATAGACTAAAATGGGTGGTGCACCTACCCCAAAATGGTACTATTGGTTTTGACCACAGCCACTTCAAAATTGGCCAGGTTCAGCTGTGCGCGCAAGGCTGGGCGCCGGGCCAAGAGGCGAATAAAGGCTGGCAAGTGCACGTGCCGGTTGAGACCGCCTCATCCACACCGGGGTGGGGAGCGGGGAAGGACGCCATGGAGGTTTGAAGGGAAACCGAAGGGACATCGACACACTTGAATTTCACTCATGTACAGAAACATCTGATGGTCGATCCCACACGTCAAGTCTCAAGCAAGTGGTGTCGCTGCCGTCCAAGCGGCCGACGTGTTCGGCATCCGATGCGTGTGCGAAGCTTTCTATGCGGGAGCGCTCATCCAGCGGACTGCACGAATAGCAAGAAAACTCTCTAAGCTGGATGATGTCCTCGTGCAAAGGGGAACGAACCATCCCCGATGAACCAGCAATCCAATGTCTTCCGGGGTGTGCCTCCTTGAAAGTTCTTTCCAAGGCACGCGTCGCCTAGAAACCTGGCCTCCTGAAAAGCAGCTGTCTCAGCCTGGACCAACATCAGGCTGCCTTCCACAGCCGCAAGCGAAACCCAAACATTAGTCCAACTCGGGGTCCCGATTTGGGAACCGAACTGTGCCATGGTGCGCAGCTGGAAAAGCAGGGTTCCCCAAGTCTCCACATGTCAAAAGCCAGACGCCAAGACCAAAATGAAACAAAGAGAGGGGTGGGAGGGACACGGGGAGGGAGAGAGCGAGAGAGAGAGCGAGAGAGAGAGAGAGAGAGCGCAAATCAATCAACCAACACTGGCATCGCGACAAGGTATGCGCTCAGGGTGCATCCCCAACTTCGTTAGATTCGGAAAACGGTTCCCAAAGATTGGGACGTCCGCACCAAAAATCCCTCGCCCTTTGTCTCAGCCTCTCAGCTCCTCTTGGCTCATGGCCGGTATAGAGCAACTGGGGCGCCGTGTTGGTCGTCATCACCTCAGGGAAACCAAATGGATGGGTTCCTCCGGAAAAAGACGCGGAAAACTCATTTGCCAGCGGAATTTCCCAGATTTGTTCGAGCAAACTGGGAATCCAAAAGACGCAGATGGGCGCTGAGAGCTTGCGATTCATCCCAAGGCAACATGCTGGGTGACCCTTTCATGGAATGAGAGAAACCCTTCACATGGGCCTAGGTACTGCCGAAAAGCGAACCCAGCAAGACGAAAGACCCATTCGGAGTAGTGGGCTGTGAATTGATTTTGGAGAGGATGGAAAGATCGTGGATGACAAAGCATTTGGCCTCACCCTTGCTGGTCGCATCTTCGCGACGACAACGTACAGCGATGATGCTTCGGGATCTTGATCAAGCTCGGCAATCGCCGGCTCAAGTCAGATCGTCACACCACATTCGAGAACGTGTAGTCCGCCCCAACGCTCCACTCCTCTCTGATTTCTTCGGAGCTGGTGGTGGCCGTGCGGAAGCCTCTCATGACCGGATGAGGTTCAAACTCACTCGAGCGGCAGGTTAAAGGGACACAACCACAGCTTCTGAGTTTGATCAAGCTTAGAAACCGTCAGAGCTCAACCCAACCCCTCATGAGCCACCAGAAGTGTTGAGGAAAACCTCAGTGTTTCGCCCTGACCTAGCAAAAAAGAACCGGGCGGTACTCCCCCTATGGAGTAACATCTCCATAGTGCTTTCCCACAGCTCGAAAGGTCCAAACCCCGAGCGAGTTCGATATGCTCCCATGGTCTTTGAACTTCTAACCCTCAAGGCACAGGAAGCCCTGTTGGATAACACATGCCCCCCCCCCCCTGGGACTACTCTTGGATCTACAAAGCGACACATGGCAGAAAAAGCGCCAAGCCCAGAAAGAATAAAAGACCCGTGCCTCGGTTCAAAAATGGCAGGGGTTTTGGAAAATCGCAACCCGAAGAAAGGCCTCCACTCCACTTGGAAACAGGTTGCGTGGCGCTTGTTTGACAGCCCAGCAGCGCGGCAGCCATGCTTGCACCCTTTTCCCACAAACGGCTAAGTGTCACCCATTGGGGCTGATTCCCCATTCTGTTAACCCCACAACCCAGGTAGTTCGCATGTTTTTGGCCGTGTTCTGAAAAGATTCCGGATTGGAAAGAATGGTTGGAAGTTCCCTTTTCGGGCCACACCGGGCTAAGGCCGGCGCCACCGTGACGCCCCGCAGGAAAAGCACCTGGATGTTCCCTTCGTTGCAGACAAATCGAGGGGGCTCCCGAGGCTTCAACAGACTGCATTGAAATCGTGAACCCATCTTAGATGACACTCCTTCGGTCAATGGTAATATTGACCCGCGTTTGAATGGTTGGAATCCCAGGGCGGGTTTGTCCCGGGATGCCTTTTAGGGGGGGAGGAGGGGGTAAAGGGCTGCTGCCAATTTTGATGGTTTGCCCATTTGGAGATGAGACCCAGTGAAACTGTTTGTTCGAAATTCGGGGTTTGCTTAGATGAAAATGGGCCAGCAGATTGGTTGGTAGCCTTTTGGCTTCCGCCAAGGTCCCCAACTTATTGCACCAGCTCTGTCAATGTGTTTGGATGGTCCATGATGTGAAGAATTATACGGCGGATATCCGCACCTATGTCGGGTTGGGAGTATTCCTTCCTCACATTGTGGCTCTCTTTGAAGATGCCAAGAATAGCTCCAATCATTCACAGGGCGGAGCCAACTCCCAACAAACCCAGGCTCCAGTTGCTTGTTCCTTGCGCCACGCAGGGGGACAATGCATTGGCCGTTGAGTCCCAACACTTTGGGTCCACTTCACGGTGAGCCGTGGGGGTCCCTTGATCTACGGCAGCTTCGAGCTGCCTAGCCTTGGGGGTCAAACTCCATGCTTCAATCTGGATAAGAGGCCTTGTGGTTGCAACCAGAAGCTACACGCCTGCCAAAAGGGTTCATGCCTGCCCCAACCCAAGTAGGAAGACAACTGAAAGTTTCACACTATTGCACATGAGGATGCGTTGGTTCATATCAATCCATTCTAAAGAAGTCTCCGCAACATACCAAAATGTCAAGGAAGCATGTCAGGCGCCACTGAGTCATTGGAAATCGTATGGCTCTGCCTGATTGCGTGCTCCCGCGAGAATGCGCATCCGAGTGCTAGTGACTGGGTCTCATTTGCATGGCCTTGAAATGCCTTGAAAGGGAAAACACCCATCCTCATCCTAGGAAACACCCACATGCCCATCCTCATCCTCCAAGTGATAAGAACCTAATTTTTGAAAGAAAAAAGAATAAGAAGAAAAACAACGGGATACTACAAGCATGCCTAGCCCCCCTTGGTCCTTGGCAACGGACCACATCCCCAACTCGATGCCGTCAAAGAGACACCTAGTACTACAGAGGCTTACTCGAATCAATGAGAAAAAAAAAACAGATATCCATGCCTGATTGGGACTTCTTCTGGTTGGCATTTCGAAAGTCACCACGGACTTACCCAAACATTCGGCGCTCACTTCGGCTCCTCTCCATCGCCGTTTCGACATGCAAAGTTGCCGCCTCGAAGAGGCGAGGCAGGATCGCGGCATCCTGTCGGAGTTGAGAGCTATGGGATGCCAGGGGTGCTCCGCAACTCTGTTGCATCGCTGCAAGTCCGTCGAGCTGTCCGCCTTTCATAACTTGCTGACTCTCAGGGAATGAGTTGGGACCCCGAACTGAACCATCCTTTGTCCCTCCATGGGAGCCCCAGATTCATTCCCCAAATCCTGTTGCTTTCCTACTGAAGGCCGCCGGCGACTGATTTGTCGACCGCCAAAACCTAACCATGCAATTGGTTAGATGAAACGGCAAGGCAAGTTCTTTGAGGAATTGGACCGGGGTAACCAAGGGGTTAGCAGGGTTGCTTGTACATTATCCACTTGAGTACTGGCCTCAAAATGACGGCATCCTTTGGACTGAAACATGTCTTAATTGGAAACGACAGGAAAAGCGCAGAAAAAGCAAAAAGGAAAACGCGCCCGTAGAGTTCCCCGGGTTCCCCAACGCCTGGATGTCCGCTACCTGGAACTCATCGAAGCAGAGCACGTCGATGTCGTCCGCCAACGCATTCGCGGCCACCTGCAAAAAAATGTGTCTAGGATAACTTGATCAGGAAACCCAGTTGGCTGTGGGTCAAAGCCCTGGTGTTCATCCACCCCAAAATAAAGGCATAGATTATGACCCATGGCCAAATGGGTCATAGGGGGCCTGTTGACAAAAAAATGCGGCTTCCTCCTATCCCTTTTAACCAATCCAGGCAAGTATCCAAATCAATGAGCCTATTGGATGGGCGGTTGGCCGCTTTAGATGGGACCTCTTCTGGATGGCCGTCTTCTTTTGCCAACCTCCAAAGTTTAGCTTTGCTCGGACAAATGTTTGAGTTAGCCCTCCCCAAAAGCATTCAAAGGAGCCAATGGGCCTTTTTTCAGAACGCATCGGGTGGCTACGTGGATACCCGCCCGCAACGCATTTTGGACCGTTTGTGGACAGTGTATCGGCAAGATCTTTCAACTTGCTCGCAGGGATCTTCCAGAGGCTACCTTGCGTCTACGCCGCCGACATCCAGGCGTGGCTGCGGCGGCTTTTCGGGCTGCACTTGAGCCTTTGGCATTGGCAACTCTAGGCCTCGACGACGGCGAGGCGAGGGCTTTCTCGGGGCCGGACACTGCACCTCCCTGTCACCAAAGATAGAAACACAATAAAGAATTCCCTACCTTCAGACAAAAACAACCAACAACTGCCTGCCACCAAAAAGAGAGACCACACAAAGGGATTAAAGACCATGTTGTGTCAATCCGAGAAACCTCAGAGATTAGAGACCACAATAAAACTTTTCTCGGATGTGTGGAACGACATCTTGTCGGATCCGTACCCCGTGGAGTTGGGTTAATGAGATGACTGTGGGCTCCAGCAAGTGGTTGACTTGCCCCAAGGAATGCATCGGGCCCTTAGGCTTGGACTTTAGCCCGCTCGAAAAACCTTCTGCCGGCACATGCTCCGCCTCGACCACTATACACAAAGCCTTGTACATGTCACCAGAACCTGTCACCGTGTTGCCTTTACAACGGGCAAAGTGCCTTCTTTTGGGGGTATCTCTTTCTTGTGGTTTCGAAGGAAAACCAAAAGCAGAACCACATTTATTTGGTCATTTAACTTATTCATTTATTTTACAGTATTTGCTTTGTTTATTTATTTCGGGGGGCCAAAAACAGACACACCCATACCCCGCACCCCGCCTCCACAGGCCGCTCCTCTTGGATCTGGTGGATCTGCCGATGCAAGCCTCAAAGCTTCGAAGCTTGTGTCAGAAGACTCCTGGGAAAACACCTGGAAGAAATGGAGAAGGAACACCGGCAAGAAACGGAGCACCCAGCAACGCCGCTGGACCAGCCTAAAATATAGATTGAGTCATAGGGAAGCCTTTTTCACCTGCATGAGAAGTCGGCGCCGAGCATTCACCACACTCCCAACAAAAGGAGTGCTTGGAAGAGGACCATTCCGCCGCGGGCCCTTCAAACAAGCAAGTCAAGGAAATCCACCCCTTGAAGGCCGCTAGAACGAGAACCCTCGCAAGGCTTGGAAGGGGTTGGAATGACTCAGGGTGACCCAAAGAGGTCCCCCATCCAAAAATGGTTTTAACCGGGTTCCGCGCCCATCATGAACTCATAGAAGTGCCGCCGCAACGTTCTGCACCCTGCCTGCCAAAACATGGGGCTGCTGAGACAGCCCAAAGTGCAGGACAAGTTGGTACATATATTTTCCAGCTGGGAGTGGAAACACCGAACCATTTTCAAAATTCGGTCTATTTGCCCCCGTCTCAGGACAGTTGTCCTCTTTTTGGGCCAAAAACGCCGCACCATTCTGCTAGTTGGAAAACGACGTCTTCGTGGAACCCATGGCTGGTCACAGTTCTCTCCCTCATTTGGGGAAGCTGTCGGTAAACACATGTCAGCTTCAGATTGATCAGGATCTGTGGCAATAAAGCGGTCACCTACAGTGGGTCAACCCCCCTATGCGTGCCTTCATAAATCTGGAGGTGTGTCGTCCTTGTTGTAAGAAGTGCCTGTCAACAATCAAAACCTCAAGCCCAGTTGGTATCCCCAACAGCCCGGAACCTCCTGGAACCCGCCTGAAAGCTGCAAACCACCCCCTGCCCCCGCTACCCAGGAACCGCCACAAGCCATCGGCCCCCGCCTCGCGGGAGGCCTCGTAGAACAAGTTCATGAGCATGGTCTTGCCGGTGCCCACGGGGCCTTGCGGCTACCAAACCCAGCTCGGCCTCTAAGGGCAACCAGGTCGTTGAACCTTAGGCTGGCTCGAACATGGGGAACAGTTGGCCCATCCTTGGACCTAGTGGAGCTTTTGGAGAAACGACGGAATTCCAAGGGTACAAACCAAATGCCAAACAAGGTGAACGTTTTTTGCGGGACTTCCACCTGCAGGTTGCTCGAAGGCACGAGAAAAAGGACAATGACTGAAGTGTTGGCAAAAGTGTTCCAAAAAGCCTTGTGAGCAGCGCCCAAAGCCCGAGCTTTTGGTATCAAGGTTGATATAGGCCTTACCGTAACCACCATACAACCAGGCAACGCCCCCCATATAAGTTCTCGGAAGGGGTTTCCACAAACCCACGTCAAACGGTGTCTGGAGGTGTCAAACGGTATTTTGTGCCTGACCTTACATTGGACCACCCTCGGGTCAATGGCATTGCACCCAAAGTAGCCGCCCTTACCAACCGGGGCAACACGTTGCAATGCCAAAGTATGGCCACCTCCCCTTTGGTGATTCGAATCGCCGTCAGCTTTGGAAGGGGCTGAACCGACGTCCCCTCTTTCCATGCAGACGCTACATAAAGGCTGGCAACGGTTTCTGTCTGATCACACCACCCAAACTGGAAGCCTCCCTTGGACAGCCCTGAAAGGAGTCCCCCCAAAGTTCTCAACACTTTGAAATTATCTTGGAAATGTTTTTTCCAACTGATCCGCCGTGTTTAGAGCAAGTTGCCTTTCTTCAAAACATTCAAGCTAAATTTTGTTCGAAGGTGACGGATGCAAGAAGCTTTCCAAAGTCAAACAACTGTTCCTGGGACGCGCGTCTCTTTTGGGCCCTTCTAGTCTCCTGGGTTGGGAGATCCCCGCAAGACGCATACAGGGATCGAAGTGCATCAGGGTTTGAATTCTGATGTGGGGCTCATTGTGGCACATCATTATTGGTTGAAATGATTGTTGTGGGGATTCATGTCCACCACCAACTTTTGAGGTGGCTCCCTATTGAAAATTCATAAGCCAGCTGCCGCAAAACCCCCGTCAGGCGTACCGGGCACTGGGCCCCTGGCCGTGCAAGTAGACGCTGCTCTTCTGAGGCGGCTTCCTCACCTGGCTCCAAGTAACAGGGGTGCGCTGCGTGTTGAAAACCCCAAAACCAAAAGCGGACAAACACAAACCGCGACACCTCGTGGAATTCTTGGTCATCGGACGATGCTCTTTTAAATGGAATTCTGGGCTGCTGCAGCCTGGTACTCTGTTGCCGGCAACTGTCCCTCCTTGACTTGGACCAGTCCTTCGACCTTAAGGACCAACCAGAAGGCGCAGGACGGGTGTCACTGCGGCCGGCCGCTTGCGGCAAAGTACGGCTACGCACGATAACTTGTGCAGGCTCCTGACAACTTCCGCTGAATAACCCTTAAAAACCTTGAGCTTGGAAACCGCGACATGTACTTTCGCCGTTGACAAAGCATTGTCCTGATTGAAGCACTGGTGATTGTCACTGGACATGCGCTTTTGGAGTAGATGGACCAAACAAGTCCCGAATGGTGTTTAACACTAAATGATCTTCCCAGCGACAATTATCCTGCAGAAGTAAGAAAAAGACAAAAGTTTCGCGTTGAAAAGGCATGAAGGTTAGGACGAACCCATGCACCCAAAAGTACAACAGGCTGATGGTTGGAAAGCTGCCAGTTACTGAAGTGCTAGCTGTAGCATCTGCTCGTTTACTTGCACCGTGCTAGCCAGATACCATGAACCTAGGGTCCTACCGACACGACAAAAAACTTAACCAATTTGTTGGTCGCAAAATGAACGGCTTGTACAGACCATCCAGGGAAAGGAAAACCAAAAATCACTGTTTCCGGCTTGTAGCTGGATGTCCATTTCGGGAATGTGAGACCTCAGAATTTCCAGGCTTTGGCATTGGAGAGGCCCCAGCTGATTGGGATACTGAAAAGTAGATTCAGCAACTGGTTGGGAACCCACCCTTCTGCAAAAACATATACTTTATGTGTATGTATATGTATATCTATAAATATGTGTAACCACATACATGGTGTAGCTATCCCAGTGTTTGTGGAGTGACTTCATCTGGGCTATTTTGAGAGTCATTTGCAAGCCGTGCTACTCAACAATGGTTGGTGCCCTTGCGGTTTCCCCTTAAATCCCAACCAAGAAGTTGAGAAACTCCCAAAACTGTTTATATAAAAGAAAAATCGCCAAAACCCAAGACCCAAGTAATTTTGAGAGTACCAACCACATCGAAATTGCGTCAAACGGGACTGCCCCAAGTGCCTCCGGCGCCTTCTCGGCGTCAGCCTTGCTGGCCACTTCGGGCGGCGCCTCGGTGGCCTAGCGAGAGGGAACGTCCAAAACTGAAGTGGCCGGGCGAGTGTCCCAAAACGTACCTCTATATATATATATATATGTGTATATATATATATATATGTGTATATATATATATGTGGCATACACATATGTCTATATATACCTAATACATACATAAATATGTGTATATATATATATATTGATATTCTATATGAAACAAAAGTGACACTGAGCAGACGTATACAGAGTACAAAGCGAAGTGCTCTGTATGGATGCATTCGCAACAATGATGCAGGTGATGCAGCTCGAAATGTGGCAGTAGGGGAGATGAACCCTCGGTATGTGCATGTACACACTTACACTTAGATCACCTGGAGCATGACACCTCCAATGGATTCCAATGAAACTGCCACCTTTGGAGGTGCCGTCATCGAACAAACGACTGGTCACAGCATCTCAGGGCTGGTGAATGCTGGGTGAGCATCTGCAGTAGCATTTAGTCATGTATGATAATATTATATATATATATATAATATATAGATGCATACCACTCAAAGAAGACACCCTGCCCTTTTTGGATGTGGACTTCCCCTCATTTTGGATGGCGCGAAAGGGAAGAATTTTTGGAAAGGCCAACTTTTTGGAGAATCGTGTGGGGAAACCAAAAGGAAGCCGCCAAGCAGGGTCGGGCACACTTTTGGGTGTTCCCACATGGCTGGTCTGTGACTGTACTTCAGGCAGAATTGAGGAGGACCTGTGGGGCTTCAGGTTCATCTTCAGCAATTGCGTTTGACAAAACATGCATGTAGATTTAATTTAAAAACAGTGGCGTGTGCTTTTTTTGTCGATAGATCCTTGGCTTTGACAGTAAACCGAAGAAGCCGCTTGGAGATGTTGGTGCCGAATTTGGTACACAGCATCTCACAGCTGTGCGAGAAGACCCCGGGTGAAAACTAAAAATTTGAGAGCCAAGCCGATCCCCGTGAGTCAAATGGCTTCCAGCGTGTTTTCTGGAGCCCAGTAGGTCTCCTGATAGAGGAGCTCAGTGGAAATGTCGATCTTCTCGAGTCCCCCGGCACAGAACCGCAAACCGCGTCCCAGGATCAATGCGCCGGTCGAAAGCAACTCGAGAACTTGAGGAAACTCGACAAAGAACAGGGGAGCTCGCAATAAACCGTGAAGAAGATTCACAAGAGAAACCAGGAAACAAGACAGCGCTCGGAAGAGGCTCAACTCAGCACCAGTTCAAAACAAAATCCCAAACTGGTGGTGGCTCCCCACGAGAGTCCTGCACCTTTCACGCCGCGCTCCGGTGCGCTCTTCGGGGCCCCCGGCCGCATGCAGCGCCCGAGCCTTCCGAGCGGCGCCTCAAGCGGGACTGATTCGTCGCACGCAACGGCGAGGCGTTCTTTGCGGGTTGCACGTCACATCCGCAAACACGTCTCTGTCTCTCAACCTTCAAAGAACGATTCCTCCAGAGTCTCATGAAGAGGAGCGCCAACAATGCATCTTTAGCCCCAGGATGCACGCTGAAAACAGGAATCTCAAAACCGCTGCCATTCCCACGTCTGTCTCCACCACCTGTCTCGCAGGTTCAGTGGATTTGGGCATGGTTAAGATGTTCCACTTGCGCCACAGAAAGGAACCCCCGGCCTGCAAAAGAGGCTTTACACTCTTGGAAGACCTAGAAGCGCGGAAAGCAATTTTGAACATGAAGGGCTCTGACCATGGTCTGGCCAGCTCACTCAGCGGCCCACCGACCCAGCTACTCCCAGTCCAAAGCACCTTCTTGAGTGTACCGTCGCCTTTAGACCCTCGGAGTCCCCAGTCTTGGCGAACCCCTGCGCTGGTTTTGAGTTTGTGCTGGTTCAATGGCACTGAAACTTGATGGACCTTCAATCTAGTTTGTCTTTGGTTACCAACCAAGGCCCAATATGCGATGCTTCCTAGGTTTCAATACTTTTACCTTTGCTAAACGCTAAGATTCTTCGGCCCTCCTCCCTAAGTCAAAATCAGACCTAAAACATAAAATTTAAAAGGCTGGGGCCTGACCTTCAACTGGGTTTTCACTTTCCACCACTTCCCACCACCACTTCCCACCACCACTTCCCACCACCACTTCCCACCACCACTTCCCACCACCACAGCCCGAGATGGCATATTGCTTGCAAAGCCTAACTTGCAGCACGAAGGATCGATGTGATACATATTGAGCCAGTGGTCGCACCTGGGTTTGGATTGTAGCTCACCTCCCCGCCAAAGATGAATGTTGATAGGGAACACCACATGAAGCGCACCAAGGGGTTGCACTTCACACTCACCCAATGTCAGGTAGGTAGTTAAAAACCAGTTCTTCAAGCTCTAACAATGGCTAGAACTCATTGACTGGGTATGTCAAAGTGGGGGCTACCTCAGAAATGACTGGCTTTCCTTTCGGTATCCTCCCAAAAAACTTAAAATACCCAAAAAGTCAAGAGGGCCCGCCGGGGAAACAAAGAAGAAAAAAACAAGCGCCACCCCAACTAGCAGCCCCCACCGAGCGCCAGATGACAAGCGCCCAGCGCCCGCCCTCCGCCTGCGCGGCGCGCGTTCTCCGCGGCCAGGCGCGCCGTCCACTCCGCGGCGCGGCGGTGCTCCTCGGCCACGGAGGCGCCGCCGCCTCCGAAGCGAGCGGGGCTTCGGCGGTGCGGCGGTGGGCGGATTTTGGTTTGGGGGGGACCACCAGGGAAAACCACCGGTCAAGTCCCGAAGAAAAACGACGAAACACAACATCCAAAGAAGAAAAGTAGTGGAAGAACACGACAAAAATTACGAAACACAAAGAGGACCTGGCAGAAGAAAGGGCCAGGTTGCGCGCCTGCCGTGGCCTGCGGCAGCACCCAGCCCGGGCGCCCGGCAAAGCCGGGCCCCTCAGCCCGGCACGGTTTCGGTCTGGGTGGCCTTGGTTTGTGAATATGTTTGGGAGAAACCACCCCAAAAAGGTACCCTTTTAACATGTTTCAAGCTAGTTCAGCCTCAGGAGTGGCAATGGATCCTCGACCCCTGCATTCGTTCCGGGATGACTTGCCAGTATGCACTTAACCAACCTATGCAAGTTGGTCAGCAAATCCTCGAAGTCTTCAATATCGTAATGGTTGATTTGCAAAGTTCGTGCAACAATCATGAACCCGAACAGATCCATGAGCTCGTTGGCGTACCGCTTTGCTATTGGAGCGCTTCCAGGCTACCTGAAAACAAAACCAAAAAATCCACAACAGTAAAACCAATCCCATTTGGAAGCTCAGTTGGCCAATGGTATAAAGGGGAACCTTCACGGGTGAGGTTACACGACCCCTTGTGAAGCAATTATAATTGTCCTGCCTGGGAATGTGGCACCGGGTGGTTAACGGCTTGAGCCTGAGCAAAGATCATGTGTGCCTTTGTTCTTATAAATAGGGCTGAGCGTCATGGTCCCTCTGCAAGCCAAACGAGTACGTGTCACCTCTGTCCGTGTTGTGTCACATTTACAAGTCCAAAATACATGCCGCTGCTTCCACTTAGTCCAATTCCATTTTTTTGGGGAACCAATCGGCAAGTATATAACTCAAACTCGAATTGCAAATGGCAATTCAGATCAAACTTCGCCTCCACGAAACTCTGCTTGAATCATTATACGATTAAAGCGAGCATGTGTGCCTGAGTTGGGCCGACGCCTCGACGCCTCGACAATTCTTGGCAATTGGCGTCTTCGCGTCTTCGCGTTTTCTCATAGAGACTTTCGACGCCCCGACGACCCGACGCACGGCATCTCGCATCTTCGCGGCTTCGAGTCCTCGCGTCTACCCGGCACCTCAACACAACCAATACGCTAGTTTCTTCGGCATCTTATGACAACCAATCAACATCCTGTTTGGAAGCCTTGGCAGAATCTTTGAGGAGCTTTACTGTGTTTGAGGCCATATCCCATGTTTGAAGGTAGTTAGAGGGAGCAGGTTGGGAAATCACCAGGTTTAAGGGAAGATTGATAGTCCAGGTCTTGCATTTCCACGACCCTCGACTTCCTGCCCCCGCCCAGAGGCAGCGCATAGTGTTCGGGGTTCAATCTAGAATAGCGAGCGCCGTTACAGCTTTTCTCAGTTGCCCAGCCCGTTCGGTCGAATCATTGATTGGCACATTGTGAGTTGAGCTAGATGACTCCATGTTCAGTGGGGAACCTTCCAAACAAGGGACTCGTGTGAACTCCATTGAACCGAGTTGGCTTTCGTTTCGGTGTCATCAGGGGCTCAGTGAGCAAGCAATTTTGGGGGAATTCAGGACTCAAGTCAAATCCACCATTCCAGCCGAATCGGTTGCGACAGATCAACCCAGACCAGAAACCCTTCCAACTCCCAACACGAAAGCCCTTCCAGAATATCCTCAGGCACCCAAACAACCACCTCACTCCCCCCCCCCTCTCCAAAAACAAAAAAACGCTCCCCACCCCCCGAGCCTCCTGCGCCTCCGCGGCTTCTTGCCGCGTCTTGGTCTTGTCCAGTGCCTGAAAGTCGCACGCGTGGCGCTTCTCGGCCCGACTTCGCGGCCGGGGGCTTCCCTGCAGAAACCGGCCGCAAACCTGACTTGTTTTTCCAAGGGGCTTTTCCCCACCCGCGTGAAGGGTCTGGCAATCGAGGTTGCCTGCAGCTGAACGCTGCCAAGAGAGTAAGAGAGTCGTGGCCTCCAGCCGACTCACACGATTCCCACGATGAGGTGAGGCGTTGTCAACCCGCAAAGTGTCGCGAATCTGTCAAAATCTATCCCCAACCTGTTCACTGTACAAAATGTCCATGTTCGGAAAATCCAAAAGAAGGTGTGCTGAGGCACGCCGTCAAACCCGCCTAATTCACAAATCAGTCAGCTCTTTAGCCGATTCGATGGCACTCCTGCCAGGAATCCAAGGTCCAAAAGTCCTTGCCCTGCCGCTCAAGGGTGAACTTCTCGTACAGGGCATCGATGAGCATCAGGGCCTGCTGCATGTTCACAATCAAGCACGCGCCCGTCTCCAGGGCTTTCCTGCGGATCTTGTAGCCAGGCGTCTGGCCTGCCGAATCCCGCGAGGAAGGCGTGCAAATCACCAGCTTCACCGTCTTCTCCGTGATGGCGGAAACGACGCCGTCGGCACTTTTGGCCAGAGGCGTGACGCAGATGGCGCTGTTGTTGGCGTTGCGCTGGGGCTTGCTGGCCTCCAAGAAGGAGGCCGTGCCGTGGGTGGCGAAGATTTTGAAGCCCATCTCGTCCAAGAGCGGCAGGTACTTCGCCACGGCGGCCTTGTCCTTGGGGTTGAGCGCCAGCAGCACGCCGCAGGGCTCGAAGATTTTGGAGATCTGCACGCCGCTGGCGATCAAAGACTTCAGGAAGGCCTCGTGGGCGTTGTGCCCGAAGCAGGCCACCTCGCCTGTGCTCTGCATCTCCACGCCCAGGTGCGGGTCCGCGCCGCTCAGCCGCAGGAAGGAGAACATGGGCGCCTTGCAGGCCACAAACTCGAAGTCGTAGGCGTACACCTTCTGCTTGCTCACCTCCTGCCCCAGCATCACGCGCGTGGCCTGCTCGATGAAGTTCACGTTGAAGGTCTTGGAGACAAAGGGCACGGTGCGAGAAGCTCGCACGTTGCACTCGATGACTTTCACGGACCTCATGGAGAAGCAAGAGTCTTCCAGTGCCATGAACTGCACGTTGAAGGGGCCGGAGATGTTCAGAGCCTTGCACAGCTGGCTGGCGATGTGCATCACTCGCCGGTGGGTCTCCAAATGCAGACGCTGGGCAGGCAGCAACAGGGTGGCGTCGCCGCTGTGGGTCCCCGCATCCTCTACATGCTCGGAGATGGCGTAGTTGATCACCTGGCCGTTGCGGCCGATGCCGTCAAACTCGATCTCTCGAGCACCCTGCACGTACTTGGAGATGACCACCGGGAACTCCTGCTCCACCACGGCCGCAGTGCCCAGGAAGCCCTTCAGCTGCTGCTCGTCGTCGATGACCCGCATGGCGGCGCCGGACAGCACGTAGGAGGGCCTGACCAGCACCGGGTACCCCACCAGCCGAGCAAAGTCCGTGGCCTCCTCCAGCCGCACGAACTGGGACCACTCCGGCTGGTCGATGCCCAGCTCGTCGCACATGGCGGAGAACTTGGACCGGTCCTCGGCGCGGTCGATGTTGGCCGCCGCCGTCCCCAGGATGCGGATGCCCAGCTGGTCCAGCTTGGGCGCCAGGTTGTTGGGCGTCTGCCCGCCCACGGACACCACGGTGCCCTCTGGCTGCTCGAAGCGGACGATCTCCGCCACGGTCTCCAAGGTGAGCTCCTCGAAGTACAGGCGGTCGCTCTCGTCGTAGTCTGTGGACACCGTCTCCGGGTTGCAGTTGATCACCAAGGCCCGGTGTCCGGTCTGCCGGATGGTCCTCACCGCGCTCACCGCGCTCCAGTCGAACTCCACCGAGGCCCCGATCCGGTAGCACCCGGAGCCCAGCACGATGTACGCCGGCACCTCCGGCTTTTGGCTTGGCACCAGCTCCAGCAGAGGCGGCTCTTGCTTGCTGGCCTTGCCCTTCCACATGGGGCTGGCATTCGCCTTCTGGCACGGGGACGCCCGGGCATGCATCTTGTCCGGCAGCTGGAACCCGCTCTCCTCCAGTCGGCTGCCGAAGGCCGTGTCGTACAGCGCGGCCTTGTGCGCCGCCAGCTGCTCGTTGCCCAGCGGCACCACGTCGTTCTCCTCCCCAACGTAGGTCAGGTACAGGTAGTTCGTCTGCGCTGGGAACTCCGCAGCCAGCGTGTCCACCTGCTTCACACACGGCCTGGCGGAGAAGAGGGATCCTGTCTGCCAAACAAAGAGCACGCCACAGAAGCAAATCCGCGCTGCAAGTTCCAACAGGCTCTGCAAGCTCCAACAGACTCATGAAAACAACAGTCAATAGCTGCTTCCCGCGAAGGGAGTACAGTACATGACAACATGTTTGCAAACCAAATGCTGGACACGGCGGATGGGCTCGAGCAGTCAGGTTGCATTGGGCCAAAGGCCCTTTACGTCATTCTCAACCACTTCACACATTTTGGTGGGGTAAACATGAAACCGTGCAAAGTGCAACAGTGCTTGATTCTTTGTTGCAAAACCCTCCACCATCCCGCCTGATGTGCCAGCCAGCTCGCAGCTGCATGACCGCCAAGTCCGAATCCTTGATCGCCTTGCCGATCTGCCGGTCGCAGAAGCCCAGCTGCTTCATCCTCCTCAGGAACTCTGGGCCGGCCTCTGTCAGCTTCTCCAGGCTACCCAGAGACTCCATGCGCTTCCGCGCCTGATGGACGGAGAAGAGCTTGCCCAGGAACCAACGGTCGATCCTGGTCAGCGCGTGGACGGTCTCCACCGTGAAGCCCTGCTGAAACGCATGCGCGATGGCCCACATCCGCAGCGGCCCAGGCTTCTGCAACTCCTCTTCGATGTTGCCATCCTGCAGAGAGGGGGGGGGGGCATTTTCTCGTGTGCAACTGGGTCCTCTCCTTCATTGGGAACCCTCACTCATCTTGTTTATTGGTGGGTTGCCCAAAGGTGACTGTTCAAATTCAAGGTCCTAGCCCAAAACGTGGTCACGCCATTTGAAAGAGTTCAAGCGAGGAATATCAAAGCAGAAACCACCGCAAAGCATCACTGAAAGCAAGGGCCAACATACACGCATGGGAGGGCAAACATCACAAGGGGTGGCAACGATAGCATGACTCAGAACTCTAGATTGATGGCTAAACAAACTGAGGAACACGCGCAAACATGTTGATATTTGCAAGCACCCTCTATACAGCTCTGCAAACGAGTAACGTGCCAATGTCCCATGGTCCTTGGACACGGCCGCTCCCGCCCGCGCTCGGAGGTACCAACTCTCGTCAAAGCCCACCGAGCCCTCGTTGACCATGCGCAGCGCCTTCTGCATGGCTTCGGGGAAGGAGCGCGCGATGGACATCACCTCGCCCACGGACTTCATCTGCGTCCCCAGGGTCCGCTCCACCGTGGGGAACTTGTCGATGTCCCAGCGGGGCATCTTCACCACGCAGTAGTCCAGGGACGGCTCGAAGCAGGCCGTGGTGGACCGGGTCACCATGTTGCGCAAGCTCACCAGGTCGTGGCCCAGAGCCAGCTTGGCGGCCACGTAGGCCAGCGGATAGCCCGTAGCCTTGGAGGCCAGAGCACTGCTGCGCGACAGCCGGGCGTTCACCTCCACGATGCGGTACTGGCTCGAGTGCGGGTCCAGGGCGTACTGGATGTTGGCCTCTCCCACGATGCCGAAGTGCCGGATCACCTTGATGGCCACCGCCCGCAGGTGGTGGTACTCGAAGTTGTTCAGTGTCTGGGAGGGTGCCACCACGATGGACTCCCCCGTGTGGACGCCCATGGGGTCCAGGTTCTCCATGTTGCACACCACCAGGCAGTTGTCCTTGGCATCGCGCACCACTTCGTACTCCAACTCCTTCCAGCCCTTCAGGCACTCGTCGATGATCACCTGCGAGGAGGTGGCGAAGGCGCGCGTGAGCAGCACGTCCAGGTCCTCCTCGTTGCTGGCGAAGCCGCTGCCCAGCCCGCCCAGCGCGAAGGCGGCCCGCACCAGCACCGGGAACCCGATCTCCTTGGCCACCTGCCGCGCCTCCTCCATGGTGTTGGCGCAGGCCGACTTGGCGCACTGCTCGCCGATGCTCTCCACGCCCGCCTTGAAGATCTCGCGGTCCTCCGTGGCCACGATGGACTCGATCTGCGTGCCCAGGACCCGCACGCCGTACTTCTGCAGCACGCCGCTCCGGTGCAGCTGCACCGCGCAGTTCAGCGCCGTCTGGCCGCCGAAGGCCGCGAAGAGCCCGTCCGGGCGCACCTTCTCGATGACCTTCGTCACGAACTCGGGGGTCACGGGCACGAAGAAGATCTGGTCCGCCAGGCCCCGCGAGGTCTGCACGGTGGCGATGTTGGGGTTGATCAGCACGCTCTGCACCTTCTGCTCCCGCAGCGCCTTGATGGCCTGGCTGCCCGAGTAGTCGAACTCCCCCGCCTGGCCGATGGTTAGGCCGCCAGAGCCCAGCACCAGCACCTTGCTGATGGCCTGCGGGTGCTTGTAGCTCACCGTGGTCAGGCTCCGGCCCGAGGCGCCCCGCAGCACCTTGAAGAACTCGTCGAAGAGAAAGGCCGTGTCCACCGGCCCGCAGCACGCCTCAGGGTGGAACTGCACCGACAGCCAGGGCTTCTCCTTGTGGCCGATGCCCTCGTTGGACCCGTCGTTGGCATTCACGAAGAGAGGCTCCCAGCCAGGCGGCAGCTGGGTGTCGTCCACTGCGAAGCCATGGTTCTGGGAGGTGATGTAGCACCGGCCCGTGCGCAGATCCACGCAGGGCTGGTTCACCCCGCGGTTCCCGAACTTCATCTTGTAGGTCTTGCAACCCGCCGCCAGCGCCAGCAGCTGGTGGCCCAGGCAGATGCCGAAGATCGGGACCTGCGGCCGCTCCTGCATCACCCGCCGCAGGCACTGCACGGTCGCCTCACACTTCTCCGGATCTCCCGGGCCGTTGCTGATGAAGAGCCCATCGAACTCGTCCTTGGAGAAGTCGTAGTCCCAGGGCACCACCCTCAGCCGGACCCGCAAGTAATACACAAAGTACCGCACGATGTTGAACTTCATGCCGCAGTCCACCGCCACGATGAGGGGCGGCTCAGCGTCGCCTGCGTCCGGCTCGTACATCTGCGGGCTGGACACCGACACCTCCGCCACGAGGTTCCGCAGATTCGGGTTCTCCCACTGCGGCGCGGGGTCGGACCCGACCACCACGGCGCCGAGTGCGGAGCCCTCCTCGCGAAGCCTCTTGGTGATGGCTCGCGTGTCCACGCCGAAGATCCCCGGCACCTTGTGCTCCTCCAGCCATTGAGACAAACTCTTCACAGCAGCGTAGTGGGAGGCCACGAAGGAGTACTCTGAAACAACCACCGCCACAGGGTAGATCTTCCTGCCCTCCAAGTACCGCGGCATGCCATTCTCATCCTCCTCCTCCGGAGGGACGCCATAGTTGCCAACCAGGGGATACGTCAAAACCAGGATCTGACCTGCAAAGGAAGGGTCCGTAAGGGATTCGGGGTAGCCCATCATGGGCGTTGCAAAGACCACCTCGCCCGCAATGGACCGCTTGGCCCCGAAGTTGTAGCCGCGCCAGCACTCGCCGGAGTCCAACCGAAGCTCTGCAGGTGTCTGAGCAGCCCGCTCCCAACAGGCAAACTCGTCCACCTCCCCTGCGAGCTTCTTCCCATCGTTGGCCGGACGAGCTGGCGGAGGAACTGGAGGTGCTTGCTGCATCTTCTGTGGGTCAGAAGTCGTTAAGCCCGAGCTCAATGTTTCAAGGACCAAGGCAGGTCGATTTGCTAGCCAAAACGGCTGCGAGTAACCATGCCTCTCAAATCGTGCAAAAAACCAGCAAGCACTGCAGGGGCAAGACAAAGAAGGAACTTAACAAAAACTCACTTGCCGCAATTGCGTACAGAAGTTTCCAGGTCTTGGCTTTGGGGAAAGGGCTTCAACGTTCGTGCAAGCTCTTTCTTGCTGCCTCCCAGGCTGCAAAATGTGCATGAAGGGTCTGGCAATCGAGGTTGCCTGCAGCTGAACGCTGCCAAGAGTAAGAGAGTCGCGGCCTCCAGCCACTCACAAGATTCCACACTGAGGTGAAGCGTTGTCAACCCGCTTGGTGATACGAATCTATCAAAATCCATCCCCAACCTGTACACTGTACAAAATTCCCATTCAGAGAAATCCGAAAGAAGGTGTGCCCAGGCACGCCGTCAAACCCGCCTAATTCACAAATCAATCAGCTCTTTAGCCGATTCGATGGCACTCCTGCCAGGAATCCAAGGTCCAAAAGTCCTTGCCCTGCCGCTCAAGGGTGAACTTCTCGTACAGGGCATCGATGAGCATCAGGGCCTGCTGCATGTTCACGATCAAGCACGCTCCCGTCTCCAGGGCTTTCCTGCGGATCTTGTAGCCAGGTGTCTGGCCTGCCGAATCCCGCGAGGAAGGCGTGCAAATCACCAGCTTCACCGTCTTCTCCGTGATGGCGGACACGACGCCGTCGGCACTTTTGGCCAGAGGCGTGACGCAGATGGCGCTGTTGTTGGCGTTGCGCTGGGGCTTGCTGGCCTCCAAGAAGGAGGCCGTGCCGTGGGTGGCGAAGATTTTGAAGCCCATCTCGTCCAAGAGCGGCAGGTACTTCGCCACACCGGCCTTGTCCTTGGGGTTGAGCGCCAGCAGCACGCCGCAGGGCTCGAAGATTTTGGAGATCTGCACGCCGCTGGCGATCAAAGACTTCAGGAAGGCCTCGTGGGCGTTGTGCCCGAAGCAGGCCACCTCGCCTGTGCTCTGCATCTCCACGCCCAGGTGCGGGTCCGCGCCGCTCAGCCGCAGGAAGGAGAACATGGGCGCC
Organism: Effrenium voratum; assembly: GCA_963377175.1. NCBI lineage: Eukaryota > Dinophyceae > Suessiales > Symbiodiniaceae > Effrenium > Effrenium voratum. Next base: position 348,051 of record CAUJNA010003631.1, read on the forward strand.
TTGCAGGCCACAAACTCGAAGTCGTAGGCGTACACCTTCTGCTTGCTCACCTCCTGCCCCAGCATCACGCGCGTGGCCTGCTCGATGAAGTTCACGTTGAAGGTCTTGGAGACAAAGGGCACGGTGCGAGAAGCTCGCACGTTGCACTCGATGACTTTCACGGACCTCATGGAGAAGCAAGAGTCTTCCAGTGCCATGAACTGCACGTTGAAGGGGCCGGAGATGTTCAGAGCCTTGCACAGCTGGCTGGCGATGTGCATCACTCGCCGGTGGGTCTCCAAATGCAGACGCTGGGCAGGCAGCAACAGGGTGGCGTCGCCGCTGTGGGTCCCCGCATCCTCTACATGCTCGGAGATGGCGTAGTTGATCACCTGGCCGTTGCGGCCGATGCCGTCAAACTCGATCTCTCGAGCACCCTGCACGTACTTGGAGATGACCACCGGGAACTCCTGCTCCACCACTGCCGCAGTGCCCAAGAAGCCCTTCAGCTGCTGCTCGTCGTCGATGACCCGCATGGCGGCGCCGGACAGCACGTAGGAGGGCCTGACCAGCACCGGGTACCCCACCAGCCGAGCAAAGTCCGTGGCCTCCTCCAGCCGCACTAACTGGGACCACTCCGGCTGGTCGATGCCCAGCTCGTCGCACATGGCGGAGAACTTGGACCGGTCCTCGGCGCGGTCGATGTTGGCCGCCGCCGTCCCCAGGATGCGGATGCCCAGCTGGTCCAGCTTGGGCGCCAGGTTGTTGGGCGTCTGCCCGCCCACGGACACCACGGTGCCCTCCGGCTGCTCGAAGCGGACGATCTCCGCCACGGTCTCCAAGGTGAGCTCCTCGAAGTACAGGCGGTCGCTCTCGTCGTAGTCCGTGGACACCGTCTCCGGGTTGCAGTTGATCACCAAGGCCCGGTGTCCGGTCTGCCGGATGGTCCTCACCGCGCTCACCGCGCTCCAGTCGAACTCCACCGAGGCCCCGATCCGGTAGCACCCGGAGCCCAGCACGATGTACGCCGGCACCTCCGGCTTTTGGCTTGGCACCAGCTCCAGCGGAGGCGGCTCTTGCTTGCTGGCCTTGCCCTTCCACATGGGGCTGGCATTCGCCTTCTGGCACGGGGACGCCCGGGCATGCATCTTGTCCGGCAGCTGGAACCCGCTCTCCTCCAGTCGGCTGCCGAAGGCCGTGTCGTACAGCGCGGCCTTGTGCGCCGCCAGCTGCTCGTTGCCCAGCGGCACCACGTCGTTCTCCTCCCCAACGTAGGTCAGGTACAGGTAGTTCGTCTGCGCTGGGAACTCCGCAGCCAGCGTGTCCACCTGCTTCACACACGGCCTGGCGGGGAAGAGGGATCCTGTCTGCCAAACAAAGAGCACGCCAAAGAAGCAAATCCGCGCTGCAAGTTCACACAGGCTCTGTCAAATACTTGTGCGCATGTTGCAAGCTCAAGCAGGCTTTGCCAAATCAGACAAGCCCAAAACGGGCTCTGCCACAGCTCAAACCGAGCTCTGCCAAAAGACAATGCAAATGCAAGCTCAAACCGAACTCCGAAAAATACGGCAATGCACATGCTGCAAGCCTCAAACAGGCTCTGCCAAGGGAAAATGCACATGCTGCGCTGCAAGATCAAACTTGCTCTTCCAAATAAGAGAATGCACATGGCAAGGGCGAACAGGCTTTGCCAAATGAGGCCATGCACATGCTGCAAGCTCAAAACAAGGTTGCTGGAGAGGGTCGAAAAAGGGTCGTGCTGCTCAAGTGCGACTGGTTGGGATATGTGTGTATATGTACACACATATTCATACTTACACTTTGAAGACACTCAAAAACCTCATGAAAACAACAGTCAATAGCTGCTTCCCGCGAAGGGAGTACATGACAACATGCTTGCAAACCAAATTCTGGGACAAGGCGGATGGGCTCGAGCAGTCATGTTGCATTGGGCCAAAGGCCCTTTACCTCTTTCTCAACCTCTTGACATGTCTTGGGTGAAAACAGAGAGATTAATCTGCCAGATGCTTGGGGTAACCATGAAACCGTGCAAAGTGCAAAAGTGCTTGATTAATGTTGCAAAACCCTCCTCCATTCTGCTTCGAAATCAGTGCGCCACCAACCCGCCTGATGTGCCAGCCAGCTCGCAGCTGCATGACGGCCAAGTCCGAATCCTTGATCGCCTTGCCGATCTGCCGGTCGCAGAAGCCCAGCTGCTTCATCCTCCTCAGCAACTCTGGGCCGGCCTCTGTCAGCTTCTCCAGGCTACCCAGAGACTCCATGCGCTTCCTCGCCTGATGGACGGAGAAGAGCTTGCCCAGGAACCACCGGTCGATCCTGGTCAGCGCGTGGACGGTCTCCACCGTGAAGCCCTGCTGAAACGCATGCGCGATGGCCCACATCCGCAGCGGCCCAGGCTTCTGCAACTCCTCTTCGATGTTGCCATCCTGCAGAGAGGGGGGGGGGGGCATTTTCTCGTGTGCAACTGGGTCCTCTCCTTCATTGGGAACCCTCACTCATCTTGTTTATTGGTGGGTTGCCCAAAGGTGACTGTTCAAATTCAAGGTCCTAACCCAAAACGTGGTCACGCCATTTGAAAGAGTTCAAGCAAGGAATATCACCGCAGAAACCACCGCAAAGCATGGACCTTGGAAAAAAAAGAACATGGGAACACAAACATCATAAGGGGTGGCAAACCAGTTCTACGAGTAACGGCCAATGTCCCATGGTCCTTGGACACGGCCGCTCCCGCCCGCGCTCGGAGGTACCAACTCTCGTCAAAGCCCACCGAGCCCTCGTTGACCATGCGCAGCGCCTTCTGCATGGCTTCGGGGAAGGAGCGCGCGATGGACATCACCTCGCCCACGGACTTCATCTGCGTCCCCAGGGTCCGCTCCACCGTGGGGAACTTGTCGATGTCCCAGCGGGGCATCTTCACCACGCAGTAGTCCAGGGACGGCTCGAAGCAGGCCGTGGTGGACCGGGTCACCATGTTGCGCAAGCTCACCAGGTCGTGGCCCAGAGCCAGCTTGGCGGCCACGTAGGCCAGCGGATAGCCCGTAGCCTTGGAGGCCAGAGCACTGCTGCGCGACAGCCGGGCGTTCACCTCCACGATGCGGTACTGGCTCGAGTGCGGGTCCAGGGCGTACTGGATGTTGGCCTCTCCCACGATGCCGAAGTGCCGGATCACCTTGATGGCCACCGCCCGCAGGTGGTGGTACTCGAAGTTGTTCAGTGTCTGGGAGGGTGCCACCACGATGGACTCCCCCGTGTGGACGCCCATGGGGTCCAGGTTCTCCATGTTGCACACCACCAGGCAGTTGTCCTTGGCATCGCGCACCACTTCGTACTCCAACTCCTTCCAGCCCTTCAGGCACTCGTCGATGATCACCTGCGAGGAGGTGGCGAAGGCGCGCGTGAGCAGCACGTCCAGGTCCTCCTCGTTGCTGGCGAAGCCGCTGCCCAGCCCGCCCAGCGCGAAGGCGGCCCGCACCAGCACCGGGAACCCGATCTCCTTGGCCACCTGCCGCGCCTCCTCCATGGTGTTGGCGCAGGCCGACTTGGCGCACTGCTCGCCGATGCTCTCCACGCCCGCCTTGAAGATCTCGCGGTCCTCCGTGGCCACGATGGACTCGATCTGCGTGCCCAGGACCCGCACGCCGTACTTCTGCAGCACGCCGCTCCGGTGCAGCTGCACCGCGCAGTTCAGCGCCGTCTGGCCGCCGAAGGCCGCAAAGAGCCCGTCCGGGCGCACCTTCTCGATGACCTTCGTCACGAACTCGGGGGTCACGGGCACGAAGAAGATCTGGTCCGCCAGGCCCCGCGAGGTCTGCACGGTGGCGATGTTGGGGTTGATAAGCACGCTCTGCACCTTCTGCTCCCGCAGCGCCTTGATGGCCTGGCTGCCCGAGTAGTCGAACTCCCCCGCCTGGCCGATGGTTAGGCCGCCAGAGCCCAGCACCAGCACCTTGCTGATGGCCTGCGGGTGCTTGTAGCTCACCGTGGTCAGGCTCCGGCCCGAGGCGCCCCGCAGCACCTTGAAGAACTCGTCAAAGAGAAAGGCCGTGTCCACCGGCCCGCAGCACGCCTCAGGGTGGAACTGCACCGACAGCCAGGGCTTCTCCTTGTGGCCGATGCCCTCATTGGACCCGTCGTTGGCATTCACGAAGAGCGGCTCCCAGCCAGGCGGCAGCTGGGTGTCGTCCACTGCGAAGCCATGGTTCTGGGAGGTGATGTAGCACCGGCCCGTGCGCAGATCCACGCAGGGCTGGTTCACCCCGCGGTTCCCGAACTTCATCTTGTAGGTCTTGCAACCCGCCGCCAGCGCCAGCAGCTGGTGGCCCAGGCAGATGCCGAAGATCGGGACCTGCGGCCGCTCCTGCATCACCCGCCGCAGGCACTGCACGGTCGCCTCACACTTCTCCGGATCTCCCGGGCCGTTGCTGATGAAGAGCCCATCGAACTCGTCCTTGGAGAAGTCGTAGTCCCAGGGCACCACCCTCAGCCGGACCCGCAAGTAATACACAAAGTACCGCACGATGTTGAACTTCATGCCGCAGTCCACCGCCACGATGAGGGGCGGCTCAGCGTCGCCTGCGTCCGGCTCGTACATCTGCGGGCTGGACACCGACACCTCCGCCACGAGGTTCCGCAGATTCGGGTTCTCCCACTGCGGCGCGGGGTCGGACCCGACCACCACGGCGCCGAGTGCGGAGCCCTCCTCGCGAAGCCTCTTGGTGATGGCTCGCGTGTCCACGCCAAAGATCCCCGGCACCTTGTGCTCCTCCAGCCATTGAGACAAACTCTTCACAGCAGCGTAGTGGGAGGCCACGAAGGAGTACTCTGAAACAACCACCGCCACAGGGTAGATCTTCCTGCCCTCCAAGTACCGCGGCATGCCCTTCTCATCCTCCTCCTCCGGAGGGACGCCATAGTTGCCAACCAGGGGATACGTCAAAACCAGGATCTGACCTGCAAAGGAAGGGTCCGTAAGGGATTCGGGGTAGCCCATCATGGGCGTTGCAAAGACCACCTCGCCCGCAATGGACCGCTTGGCCCCGAAGTTGTAGCCGCGCCAGCACTCACCGGAGTCCAACCGAAGCTCTGCAGGTGTCTGAGCAGCCCGCTCCCAACAGGCGAACTCGTCCACCTCCCCTGCGAGCTTCTTCCCATCGTTGGCCGGACGAGCTGGCGGAGGAACCGGAGGTGCTTGCTGCATCTTCTGTGGGTCAGAAGTCGCTAAGCCCGAGCTCAATGTTTCAAGGACCAAGGCAGGTCGATTTGCTAGCCAAAACGGCTGCGAGTAACCATGCCTCTCAAGTCGTGCAAAAAACCAGCAAGCACTGCAGGGGCAACACAACTCATTTAGAAGCTCACTTGCCGCAATTGCGTACAGAAGTTTCCAGGTCGTGGTTTTGGGGAAAGGGCTTCAACGTTCGTGCAAGCTCTTTCTTGCTGCCTCCCAGGCTGCAAAAGTGTGCATGAAGGGTCTGGCAATCGAGGTTGCCTGCAGCTGAACGCTGCCAAGAGTAAGAGAGTCGCGGCCTCCAGCCACTCACAAGATTCCACACTGAGGTGAAGCGTTGTCAACCCGCTTGGTGATACGAATCTATCAAAATCCATCCCCAACCTGTACACTGTACAAAATTCCCATTCAGAGAAATCCGAAAGAAGGTGTGCTCAGGCACGCCGTCAAACCCGCCTAATTCACAAATCAGTCAGCTCTTTAGCCGATTCGATGGCACTCCTGCCAGGAATCCAAGGTCCAAAAGTCCTTGCCCTGCCGCTCAAGGGTGAACTTCTCGTACAGGGCATCGATGAGCATCAGGGCCTGTTGCATGTTCACAATCAAGCACGCGCCCGTCTCCAGGGCTTTCCTGCGGATCTTGTAGCCCGGCGTCTGGCCTGCCGAATCCCGCGAGGAAGGCGTGCAAATCACCAGCTTCACCGTCTTCTCCGTGATGGCGGAAACGACGCCGTCGGCACTTTTGGCCAGAGGCGTGACGCAGATGGCGCTGTTGTTGGCGTTGCGCTGGGGCTTGCTGGCCTCCAAGAAGGAGGCCGTGCCGTGGGTGGCGAAGATTTTGAAGCCCATCTCGTCCAAGAGCGGCAGGTACTTCGCCACGGCGGCCTTGTCCTTGGGGTTGAGCGCCAGCAGCACGCCACAGGGCTCGAAGATTTTGGAGATCTGCACGCCGCTGGCGATCAAAGACTTCAGGAAGGCCTCGTGGGCGTTGTGCCCGAAGCAGGCCACCTCGCCCGTGCTCTGCATCTCCACGCCCAGGTGCGGGTCCGCGCCGCTCAGCCGCAGGAAGGAAAACATGGGCGCCTTGCAGGCCACAAACTCGAAGTCGTAGGCGTAAACCTTCTGCTTGCTCACCTCCTGCCCCAGCATCACGCGAGTGGCCTGCTCGATGAAGTTCACGTTGAAGGTCTTGGAGACAAAGGGCACGGTGCGAGAAGCTCGCACGTTGCACTCGATGACTTTCACGGACCTCATGGAGAAGCAAGAGTCTTCAAGTGCCATGAACTGCACGTTGAAGGGGCCGGAGATGTTCAGAGCCTTGCACAGCTGGCTGGCGATGTGCATCACTCGCCGGTGGGTCTCCAAATGCAGACGCTGGGCAGGCAGCAACAGGGTGGCGTCGCCGCTGTGGGTCCCCGCATCCTCTACATGCTCGGAGATGGCGTAGTTGATCACCTGGCCGTTGCGGCCGATGCCGTCAAACTCGATCTCTCGAGCACCCTGCACGTACTTGGAGATGACCACCGGGAACTCCTGCTCCACCACGGCCGCAGTGCCCAGGAAGCCCTTCAGCTGCTGCTCGTCGTCGATGACCCGCATGGCGGCGCCGGACAGCACGTAGGAGGGCCTGACCAGCACCGGGTACCCCACCAGCCGAGCAAAGTCCGTGGCCTCCTCCAGCCGCACGAATTGGGACCACTCCGGCTGGTCGATGCCCAGCTCGTCGCACATGGCGGAGAACTTGGACCGGTCCTCGGCGCGGTCGATGTTGGCCGCCGCCGTCCCCAGGATGCGGATGCCCAGCTGGTCCAGCTTGGGCGCCAGGTTGTTGGGCGTCTGCCCGCCCACGGACACCACGGTGCCCTCTGGCTGCTCGAAGCGGACGATCTCCGCCACGGTCTCCAAGGTGAGCTCCTCGAAGTACAGGCGGTCGCTCTCGTCGTAGTCCGTGGACACCGTCTCCGGGTTGCAGTTGATCACCAAGGCCCGGTGTCCGGTCTGCCGGATGGTCCTCACCGCGCTCACCGCGCTCCAGTCGAACTCCACCGAGGCCCCGATCCGGTAGCACCCGGAGCCCAGCACGATGTACGCCGGCACCTCCGGCTTTTGGCTTGGCACCAGCTCCAGCGGAGGCGGCTCTTGCTTGCTGGCCTTGCCCTTCCACATGGGGCTGGCATTCGCCTTCTGGCACGGGGACGCCCGGGCATGCATCTTGTCCGGCAGCTGGAACCCGCTCTCCTCCAGTCGGCTGCCGAAGGCCGTGTCGTACAGCGCGGCCTTGTGCGCCGCCAGCTGCTCATTGCCCAGCGGCACCACGTCGTTCTCCTCCCCAACGTAGGTCAGGTACAGGTAGTTCGTCTGCGCTGGGAACTCCGCAGCCAGCGTGTCCACCTGCTTCACACACGGCCTGGCGGGGAAGAGGGATCCTGTCTGCCAAACAAAGAGCACGCCAAAGAAGCAAATCCGCGCTGCAAGTTCACACAGGCTCTGCCAAATACTTGTGCGCATGTTGCAAGCTCAGGCAGGCTTTGCCAAATCAGACAAGCCCAAAACGGGCTCTGCCACAGCTCAAACCGAGCTCTGCCAAAAGGCAATGCAAATGCAAGCTCAAACCGAACTCCGAAAAATACGGCAATGCACATGCTGCAAGCCTAAAACAGGCTCTGCCAAGGGAAAATGCACATGCTGCGCTGCAAGATCAAACGGGCTCTTCCAAATAAGATAATGCACATGCGGCAAGGGCGAACAGGCTTTGCCAAATGAGGCCATGCACATGCTGCAAGCTCAAAACAAGGTTGCTGGAGAGGGTCGAAAAAGGGTCGTGCTGCTCAAGTGCGACTGGTTGGGATATGTGTGTATATGTACACACATATTCATACTTACACTTTGAAGACACTCAAAAACCTCATGAAAACAACAGTCAATAGCTGCTTCCCGCGAAGGGAGTACATGACAACATGCTTGCAAACCAAATTCTGGGACAAGGCAGATGGGCTCGAGCAGTCATGTTGCATTGGGCCAAAGGCCCTTTACCTCTTTCTCAACCTCTTGACATGTCTTGGGTGAAAAAAACAGAGAGATTAATCTGCCAGATGCTTGGGACCATGAAACCGTGCAAAGTGCAAAAGTGCTTGATTAATGTTGCAAAACCCTCCTCAATGCGCCACCAACCCGCCTGATGTGCCAGCCAGCTCGCAGCTGCATGACGGCCAAGTCCGAATCCTTGATCGCCTTACCGATCTGCCGGTCGCAGAAGCCCAGCTGCTTCATCCTCCTCAGGAACTCTGGGCCGGCCTCTGTCAGCTTCTCCAGGCTACCCAGAGACTCCATGCGCTTCCGCGCCTGATGGACGGAGAAGAGCTTGCCCAGGAACCAACGGTCGATCCTGGTCAGCGCGTGGACGGTCTCCACCGTGAAGCCCTGCTGAAACGCATGCGCGATGGCCCACATCCGCAGCGGCCCAGGCTTCTGCAACTCCTCTTCGATGTTGCCATCCTGCAGAGAGGGGGGGTGGCGCATTTTCTCGTGTGCAACTGGGTCCTCTCCTTCATTGGGAACCCTCACTCATCTTGTTTATTGGTGGGTTGCCCAAAGGTGACTGTTCAAATTCAAGGTCCTAACCCAAAACGTGGTCGCGCCATTTGAAAGAGTTCAAGCAAGGAATATCACCGCAGAAACCACCGCAAAGCATGGACCTTGGAAAAAAAAAGAACATGGGAACACAAACATCATAAGGGGTGGCAAACCAGTTCTACGAGTAACGGCCAATGTCCCAGGGTCCTTGGACACGGCCGCTCCCGCCCGCGCTCGGAGGTACCAACTCTCGTCAAAGCCCACCGAGCCCTCGTTGACCATGCGCAGCGCCTTCTGCATGGCTTCGGGGAAGGAGCGCGCGATGGACATCACCTCGCCCACGGACTTCATCTGCGTCCCCAGGGTCCGCTCCACCGTGGGGAACTTGTCGATGTCCCAGCGGGGCATCTTCACCACGCAGTAGTCCAGGGACGGCTCGAAGCAGGCCGTGGTGGACCGGGTCACCATGTTGCGCAAGCTCACCAGGTCGTGGCCCAGAGCCAGCTTGGCGGCCACGTAGGCCAGCGGATAGCCCGTAGCCTTGGAGGCCAGAGCACTGCTGCGCGACAGCCGGGCGTTCACCTCCACGATGCGGTACTGGCTCGAGTGCGGGTCCAGGGCGTACTGGATGTTGGCCTCTCCCACGATGCCGAAGTGCCGGATCACCTTGATGGCCACCGCCCGCAGGTGGTGGTACTCGAAGTTGTTCAGTGTCTGGGAGGGTGCCACCACGATGGACTCCCCCGTGTGGACGCCCATGGGGTCCAGGTTCTCCATGTTGCACACCACCAGGCAGTTGTCCTTAGCATCGCGCACCACTTCGTACTCCAACTCCTTCCAGCCTTTCAGGCACTCGTCGATGATCACCTGCGAGGAGGTGGCGAAGGCGCGCGTGAGCAGCACGTCCAGGTCCTCCTCGTTGCTGGCGAAGCCGCTGCCCAGCCCGCCCAGTGCGAAGGCGGCCCGCACCAGCACCGGGAACCCGATCTCCTTGGCCACCTGCCGCGCCTCCTCCATGGTGTTGGCGCAGGCTGACTTGGCGCACTGCTCGCCGATGCTCTCCACGCCCGCCTTGAAGATCTCGCGGTCCTCCGTGGCCACGATGGACTCGATCTGCGTGCCCAGGACCCGCACGCCGTACTTCTGCAGCACGCCGCTCCGGTGCAGCTGCACCGCGCAGTTCAGCGCCGTCTGGCCGCCGAAGGCCGCGAAGAGCCCGTCCGGGCGCACCTTCTCGATGACCTTCGTCACGAACTCGGGGGTCACGGGCACGAAGAAGATCTGGTCCGCCAGGCCCCGCGAGGTCTGCACGGTGGCGATGTTGGGGTTGATAAGCACGCTCTGCACCTTCTGCTCCCGCAGCGCCTTGATGGCCTGGCTGCCCGAGTAGTCGAACTCCCCCGCCTGGCCGATGGTTAGGCCGCCAGAGCCCAGCACCAGCACCTTGCTGATGGCCTGCGGGTGCTTGTAGCTCACCGTGGTCAGGCTCCGGCCCGAGGCGCCACGCAGCACCTTGAAGAACTCGTCGAAGAGAAAGGCCGTGTCCACCGGCCCGCAGCACGCCTCAGGGTGGAACTGCACCGACAGCCAGGGCTTCCCCTTGTGGCCGATGCCCTCGTTGGATCCGTCGTTGGCATTCACGAAGAGAGGCTCCCAGCCAGGCGGCAGCTGGGTGTCGTCCACTGCGAAGCCATGGTTCTGGGAGGTGATGTAGCACCGGCCCGTGCGCAGATCCACGCAGGGCTGGTTCACCCCGCGGTTCCCGAACTTCATCTTGTAGGTCTTGCAACCCGCCGCCAGCGCCAGCAGCTGGTGGCCCAGGCAGATGCCGAAGATCGGGACCTGCGGCCGCTCCTGCATCACCCGCCGCAGGCACTGCACGGTCGCCTCACACTTCTCCGGATCTCCCGGGCCGTTGCTGATGAAGAGCCCATCGAACTCGTCCTTGGAGAAGTCGTAGTCCCAGGGCACCACCCTCAGCCGGACCCGCAAGTAATACACAAAGTACCGCACGATGTTGAACTTCATGCCGCAGTCCACCGCCACGATGAGGGGCGGCTCAGCGTCGCCTGCGTCCGGCTCGTACATCTGCGGGCTGGACACCGACACCTCCGCCACGAGGTTCCGCAGATTCGGGTTCTCCCACTGCGGCGCGGGGTCGGACCCGACCACCACGGCGCCGAGTGCGGAGCCCTCCTCGCGAAGCCTCTTGGTGATGGCTCGCGTGTCCACGCCGAAGATCCCCGGCACCTTGTGCTCCTCCAGCCATTGAGACAAACTCTTCACAGCAGCGTAGTGGGAGGCCACGAAGGAGTACTCCGAAACAACCACCGCCACAGGGTAGATCTTCCTGCCCTCCAAGTACCGCGGCATGCCCTTCTCATCCTCCTCCTCCGGAGGGACGCCATAGTTGCCAACCAGGGGATACGTCAAAACCAGGATCTGACCTGCAAAGGAAGGGTCCGTAAGGGATTCGGGGTAGCCCATCATGGGCGTTGCAAAGACCACCTCGCCCGCAATGGACCGCTTGGCCCCGAAGTTGTAGCCGCGCCAGCACTCACCGGAGTCCAACCGAAGCTCTGCAGGTGTCTGAGCAGCCCGCTCCCAACAGGCGAACTCGTCCACCTCCCCTGCGAGCTTCTTCCCATCGTTGGCCGGACGAGCTGGCGGAGGAACCGGAGGTGCTTGCTGCATCTTCTGTGGGTCAGAAGTCGCTAAGCCCGAGCTCAATGTTTCAAGGACCAAGGCAGGTCGATTTGCTAGCCAAAACGGCTGCGAGTAACCATGCCTCTCAAGTCGTGCAAAAAACCAGCAAGCACTGCAGGGGCAACACAACTCATTTAGAAGCTCACTTGCCGCAATTGCGTACAGAAGTTTCCAGGTCGTGGTTTTGGGGGAAGGGCTTCAACGTTCGTGCAAGCTCTTTCTTGCTGCCTCCCAGGCTGCAAAAGTGTGCATGAAGGGTCTGGCAATCGAGGTTGCCTGCAGCTGAACGCTGCCAAGAGTAAGAGAGTCGCGGCCTCCAGCCACTCACAAGATTCCACACTGAGGTGAAGCGTTGTCAACCCGCTTGGTGATACGAATCTATCAAAATCCATCCCCAACCTGTACACTGTACAAAATTCCCATTCAGAGAAATCCGAAAGAAGGTGTGCTCAGGCACGCCGTCAAACCCGCCTAATTCACAAATCAGTCAGCTCTTTAGCCGATTCGATGGCACTCCTGCCAGGAATCCAAGGTCCAAAAGTCCTTGCCCTGCCGCTCAAGGGTGAACTTCTCGTACAGGGCATCGATGAGCATCAGGGCCTGTTGCATGTTCACAATCAAGCACGCGCCCGTCTCCAGGGCTTTCCTGCGGATCTTGTAGCCCGGCGTCTGGCCTGCCGAATCCCGCGAGGAAGGCGTGCAAATCACCAGCTTCACCGTCTTCTCCGTGATGGCGGAAACGACGCCGTCGGCACTTTTGGCCAGAGGCGTGACGCAGATGGCGCTGTTGTTGGCGTTGCGCTGGGGCTTGCTGGCCTCCAAGAAGGAGGCCGTGCCGTGGGTGGCGAAGATTTTGAAGCCCATCTCGTCCAAGAGCGGCAGGTACTTCGCCACGGCGGCCTTGTCCTTGGGGTTGAGCGCCAGCAGCACGCCACAGGGCTCGAAGATTTTGGAGATCTGCACGCCGCTGGCGATCAAAGACTTCAGGAAGGCCTCGTGGGCGTTGTGCCCGAAGCAGGCCACCTCGCCCGTGCTCTGCATCTCCACGCCCAGGTGCGGGTCCGCGCCGCTCAGCCGCAGGAAGGAGAACATGGGCGCCTTGCAGGCCACAAACTCGAAGTCGTGAGCGTAAACCTTCTGCTTGCTCACCTCCTGCCCCAGCATCACGCGAGTGGCCTGCTCGATGAAGTTCACGTTGAAGGTCTTGGAGACAAAGGGCACGGTGCGAGAAGCTCGCACGTTGCACTCGATGACTTTCACGGACCTCATGGAGAAGCAAGAGTCTTCAAGTGCCATGAACTGCACGTTGAAGGGGCCGGAGATGTTCAGAGCCTTGCACAGCTGGCTGGCGATGTGCATCACTCGCCGGTGGGTCTCCAAATGCAGACGCTGGGCAGGCAGCAACAGGGTGGCGTCGCCGCTGTGGGTCCCCGCATCCTCTACATGCTCGGAGATGGCGTAGTTGATCACCTGGCCGTTGCGGCCGATGCCGTCAAACTCGATCTCTCGAGCACCCTGCACGTACTTGGAGATGACCACCGGGAACTCCTGCTCCACCACGGCCGCAGTGCCCAGGAAGCCCTTCAGCTGCTGCTCGTCGTCGATGACCCGCATGGCGGCGCCGGACAGCACGTAGGAGGGCCTGACCAGCACCGGGTACCCCACCAGCCGAGCAAAGTCCGTGGCCTCCTCCAGCCGCACGAATTGGGACCACTCCGGCTGGTCGATGCCCAGCTCGTCGCACATGGCGGAGAACTTGGACCGGTCCTCGGCGCGGTCGATGTTGGCCGCCGCCGTCCCCAGGATGCGGATGCCCAGCTGGTCCAGCTTGGGCGCCAGGTTGTTGGGCGTCTGCCCGCCCACGGACACCACGGTGCCCTCTGGCTGCTCGAAGCGGACGATCTCCGCCACGGTCTCCAAGGTGAGCTCCTCGAAGTACAGGCGGTCGCTCTCGTCGTAGTCCGTGGACACCGTCTCCGGGTTGCAGTTGATCACCAAGGCCCGGTGTCCGGTCTGCCGGATGGTCCTCACCGCGCTCACCGCGCTCCAGTCGAACTCCACCGAGGCCCCGATCCGGTAGCACCCGGAGCCCAGCACGATGTACGCCGGCACCTCCGGCTTTTGGCTTGGCACCAGCTCCAGCGGAGGCGGCTCTTGCTTGCTGGCCTTGCCCTTCCACATGGGGCTGGCATTCGCCTTCTGGCACGGGGACGCCCGGGCATGCATCTTGTCCGGCAGCTGGAACCCGCTCTCCTCCAGTCGGCTGCCGAAGGCCGTGTCGTACAGCGCGGCCTTGTGCGCCGCCAGCTGCTCGTTGCCCAGCGGCACCACGTCGTTCTCCTCCCCAACGTAGGTCAGGTACAGGTAGTTCGTCTGCGCTGGGAACTCCGCAGCCAGCGTGTCCACCTGCTTCACACACGGCCTGGCGGGGAAGAGGGATCCTGTCTGCCAAACAAAGAGCACGCCAAAGAAGCAAATCCGCGCTGCAAGTTCACACAGGCTCTGTCAAATACTTGTGCGCATGTTGCAAGCTCAAGCAGGCTTTGCCAAATCAGACAAGCCCAAAACGGGCTCTGCCACAGCTCAAACCGAGCTCTGCCAAAAGACAATGCAAATGCAAGCTCAAACCGAACTCCGAAAAATACGGCAATGCACATGCTGCAAGCCTCAAACAGGCTCTGCCAAGGGAAAATGCACATGCTGCGCTGCAAGATCAAACTTGCTCTTCCAAATAAGAGAATGCACATGGCAAGGGCGAACAGGCTTTGCCAAATGAGGCCATGCACATGCTGCAAGCTCAAAACAAGGTTGCTGGAGAGGGTCGAAAAAGGGTCGTGCTGCTCAAGTGCGACTGGTTGGGATATGTGTGTATATGTACACACATATTCATACTTACACTTTGAAGACACTCAAAAACCTCATGAAAACAACAGTCAATAGCTGCTTCCCGCGAAGGGAGTACATGACAACATGCTTGCAAACCAAATTCTGGGACAAGGCGGATGGGCTCGAGCAGTCATGTTGCATTGGGCCAAAGGCCCTTTACCTCTTTCTCAACCTCTTGACATGTCTTGGGTGAAAACAGAGAGATTAATCTGCCAGATGCTTGGGGTAACCATGAAACCGTGCAAAGTGCAAAAGTGCTTGATTAATGTTGCAAAACCCTCCTCCATTCTGCTTCGAAATCAGTGCGCCACCAACCCGCCTGATGTGCCAGCCAGCTCGCAGCTGCATGACGGCCAAGTCCGAATCCTTGATCGCCTTGCCGATCTGCCGGTCGCAGAAGCCCAGCTGCTTCATCCTCCTCAGCAACTCTGGGCCGGCCTCTGTCAGCTTCTCCAGGCTACCCAGAGACTCCATGCGCTTCCTCGCCTGATGGACGGAGAAGAGCTTGCCCAGGAACCACCGGTCGATCCTGGTCAGCGCGTGGACGGTCTCCACCGTGAAGCCCTGCTGAAACGCATGCGCGATGGCCCACATCCGCAGCGGCCCAGGCTTCTGCAACTCCTCTTCGATGTTGCCATCCTGCAGAGAGGGGGGGGGGGCATTTTCTCGTGTGCAACTGGGTCCTCTCCTTCATTGGGAACCCTCACTCATCTTGTTTATTGGTGGGTTGCCCAAAGGTGACTGTTCAAATTCAAGGTCCTAACCCAAAACGTGGTCACGCCATTTGAAAGAGTTCAAGCAAGGAATATCACCGCAGAAACCACCGCAAAGCATGGACCTTGGAAAAAAAAGAACATGGGAACACAAACATCATAAGGGGTGGCAAACCAGTTCTACGAGTAACGGCCAATGTCCCATGGTCCTTGGACACGGCCGCTCCCGCCCGCGCTCGGAGGTACCAACTCTCGTCAAAGCCCACCGAGCCCTCGTTGACCATGCGCAGCGCCTTCTGCATGGCTTCGGGGAAGGAGCGCGCGATGGACATCACCTCGCCCACGGACTTCATCTGCGTCCCCAGGGTCCGCTCCACCGTGGGGAACTTGTCGATGTCCCAGCGGGGCATCTTCACCACGCAGTAGTCCAGGGACGGCTCGAAGCAGGCCGTGGTGGACCGGGTCACCATGTTGCGCAAGCTCACCAGGTCGTGGCCCAGAGCCAGCTTGGCGGCCACGTAGGCCAGCGGATAGCCCGTAGCCTTGGAGGCCAGAGCACTGCTGCGCGACAGCCGGGCGTTCACCTCCACGATGCGGTACTGGCTCGAGTGCGGGTCCAGGGCGTACTGGATGTTGGCCTCTCCCACGATGCCGAAGTGCCGGATCACCTTGATGGCCACCGCCCGCAGGTGGTGGTACTCGAAGTTGTTCAGTGTCTGGGAGGGTGCCACCACGATGGACTCCCCCGTGTGGACGCCCATGGGGTCCAGGTTCTCCATGTTGCACACCACCAGGCAGTTGTCCTTAGCATCGCGCACCACTTCGTACTCCAACTCCTTCCAGCCTTTCAGGCACTCGTCGATGATCACCTGCGAGGAGGTGGCGAAGGCGCGCGTGAGCAGCACGTCCAGGTCCTCCTCGTTGCTGGCGAAGCCGCTGCCCAGCCCGCCCAGTGCGAAGGCGGCCCGCACCAGCACCGGGAACCCGATCTCCTTGGCCACCTGCCGCGCCTCCTCCATGGTGTTGGCGCAGGCTGACTTGGCGCACTGCTCGCCGATGCTCTCCACGCCCGCCTTGAAGATCTCGCGGTCCTCCGTGGCCACGATGGACTCGATCTGCGTGCCCAGGACCCGCACGCCGTACTTCTGCAGCACGCCGCTCCGGTGCAGCTGCACCGCGCAGTTCAGCGCCGTCTGGCCGCCGAAGGCCGCGAAGAGCCCGTCCGGGCGCACCTTCTCGATGACCTTCGTCACGAACTCGGGGGTCACGGGCACGAAGAAGATCTGGTCCGCCAGGCCCCGCGAGGTCTGCACGGTGGCGATGTTGGGGTTGATAAGCACGCTCTGCACCTTCTGCTCCCGCAGCGCCTTGATGGCCTGGCTGCCCGAGTAGTCGAACTCCCCCGCCTGGCCGATGGTTAGGCCGCCAGAGCCCAGCACCAGCACCTTGCTGATGGCCTGCGGGTGCTTGTAGCTCACCGTGGTCAGGCTCCGGCCCGAGGCGCCACGCAGCACCTTGAAGAACTCGTCGAAGAGAAAGGCCGTGTCCACCGGCCCGCAGCACGCCTCAGGGTGGAACTGCACCGACAGCCAGGGCTTCCCCTTGTGGCCGATGCCCTCGTTGGATCCGTCGTTGGCATTCACGAAGAGAGGCTCCCAGCCAGGCGGCAGCTGGGTGTCGTCCACTGCGAAGCCATGGTTCTGGGAGGTGATGTAGCACCGGCCCGTGCGCAGATCCACGCAGGGCTGGTTCACCCCGCGGTTCCCGAACTTCATCTTGTAGGTCTTGCAACCCGCCGCCAGCGCCAGCAGCTGGTGGCCCAGGCAGATGCCGAAGATCGGGACCTGCGGCCGCTCCTGCATCACCCGCCGCAGGCACTGCACGGTCGCCTCACACTTCTCCGGATCTCCCGGGCCGTTGCTGATGAAGAGCCCATCGAACTCGTCCTTGGAGAAGTCGTAGTCCCAGGGCACCACCCTCAGCCGGACCCGCAAGTAATACACAAAGTACCGCACGATGTTGAACTTCATGCCGCAGT
Organism: Effrenium voratum; assembly: GCA_963377175.1. Lineage (NCBI taxonomy): Eukaryota > Dinophyceae > Suessiales > Symbiodiniaceae > Effrenium > Effrenium voratum. Next base: position 365,191 of record CAUJNA010003631.1, read on the forward strand.
CCACCGCCACGATGAGGGGCGGCTCAGCGTCGCCTGCATCCGGCTCGTACATCTGCGGGCTGGACACCGACACCTCCGCCACGAGGTTCCGCAGATTCGGGTTCTCCCACTCCGGCGCGGGGTCGGACCCGACCACCACGGCGCCGAGTGCGGAGCCCTCCTCGCGAAGCCTCTTGGTGATGGCGCGCGTGTCCACGCCGAAGATCCCCGGCACCTTGTGCTCCTCCAGCCATTGAGACAAACTCTTCACAGCAGCGTAGTGGGAGGCCACGAAGGAGTACTCTGAAACAACCACCGCCACAGGGTAGATCTTCCTGCCCTCCAAGTACCGCGGCATGCCCTTCTCATCCTCCTCCTCCGGAGGGACGCCATAGTTGCCAACCAGGGGATACGTCAAAACCAGGATCTGACCTGCAAAGGAAGGGTCCGTGAGAGATTCGGGGTAGCCCATCATGGGCGTTGCAAAGACCACCTCGCCCGCAATGGACCGCTTGGCCCCGAAGTTGTAGCCGCGCCAGCACTCGCCGGAGTCCAACCGAAGCTCTGCAGGTGTCTGAGAAGCCCGCTCCCAACAGGCGAACTCGTCCACCTCCCCTGCGAGCTTCTTCCCATCGTTGGCCGGACGAGCTGGCGGAGGAACCGGAGGTGCTTGCTGCATCTTCTGTGGGTCAGAAGTCGCTAAGCCCGAGCGTTTCAAGGACCAAGGCAGGTCGATTTGCTAGATTTGCTAGCCAAAACGGCTGCGAGTGAGCCCATGCCTCTCAACTCAACTTGTGCAAGAAACCAGCAACACCCACCCACCCACTCACCAGCCCACCCACCCACTCACCAGCCCACCCACCCACCCACCACGAGAGCCGGGGAAGCCACCTGCGCCAGGAAGTCCACCACCCGCCGCTGCAGGGGGTCCGTGTCCAGGCGCCCGCCCTCCACCTGAGACTCTGAGACGCCGAAGCTCCCTCCATGGCAAAAATCCAAACGGAGGGAAACAAGGAAGGGACCCGAATCAGTGACAAAGGGGGGTGCTCTCTCCGCTTGGTTGCTGCCTTGCTGCCTTTTTGGAACGGAGCGGTTGATGCCGTGCGGTAGCTGTGTCCAGGTGTTGCTAGTGGGCCCAGTTGCTGTGAGCAGAAGCGCTCAAGCGAAGGCAGAAGCCGCCTTGTGGCACCCCAAAAACTGGCCTGGTGACTTGCTTGTTTCGGGGCTGATGTGTAAGAGCTTTGGAAGCGAAAGCAACCCATTGGTAGAGGTCTCAGTTGAACTGACCAGCAAAGCATTTCTTCCACATGCCATGCACCAACACTCCCAATCATAGCTAATCGTTCCGCCTCGTTTCACAGGGGAAATGCAGGGATCATAAGCTTGTGGATGAACTGGAATAACGGCCGGTGTAATAATGATAATAATAATAATAATACTAATAATTAATAATAATAACAATAATAATAATAATAACAGTAATAATAATAATATTAATAATAATAATAATGATGATAATAATAATAATAATATAATAATAATAATAATAATAATAATAATAATAATAATAATAATAATAATAATAATAATAATAATAATAATAATAATAATAATAATTAATAATAATAATAATAATAATAATAATAATAATAATAATAATAATAATAATAATAATAATAATAATGATGATAATAATAAGAATAATAATAATAAGAATAATATAATAATGATAATAAATAATACTAATAGATAATAATAATAATAATAATAATAATAATAATAATAATAATAATAATAATAATAATAATAATAATAACAGTAATAATACTGATAATAATAAGAATAATAATAATAAGAATAATAATAATGATAATAATAAATAATACTAATAGATAATAATAATAATAATAACAGTAATAATACTGATAATAATAAGAATAATAATAATAAGAATAATAATAATGATAATTCTAAATAATACTAATAGATAATAATAATGATAATAATAAATCCAACGAAGGCGATACGGGATAAAGCAACAAACAAACTGACAAAATGCTCGCATTCTGAAAGGAATTCCACACGCCTATATCATAACAGGGGATTTCTGAGAAATCCCCCTACTCCAAATACCCACATTTAGCAGCATTGCATCATTGTTCCAAATGCTACAATAGGTATAGCGGACAAAGCAACACATGTATTTGCCATTCGCCTTGCCGATTGGCCTAAGGAAGGGATCTGCCGAAATGTCTATGTTCCGGTCAGGTGCCACTGAAACATACGAATCGAAACCAGCTTCCTTTGAAGGCAGGCGTGTTACATTCACCTGACAGTGCAGAAGGATGTGGGAGAGGGAAAGGAACAGCCAAAAAGTAAGAATGGAACAAAGAAAACAGCGGAAGAAAACTGCGAACCCACGAACCACAGGCAGAAGGATGGCCCCCATGCCAAGTCAGAGCGCCAACCACCCCCCGCCCTTTCCCTCGCACGCCCCCTGCCGCCCCCCACTCCGCCACTCCGCGAGCCTCGCGCTGGTAGCGCGCCTTCAGCAAGGCGGCGCTTCCGGCGGCCCGAGAGGCGGGCACGTGGCAGCGCCTCGAGGTGTCTGGGCGGGCAGGAAGCAACTCACAGACTCCGATTCGCGATTCGTGACTTCTCCAAAACGGTTTGACCTGTTCATACTTGGGCTTGGGAGAGGCTGGTCATTTGGGGAGAAATGAAGGCCGGCGTGTGATCTGCCCACGCTGGCTGCCGTCCTGTTTCGGGGCCAACGCGGGTTTGTACACTTGTGCCTAACGAAAAAGATGATGTCGGAAGGCGAACACTTTCGCCATGTTCAGGTAGAATGTTGCGCCGGGTCCCGGTCGGCAAGGGCGAAAAGGGCCACTCTGATCAACACGTAGAGTTGCTTGTATAACAACAACCCCACGGGACAAAGGGGGCTTGCCCGAATCGAAAGCACCGACTTGTATCAAGCTTGTTCTTGGTAGTACTTGGCAACGTGCCCTACTAATGTGAACTTCGCATCATATGATTCCCAGATAAGACACATCAAAGGGGTTCCCGAAAAATGCAGAGCCCTCATCAGCTTGAACGGAGATTCTTGGAATCTGAAGCAGGTACAAACCTCAAATTTGCTAGACTAGAGCTGGGGTGAAACAACTCCCGGACGGAGCCTGAGCAGTTCCGTGCTCAGGTGTTTCTCCAAATACGTAGTTCCTGAAACGGTTGGGTTTGGTTTCCCTCCCGCGAACCAAAAGGGAGACGCACCTCGTTGATTGCTTGGGTAACTTGCCGGTGATGTCCCGCCTCAGAACCGCCCGCACGGTTCGGCAGCGAAAAGGCGGCAGCATGGCGGCATCGAATCGGGCTTCACCGTTCCGGGAAGGCGAAACCGGTTTCGGCGAAAGCGGAGAACTGACCGCGTGGCCTCGGGCAGGCGGATCCCCTTTTCAACTGAAATGGATCTTGGATGCCTGGTTCACCCGAGTCTTCATCAACCTGCACAATTGCAGGATGTCCGGGGTGCTCGAGTAGGTAGGGTTTGGTGCTGCCGGTATGCTCTGTGAGCCAGCACCGTTGGCAAAAATCATCTGAAGCTGCTACAGGCAGTGAAAGCACAATCGGGCTCTTCTGGGTTAGCAGTGCTGACCAAACGAAAGCGCCAATATGCGCCAATCCATAGTCTCAACAACGCGCCTATCAAGCGGAACAGCCAGGCGCCCTTCTCACACTCTGTCATGCAGTTGGGGGAGGGGGGAGGGGGGGAATCTCCGAGCAGTGGTCCCCTAAAATGGTTGGTGTCCCTTTTGCTTCCCTTTGAATACCTTTCAAGGCGGGTCCGCCTAGTGTCTTGGTTGCCTCTGCTTGAGCCTCGTGGTCCGGTGATGCGGTACGGACGATTGTAGCTTGGGCCTCCCAAAAGGGTCCTGTGCAATTCCAGCAGCCGACGGCGTTGGAAAATGACCATATCAGGCCAAATTGAGGAAGGGCGAACAAAAAGCAAGGCCCAAGTTTTGGGAATGCCCTGCCGCTGCAGCGTTTTTGCCGGAATGGGTGTTGGAAATTTGACCCGACGGAGAATTCTGAGCAGCGGCCGCGAATTCCTGCCAATCGTCAGCTGACCGAAAGTGAGTCTTTGGGACAGCACATATTTTCAAGCGGTCAATCCTGCGAGCCGCAAGCAGAAGCAAAAGAGTGTGTGGAGTCTGGATAGTGTTCAAAAAAGACAAAAGCCTGATTGCATCAACATCAACCCACAAACATGTCAGACCTTTCTTTCCTCCAATGAACCGTTTGCCTGTGTCTACGGCAACTATGGACCCTGTGACTTTGGCAATGTTAAATCATAGGGCGATAGCCATGGACCCCCAAGGCAATTAGACAAATCGTAAGGGTTCCTACAGGTGAAGATTTGTTCTGCATAAAGAAGTTGGCCTCTCGCCTCCGTCCAACCCCATGCCGTGGACCCACTTGCACCGAGCGGTTTTTGCCGGCCGCCGCGGTCTTCCTCTCGCATCGGCTCGATGCCGTCAGCGACCTCAAAGCACGCCGCCCTCGGTGGCTTGTTTCTTCGGGAGGCGGAATGAACTATATCATATGGTTGGGAATTTGAATGGGGCCCTTTGGTGGACACCAGAATTCGGTCAGGGTTCCATATTGAAATTTGCAGCCATAATATGGGTGTTTCTCAAATTTAGGGACGTATTTTGAGAGACACGCAGTCAATCCTGCCAGCAAGCCAAAAAAAGGGCTCGGCAACCCATAGGTTTCATACTTTCAAACCTTCCATTTTGGTGTTTAAGGCGGCTCTTTCTATTCAAGATCGGGCAAAAAAGCAGTTCCCTCCATGCCCCCCAGACTAAAAAGCAAATCGACCAGTGGGGCGATGGGGGATCCCAAAAGGTGGATGATTGCCCACTAGTTCTCAGCGGCGCCAGGAACTTGAATGCGCATGCGAGAAGCTGTTGTACATGCAAAGCGTGTACAACATGTGAAAGAGTTTGTACATCCAGCAAAATGGGCGCATGTTGGTGCGCTTGTTTGTGCTAAACTATTTAAAAAAACATCTGCAGAAAACCAGGGGATTTCTAGATGCCGATGTCATTGTCCAAGTCCTGGGGTTTCAATATTTTAGGACCTTCGCGCGGAAGATATGGATTCATGATGAATCATGCGGGTGTCCGCCAAAAAAAGGGATTTGGACCCCAAAAGTGAATATCGATTTTCCTTTTGGCTTCCCCTTAAAACTACCCAACAAAAAGGTACCAACCCAAAAACACAGACACAGACACAGACACAGACACAGACACAGACACAGACACAGACACAGACACAGACACAGACACAGACACACACACACACACACACACACACACACACACACACACACACACACACACACACACACACATCCATGTGATCGTGCCCACATCACGTCACTGCTCCTCATCCTCCAACCCTCTAGGGCGCAATCGCCCAATTTTTCCTGCTCCAGAACAAACACTTCGTGGCACGCCCCCCAAAGTCCAACCAAGTGGGTGGCCGGTCCTATACGGGCCTCCTCAATGGGAATGGGCTTGTGGGGTATTTTAAAACCAAACTAAGACATGATCACAAGGCAATGATGTCGTGTGTGTGTGTGTGTGTCAACCTTTAGCTTAGCCCCTTTGTTAACATGTTCGAATCAAAATGCGGCAAAACACTCACATCCTTCTAAGTGACTGGTACCTTTCTTTCACATGATGTCATCTTGGGTCACTAATTAATTGCTCGCAGGCACTTCCAGGCTCCAGGATGGGCCTAAAGGGCCGAAGCATATGAGAAACGGTTCCAACCTTGGAATTCGAAGACATCGCCCTTTGCAGGACCTGACCTTCCATTCACAAATGCGCGGCCGCCTTTCTTGGGCCAGGCATCGGCCATCTTGCCAACTCCCGCCACCCGAAAAGCGCCTGGAGGAGAGCCTCTTTGATTACTCCTCCTGACGGAACTCGAAGCAAATGGGCGCTGAGACTTTTGCGCCATGAGCTTCTAGATCTGTTTTCCGCAATGTCCCAGAGTGGGTGTAGTCCCAGGGTGTGTAAAACAAACATTGGGAAAATGGTGTTGACCACGCCAAACCGCTCATGGTGTGTTAAATTGTGAGATGCCATAGGGGGCAAACGTGTGAACAGGTTGGCTCGTGAACTTGGCTGGGTCCGGAAAGAACAAAAAATCAAAACGGCGGCTGGTAGACGGCATGTCAATCCGGCAAACGGTCCGCGTCCAGCGTCCTGAGACTACGTGGGGTGGCAAAAACCAACAGGACCTTTGCAAAGGACATTCCCCCCAAGACGGACCCAGGATGAAAGGGCTTCAGTGGCGAGGAATCCACGCGCGGGTATTGGCTTTGACAAGGTATGGGAAGGCTGCCCACGCATGAGCGCTAGAATCAACCCCCGGTGCCAAGAAAACCTACCAAACTCACAAAAGGCATGACAAACACTTTATTATGTGATCCAGAATGGCTCCTTTCTTTGTGTCACATGACTTCGCACGTCGCCTAGAGCGCGCTCAGGCTTGAAGCTTGCGGACACCTTCCGGAATGGCCCCAAATTTCAGCCGAAGCACTAGACATAACACGGGGCGGATACCAGCCTCACATTCACGAATTCCAGTGCAGCACTGAGCATGTCCAGCTTTTGAATCAACACCCTCCACCCTCCCCACAGAAAACTGTAGCAGCACGTTGACCCTTGGCAGAGCTTGAGACTAGTTCCCTGCCCAAAACAAAAGGGGCAAGCCTGGAAATCGCGCATCGACGCATTTGCCAGCTCATGCCATCCAAGCTCTCGGGGTTTTGCCCCGCTTTTCAACTCCTTCTGCCTCTTCGCACTGAGAACTGACGGAGAGCCAACCTGGGCTCTCGCTTCGGCCTCGACTCACCCAGACTCATGAGGCTTCCAAGGAGGCCTATTCCCCCCGTTCTGGCCGTGTCCTATGTACATGTACATGGCCCTATGTTGCTCCAAAGGGCGTAGCCAGGGCGCCAAAGAAGTTGAGTCGCCTCCCTGCTCAAATAGGAAACCGGGACCTCCATGTTCAACCAGTTTCCACAAGGAGAGAGAGAGAGAGAGAGAGCCCTTCATTGAGCCGAAAAAGGGCAACCAAAAGCGCCAAAGTTGTTCAGATGGTCAATAAACGGATAACAACGGGCTCCAGTTGCACCAAAGGACAATGAGGCGTGCAGCAGTCTGAAGTGCAAAACGCGGTACCAGATGGACTCCTCATGCCAAACAGAAGGTCTGTGGTGGGACCTAAAGTGAGTGCAGCCAGCAGGTGTGGAATGTACTTTGTGGGTTGGGGTAGACCTGCTTTGTGTTGGCTTTTCTGTTTGTTGTCTGTTCTGGGGGTCTGGTATTTGTTTGTTGGTTTGAATCACGCAGAGATGTCCATTCGCGAGGGCCGGAACACGTCCCATGAGGCCCGCAAAGTCGATGTTCCACTGATCAACCCCTGGATAAAGGAGAACACCTTCTCCTTTTTGGCTCCAAGGGACGCAAAGGCAAATCAGCCATGAAAAGGGTTTCCACACTCGAGGAACCTTCCTTTCGCCCCGGCTTACTGCGCTTTATGCCTTGAGAACGAGCAGCGCCCGCTCAAAGAGGTCCGGGGCCTTGGCAACGAATCCAGACGCCCATCCATCACTAAAGGTAGATGTCGCTCTCTAGAGAGTTGCAAACCTAGGACAATTCAGCGTCCCCAACAGACAGAAGTCCTCAAATACAAGGGTGTATATGTATATCAATACATATATACATATATACATAGGTGATACATATCTTGATATAGAAATATATGCTGTATATACATGTGTGTGCGTGTCTCCAAACCTCTAAGAATAGCTGGTTTCCTTTGAGTTCCTTCACAACACCTAAACGGGGGATCTCGAATTGCTTACATATAGCTAGGCTCACGGCACGTGTACAAAAAAACGCCAAGCTTCGGCAACACTCAGGGCCCTCAGTCAAAGCTGCACGCTAAACCTGGTAGGCTGGTGGGCTCTGTTAGAGGCAAGTCCATTGAGATCCGAGTCTTTCCCAAATAGGAAGCCCTGTTTCGGAGAGACAACATTCAAACCTATTTGGAAGGGTCTTCCATTTTGAGAAACACCCATTGAGGGTTGCATGGAGGCTGGGCTGGTGACATCGGTAATGTTTCTTCACGTGCTTCAGCTTGCACTTACCTCAGCATTTCAGCACAAGACACTGGCCACATGCAGACGAGCGAGAGGCAACTGAAATGCGGGCCATTTCTAAGAAACCTCCTAGCTTTTGCGCATCCCCATGCCAACTCCGGTCGAACACCTGGACTCTTCAAAGCACCACATTGGTGCTACTGGTACCTTAATCGCGAAACGGTGCATCCTTTACGCCGCATAAGGATTAGTGCCAAAATGGGAGGATTGCCCAGCTCCACTGGGCAGCTCCCCTCAGCAGCTGATGGGAGTAGAATTGATGCCACTCCCACAGCGAGGGAGGAATCCTCCCACCTCACCGGATGCCCTCCCGGCATCATGGGTGAGGAAGGAAAGTAGCGAAGATCAGCTTGATCAATTCGCGTCCGGATGAGTAAGTTCATCCGCCCATGTGTTAAAGTCGCGCTTCACATGCGACGGTCCTAACATGACCTGGTGGTCATGCAGTGTTAACACAATTTCCATGAGGATGGCCGCATTGGGCATCCTGCGAGTGGAATCGTTAAGCAGGGAGAAAACGTTTCCCTGGTTATCACTAGCGACCAGAATCCTAGTGTGAGAAGCAGAGCCGGCTGCACAAAGCAGAACAGCCCTCACCAAAAGGAGGAGGCCGAAGAGCTCCAAGGCCGCTATCGCCCGCTGCGGGTCCCCAGTAGTGAAGGCCCACGGCTCGCCCTCCGGTGTGATTTTGTGTTGGAACCACTTCACTTGGGACTTGTCGGGGTTGGGCACGTCCGAGCACCAACCCCCAACCCATGCATGGTCCGCCTGTTTGCCAGCTCCCGCATCAGATGCCCCCGTCCATGGAAGTGTGGGAGCAAATGGAGATGCCAGTGGGAACCTCTGGTTGAAGAGCTTCCCCAGAAGGATGGCCAGAGCACGAACCAGCTTCGGTGGCCTGCCCGAAGTGGTGCAGGCCTTCTTCCAGCTCCAAAGGGGCTGGAGGAAAGGTTTCGTCAATGGACACGCCGAAGTAGCCCATTGAATCCGGCCCAAGGCTTGTTCCACCTCCTTGCTGGTAAAGATGTCCCCCTGGGCCAGCCGTTTGAGAGTGGCCAGGATTATGACGTGCTTGACTGGAGCCAGCAGCACACAGGGCGTGATTGGGTCCACCACGAATCCCAACCAGGTATTGACGGGGAGAGCGCCGTCTTCTTCCAAGAAAGCGGGACTCCCAGCGCCAGAAGAGTGGCCAGGATGGCTGTGGCGTCCCAGTCCGCCCTGCTGCATCTGAGGACCCAGCAGTAGTCGTCCACAAAAACTAAGTGCCAGTCCACCTGAGGGAAGATGTAGTACAAGAGTCTGAGCACCAAGGATGCCTTTCTTCCCCAGTACAGTTGTGCCGAGGCCATGCCGTACGTGCCCACCACCGGTTCTGGATGCAGGCCACCTGGTATTTCCAGTCTTTCTGGAGCACTTTTATGCGCCTGTGGGCCTTGGTGACATCCGCCTTGAGGATGATGAAGGTTTCCCCCTGTGTCGGCGGCTGCCACGTCAGGGGTTCCCCCCTGCTCCCCCCAGGGCGTTCCGTGCCTGGGGTAGTTGGGGGGAATGGGGCCCTCCTATCAGGGCCCTCGGCACCTGGGAGTGGCCCCTTCCCTGAGGGTGTTGACTGTGGAGAGACGTCCAGGCCGCCGGAGGTCTCCATCATCCGCCTGCCCCTATCAGGGCCCTCGGCACCTGGGGGCAGGCTGGTGCTGTGGGGGTCCCTCTCAGGGCCCTCGGCACCTGGGGACTGCCCCTGCACCGGCTGGTGAACATCCCGAATTTCCTCATCAGTAGGATGGGGCTCGGAGTAGATGAGGATGGTCCGCCGCTGTCCTGAGGCAGTGGATGGCATGGAGGCAGTCTCCAACCATCGGTGCGGTGGTCTCCTCCGTGTGAGCCTGGATGTGTGCGTTTGCTCCCCCTTTTGAGCCATCATAGATCGTCCTGATCTTGTCCGACTCATCAATCCCTGCAAGGGGGCCCGGGCAAAGTTCCTCCGGTTTGCAGCGGCACCTCTCTGCCGCCTCGGAGCGAGTGAAGGGCCCGTCCACCATGTCCAAGGCTCGTTCCTCGTAAAAGGTTGATTCGATTTCCTTGGCAAAGAGTTCGGCCGTTGGGTAGTTACCATGAGCCACTGGCGGGGGGGGATCTTCCCCCAGCCAGGCTTCTCCCTTAAGCTCCTCCTTAGTGGGCCAATTTTCGGGGAGGTCAAGGTGGGGTCCGAGACTCCCAAGGGGACCCCCTCTTTCAGTGTTAGGGGGAATTCCCAATCAGGGTCACCTGAAAGGGATGCCAAGTGCGACACTAAGTCCAGGAGGAAGGGCTGTCCTGGGCATCGTTCATGGAGGTGCCTCGGGCCTAGGATAGCCCGCAGCTCCTCGAGGTCGGCTTCCTGGAAGGGGTGTGTGGTGGCACCTGATGCCAGGGACATTCGGACCTTGTCAATCCAGGGCCGGGTAAGGGTCATGATCAGGGCGCCCAAAGTAGCCAATGGGGAAATTCTCCGAAAAGGGGGTTGAGCCTTAGTGGGGAAGGTTTTCCCCATCCCTCAGAACTGGACAATCGCTTACCCGGTCAGTGAGGTGGGACCGCTGGCAGGCGGCGGTCCATGACCTCCCTGTCCCTCCTTCCCCTGTTGTTCCGCATCTCCGGCCATCGGGGGCATGGGAGATGGGAAGTCTGGGTTCATTGTTCCACGAGGGCTTACGGTGTCTGCCTCAGGGTGGAACTGCCCGTGCAGACGGGCTTCGGGGCGTTCTTGCCTCCGGGCTTTGAGCCCTGGTGTGATGAGGAGGGACCGCCTCCTTGACTGGGCCCCCGTTTTCCCCGGGGGGAATGGCCTTCCGGGGGGTCCGACCCCCGCCCCTTAGGTGGTTCCTTGGGGCTTCCCGGAAATTGTGAGGGGATCCGGATGTGCCCCGGCGCTGCGAGTGACACAGCGATGGCTTTGGCCAGGCCTGCCATCATATCCCCAGGGTATCTGCTAAGAGTCGAGGACTCGTTGGTGCCCACATGTGACTGATGCGTGCACCGCATTTGATCCCAGTCCTGGATCGGGAGATCCGTGGCCAGCGTAGTGGCCTTCTTGACCAGCTGGCCCAGGCGGCACTGGTCGAAGGAGATTGCTGTCAAGGAGTTCTCCTCCATCCAAAGCTGCCCCTCCTCTGTGATCCAGAAGGATGAGCATTCCTTGGCTTTGGGCAGCGAACTGGGTTCCAGGAAGGACCTGGGCCCTGGCAGAGAAACCGCCGCTCGTGAGGCCCTTGCCAGGCTGGTGATGTACATCTGTCTCAGAATGAGGATGCTGTCATCATCAAGTTGAGTCTGGGCGGCCTGGTCCAGGTGTGGAAGGCCCCAAAGTGTCTCTGGAGTGCGCCCTCGCACCGGGGTGGGAGCCCCCGGTTTTGGTATGTGGCGCAGGATGGACCATGTCCTGCAGTTGGGTCCTCCTCCAATGAAGACCACTCGGCCCTGCTTTGCTGCCGCGCAAAGAGCTCCATACAGCTCGGGTTGGAGCATATCGTGGTCGTAGGATGTCTACCGCCACCACCATGCTGGAAAGGTGTGGGTAGTTGGCATGAAGACAACTGTCCAAGGAAGTTGGGTCTTCCTTGCCTGCATAGAGCAGGACAATGATGGGCCCACTGGATGGAACTTTGGGCGATGTGCCCTGTGTCCATCTCAGCCGCTGTACCAGACGCTCAGGGATGTTCTCCATCCACGGGAAGATGTCCAATCCCGGCGACGGCTCCGTTGGACCTGTCAGGGGGGTAGCTGAAAGGCGTTGGCCCCCTTCATTCAGCCCCACCGAGCTCTTGTGGAAAACCACCGGGTCCTGCTTGATGATGTTGGGCGCCGGAAGTGGGATCGGCTGCTTCCTGGGAGTGTCCCTTGGCGTTGCGGTGTGCTGCCAGTCATCCGGCACTCGGGCCTTCTGGGTGCGGCAGGGCCGTCGGCACCTGCGGGGAACCGTCCCGTCCCCGCCATATCAGGCCCCTCGGCACCTGTGGCTCGGGACTGAGGCGCCGCCGTTGTGCCGGTTGTGTGGCTGTTCTGATCACGGCGAGGGCGTTGTGCACGCTGGTTCTGCCGTCCCCATCCTTGTTCCGCCGAGGATGGCCGCCACCTGGCCTGTCCCCCCCCTGTGTCAGGGCCCTCGGCACCTGCAGGAGGGGGCTTCTGTGCCTGTTTGGAGCGTTTGCGCCCCTTCTCGCCCCCCCGCGCCTTATCAGGGCCCTCGGCACCTGAGGCCTCCCGGGGGGTAGGGGTCAGCGCCCCTAGTCAACCCGGGCAGTCCTGCGGGAGGTGGTCCCCCAGGCAGATGCGGCCCATTGCCAGGATGAGGTTGCACTTGTGGGTGCGGCCGCAGTTGCCCGGGCAGCGCCCGCGTATCCAGTTGTTACAGAACTGGTTCCCTTTCGGGTCGGTGGCTGCCTGCTTGTTACCGCCCCGGGACGCCTGATTGTTCAGGTGGGGGGTCTTACCCTTCCCTTTGTTCCCAGGCTTGCCCTTGGACTTCCCCTTGCCCTTGGACTTGTTCTTGCCCTTCTGAGGTGGTGCGTAGTCCATGAATGTCCTGGTTGATGGGCGGCCCCTGGAAAAGGTCTTGATCTTCTCATAGACCTCACGTGTCCAGAACAATGTGTCCTGCCTGACCGACAGCATGGCCGCCTTGAGGGTGTTGCCCTCATGCATCTTCTCGTGAATCTTTCGCCATGCGTTGCGTTCGGCAATTGCCAGGACGTGGTCCTCGGGCGGGGGAAAACGGCCCCCGATGTCCTCACCATAGAACCACTCGTACCAGCTCTCCAAGTCCTCCCGGGTGATGTCGAACTGGCCGAACTGCGGGAACGAGAGGACGCACATGAGGAGGGTGTTGCGGAACACCGCGTGCATCCTCTCGAGCTGGTGGCGAGTTTTGGGCTCGCCCCGCTCTTCCACCCCATCCTCCCGGTCCCAGCCATCAACCGTGCTCTTCTTAGTGGTCTTCCATGGCCGTTCTCCTGGCTCCGGGAGTGCGCTTACCAGGTATTTCATGGGGATGAAACCGATCTCGCCTCCTGCGCAGAGCTTGAACTGGCGCTTCACCAGCTGGTCGCTTCCTTGAAGGGCCAGCTTGGGTTTGGTGAGCTTGGTCTTCTCCTCCCAAACCCTCTCCAGCTGTCCCCGTTTGCACGAGACCGTGAGATTCGGGGCGGTGTCCCCGGGCGTGTGTGGCCCGGGTCCCGCTGTTGCATGCGCCCCAACTCCCATGGATCGTTGAGCCGCGTGAACCACCTGGAACATGCGGGCCGCGATCAGCCGGGAGGTCACATCCGTGTGGTGGTGGTTGTTGGGGGCGAAGCCCAACTCCCCCGGCGCCGTCTCCCTTGCACGGTCGGGAGTCCCACCGGGTCGCGAGGTCCTCCATCGAGACAAAGCCCTCATCCGACAGTGTCGCTTGGATGAACCACGGGATGCCCTTGAGGACCATGAGGTTCCTGGCGGTCTTGTGGAGCTTAGCCACTGCGTCCGTGTACACTCCAGGAACTTCCTGTGGTGGTGCCACCAACTCATCTGGTGTCGCCGCCATGGTGTGGGCGGGCGGGATTTCAAATCACAAGACCAAAGATCAAAAGGTCCACTTGAGCCAAAATGGTGGCCCAAGTGGATACTTATTAAGAGTCAAGACAAGCGACCACCTACGGTTAACGCTTTAGCCCAGACTCTTCAAAGCACCACATTGGTGCTACTGGTACCTTAATCGCGAAACGGTGCATCCTTTATGCCGCATAAGGATTAGTGCCAAAATGGGAGGATTGCCCAGCTCCACTGGCAGCTCCCCTCAGCAGCTGATGGGAGTAGAATTGATGCCATCCCCAACGGACGGATCGCATCAGCTGCCAATACCAACGGACGAGCTGGTCGTTGGGGAGGTCCTCCCTCCACGTATGCCGTGTGGTCCCGCTGTCGCATTTCAGGGCCCTCGGCACCTGTGCGTCCAGCGGTCCGGCTGCGGTCCACCCGGTGCGGACCCCGTCAATCCGCCGCCTGGGATGCCCGGGACATCCCAGGGCCCTCGGCACCTGTGTCCCCTGGTTCCCGGGGCACTGGCCCCCTGGGATAGGGGTGAGAACATCTCAGGGCCCTCGGCACCTGTGTCTCCCCCCCTCCAGGCCTCTTCGGGGTTGCGTGTCAGGGCCTTCGGCACCTGCGCTCCCTGCTGGCCGCGGGGCTGGGCCCCTGGGAGGGTGCCGGGGAGGGCGTATCAGGGCCCTCGGCACCTGCGCCCTCTCCCCCTGCCTCCTTGAGGCATGGGGGGAAGCGTGTCAGGGCCCTCGGCACCTGCGCTATCCACCCCTCACTCAATTTCCGGGAGGACGACCGCCTCCTTGTCCGACTGAGTGTCCACGCTCTCGTCGGTGTCCGAGGAGAGGGAGATGGAGGCCTCGGAGTCCTGTGCTGCGAAGGGCTCCACGGCCATCCACGTGTTCGGGAAGGTGAAATGCCGGAAACATCTGGTGCATCCCAGGTACACCTCCGGCTCAGCATGGAAGTCCTGCTCCGCCAGCTCCGAAATCTTGAGCGGTCCCGGCCTCCAGCCGCACCCCACTGTGACTCCATCTGTGTCCAGTAGGTGCATGCTGAAGGCTTTGGTGGGACCCTTTCGGGCCGTGGTGGCTACCACCGTCAGTGGACCCCGAGGCGGGGGCACCTCATCAGCAGCCATCTTGGTGATGGCCGGCTTGTTGGCGGGGATCACATCCCAGCTGGCATTCGAGGGCGGTGTGTCCGGGGCTTCCTTGAACAAGGCCTTCGGTGAGGCCGGGCACTCCACCTTGTCCTCCCAGTCTTCATGTCCGAGGTCGACTCGGACCGCCCTTCCTGCCTCGAGTTGCATGGACGGGAGCTTCTGGAGGACCTGGTCCCAGATGGAGCACACCACGTGTCGCTTCTCCCGGGTGTAGACATCCGCCGTGGACTCCTTGAACCAGTTTCCCAGGTACTGGCGCTGGTCCCTCGGTATGTGCGCCTGGAATGCCAATGAAGACCCGGAAGCATGAGAGTTCAGCCACGTCCTTGACTGGCGCGCCCTGCTTCCCCAAGGCGTCTTTGAGCCACCTCAGGGACCTGTCTGGGGTTCCTGGGCGGGGGATGAAGCCCGTCCTGTCCTTGTTGATCGTGGGGATCAGGTAGTCCATCTCGCGGAACTCCTCCGAGGCCCTGAATCTCTTCCACCACCGCTCCAAGGGGATCCACCAACTGGCCCCCGAGAAGGAGAACAATGGGGCGATGAGCGGGACCGGGTTCCGTTTGATGGCCACTGCCGACGTGGTCTTCGTTTGCCAGGCCAGCAGCTCCAGGGTGTTGCTCGTGGACTTGACCGTCTGCGGCGAGGTGTGCTGCACGTCGTTGAAGCGCGCACTGCAGGCCAGGTTGAACCTGGCCATCGCCATGATGTACCTGTCCACTGCTTTGGTCAGCTCCGGGACCCGGTCGGCGGGGCCCCTTCTGCCCCTTGTTCCAGGGCCCAAACAATTGCCCGGGTCGGAACCACCGCCTTGCGCTGTGGCTTGACCTGGGTGTCCACCAGCGTCTCCTGGATGGCTTTCCGCTTCTCCAGGAGTTGTTTGTGTTCGTCAACGTGGAGCATGCCGAGTTTAATGGAGAGCCACTTTAAAGTGCCCCACCACTTCTGGAGCTTCGCCGGGGTGACCTCCAACGTGACCGCCTGGTTCATGAGGTGCCGGACGTCGCCGGCCATCCAGGGGAGGTTCTGGAAGCCGATCTTGCGCATGCCCTCATAGGCCAAGCAGTGTGCCTGGATGGTACGGAACCGGGCATCACCAAAGAGGTGGCCAAACTCCTCCAGCTCCCTGGCCCCCATCACCTGGTGCATGTAGGGGATCTGGTGCCGGAAGGGGATGAAGTATCCCAGGAGGCGTTCCAACCACCTGGCCCTCAAGTGTTGTTCCAACGCTCTCTGAGATGTCGGCAATTGGGTCTTGATCTTCCCTGGTTTCCAATGCCGCCACTTGTTGGCCACTGCCAGGACATCCGGGGCTCAATCGATCCGGAAAGGATCCACTCTTCGCGGTCCCGGATGGCCTGTTCCATTTCCAGTGGAGAATAGGTGTGCGATTGCCTGGCGCCTGCCGCACGAAACAGAAGTTGTTGCAGGGTCTTAGTAGCGAGCTCCAAATCCGCCTCCTCCAGCGGTTGTGGTTGGGAGCCGAGTATCCTCGCGAGGATCAAGTTGTAGGTGTCCGAGGCCACCAGGACGTGGTTGCCGTCAGGTGCCAGCCCCACGATCCGTGTCCACGGCCGCGGGTCAAAGACCACCGCCTCCGGTTGGCGACCTTGTCCTTTTTGACCCATTCCAGGCAGCACGCCACGAGGATTTCCCCGTCCGACTGCACTGGTGCAAATCCAAGGTCATGCAAAATCAACTGGAGCGCGGTTGGCGCCCCTAGGAAGGTCGTCCCAAACGGGGAAGGGAGGCGGGGCCTCCACCTCATCATGATCCACTCGAGCCGGGGGCCTAGTCCCTAGGTGCAAACCCCAACCAAACAACAGGGGGCCCCCCAAAACCCCGGAAAGTCAACCCCGAAACGGAGGAAACGGGGGAAAAAAAGGGGGACCCAGGGAGCCGCCCCGAAAAGGGAAAACCAAACACCCCGGATCAGCCCAAGCCGCGCCAATTTTCCTCGCCTGGTGCAAGTCTGGGCCTGCGCTGTTCCCTGGGGGGGGATATCAGCGCCTTCGGCAGCTGTCCCCCCCCCGGGGTGCGCTGCGCATCCGTTCCGGATGGCCGCGGTCCGGGATGGTGTGCCGGAAGATGGCGTTGTCCCGCATCATCACGCGGCCCCCTTCGCGATGTCATCGATGCGCTTGAGCGCAGCAGCCTCCGGATTCCGCAGAATCAGCTCCCAGATGGCATTGGAGAAGTGGCCTGTCTGGGTGGTCTGGCTGAATCTGAACCTGGGCACCTTCTGGTCCACGATGGAGACGTCCCGCAACGGGGCCGAGGGCTCCACCCGGCGGTAGTACTCCTGCCGCTCCTTCACCCAGCGGTTGTAGAGGCCCTCCGGCGGCTCGTCCAACACCAGCTGCAAGATGGCCTTGCCGGCCCGGATCTGGAGGAGGCGGGTGCCCCCTCCCCCGGCACGCCAGTACCCCTTACAATACTTGCACATGTAGCCCCCCCGGTCTCCCCTTTTGTCTTCGGGATGAGTTCCCACGGGGTGACGGAGCTCAGGACCAGGCCACACTCCATGTGCGCCCAGAAGACATGCTTCGTCTCCGCCGGATAGTTCTTCTTCCGGTAGTCCTTGCCCACCACGCCGTGGACGTTGTCCGATGTGATGGGGGGTAAACGATCCCCTCATCGCCCTCTCCTCCCCTGGGGCGGATGTCAGGGCCATCGGCACCTGTCCGGCACCCAGGGGCGGAGGGGTCAAGGCCCATCAGCTTGATCATGTCGTTGGTGTAGCCGAGCTTGCGGTAGATGGAGGGGGCCACTGAGTCGGGGACTGCGCCGACCCACCACTGCTTCGTGTTGCAGCGCCAGTTGACTTTCACCTCCGCCAGGGCCCCCGGGCCTCCAATGCGGTCCATGAGGGCCTTGTACACCTCTGGGAACTGCTGGAGGCTCTCCACCGGGACCGAGATGCGCTCGTCGCATACCGCCCGCAGGATCATCTGCTCCTTGGAGTCCGCCACGTCCTGGACCGGGAGCTGCATCACCTCCGCCGGGGGGTCCGTGAGGAAGGCCCGGGCCGCGAGGACCTTGCCCATGGCCCGGTAGACCAATCGCCACTCCGGTCCTGTCTGCGGAAACGGAAGGCCCTCCTCCTTCAGGAAGCACCGCGCGTCCTCCTTCAGGGTCTCCCAGCCCTCCAGGCGGGTCTGATTCTGGGCCTTGTTTTTCGGGCCCCGCGGCCTAGGGCCCTGCAGCAGTGGCAGAGACTCCCAGACTCCCCAGAGCTGGCGCAGGGTGTAGCTGTGCCCGAACATCCCCAGTAGGCCTGGGAGTGTCCAGGACGAGATCTGGCGCGTCCAGTGGAAGTCCTCATCCGGATCGTGGGGGGCAGCCCAAAAGATGGATCGCAGGTCCCCAGGGTAGGGTCGGTCCCGCCTTCGCCTGCTGGTTCAACTCATCAACGGAGTACCTGGCCCAGGGGAGTCCACCCACCTGGTGGTTCCTGGGATGCGTACCCTTCTCCAACGCCGGATTCACCTTGGTGAGGTTTTTCGCCCAATCCGGGACGTGTACCGGGCCCGGTCGTCGGACCCAGCGGCCCGCAAAGATACGGACCTCTCCGACCCGTTTGCTCATCCTCCAGCGCAGGACCGAGAGCTGCACCTCCGGGTCCTTGGTGTCCAGGCCCACCGGGGTGGCGGACGGCTTGTCAGGGCCCTCGGCACCTGAGCTCGTCACGCCAGAGCCCGAGGCTGGGGGGATGGTGGGCGGCCTGTCAGGGCCCTCGGCACCTGGGCGCGCCGCACCAGAGCCCCCCGCCTTTGGCAGGGGGATCCCTGTCAGGTCCGGCAGATCTGACAGGAGGGCCGCCGGGAAGGGATTCCTACCCAGCGAGATGACCGCCTTGGCCTCAAGGTAGGAGTCCGGGAGGGATGTGAGGTCGTCCATACTGAAGTCCCTCCATGCCGTTGTCGGCTCGAAGACCCCAGTCTCAATGGCGACCCGGACCTCGCTAGGCCACGCACTGAAGGGAGGCGCGATGGGCTCGAGCATTCTGGTTTCGAGGGAGCCCTTCGCCTGTCTGGCTTGGTGTTTCGCTTTCGCCTCCTCCGCAGTGGTCTGGGCCTGGAGGAGCTCCGGTGTGGGTCTCCCCCAGTCCGCACCCAGCTTGTCCAGCAGCTTCTCACGGAAGAGGTCCAAGTCCAGGTTAGCAGGCCTCCATCACCTCCTCATAAACTCCTCGTCCAGCTCCATGGGGCAGTTCCTGATCACCGCCCGGACCGAGGAGGGGACGAAGTCCGAGAAGCTGGCCTGGTCCGGGTTCTCGCAGGCCATCGGGTCGGTGGCCAGCTCGCTGACGTCCACCGAGGCACTGAGCTTGAGGTCGCGGGCCCGGTCCGGGTCAGGGCCTTCGGCACCCGCGGACCGGGCCGCCGTCCAGACCGCATTGCCCTGGTCATCCACCGTCAACTGCCAATGCGTGCCCGCCATCTCCAGGGTGGCCGAGTTGGTCGCCATGTCAATGGGCTCCGTCTTCTTGCCGCACCCCATGCATTTCGTGGCGCCCTTCTTCACCCAGGGCATGGTGCAGCAGGGGCAGATCCAGGATGTGGGCACCTTGCCCAGGCGGTTCTCCAGGCCCCCGTACCCCAAGCCAGCGCGCTTGCCAACCTGCTGTCCCGGGGTGCTGAGCCGGGCCTCATGCTCGTACTTCATCTTGGCGATGTAGAAGGCCTCCACAACGCGCTCCAGGCCCCCTGCTTGAGTTGGGGGCCCTCAAAGCCTCGCAGGAGCCGCTGGACGTCCTTGGCCTGCAGTCGGCGGAGCCTAGTGGCCGTGGTCGCATCGAAGCAAGGGAAGTCGCCCGCCATCTGGTCGTCGCTGAACGGGTAGAGGCCCTCCGAGACCTTGAGGGCCTTGGTGAACACGCTCCCCCCCGGCGGGGGGGCTGCGGGGTTCTCATCCTCCTCCGAGGACGCCTGCTCCTTGACCTTCGCCATCAGCTCCCGGCGCCTCTGCCACTTGGCGTCTGCCCGGGCATCCAGGCGGGCCTCCTCCCAGCGGGCTGCAGCCGAGGGGGACCTGGGCATCGGCAGCTCCTTCTCGTCCTTCGCCA
This sequence comes from Effrenium voratum, assembly GCA_963377175.1. Lineage (NCBI taxonomy): Eukaryota > Dinophyceae > Suessiales > Symbiodiniaceae > Effrenium > Effrenium voratum. The sequence goes on from CAUJNA010003631.1 coordinate 385,198, forward strand.
GGAGCTCCTCCATGGGCACGTCCTCCTCCGGCGGGTTCAGGAGCTCCAGGAACGCCCCTGAGGGGCGTGTCAGGGCCTTCGGCACCTGCGCCACCCCAGGGCTGCATCTTCCATCGGCTCATCCTCTGCCTTGCGCTTGGCCGGGATAAGGGGGGCCTGCTCCAGCTCATCTGCGCTGGAGAAGAAACGCTCGTCAGGTGCCTGAGGGACCTCAGCAGCCAAAACGGTCCATCCTTCTTCCTCCCTCTTCACGAGGTTCGCCAGGTACTTTGCCATGGAGGCCTTTGCCTTAGCCTTGGCCTCTGCTGCCGCGGCACCAGCGTAGGCGGGGGCGTACATGGCTTTGAGAGTAGGGGAAAGAAAGATTTCAAATCACAAGACAAAGGATCAAAAGGTCCACTTGAGCCAAAATGGTGGCCCAAGTGGATACTTATTAAGAGTCAAGACAAGCGACCACCTACGGTTAACGCTTTAGCCCAGCCTATGTTTGCTATTTGTAAGAACATACTGAGGACTGGAGCTCGAAAAAAGGAGCTTTGCCCAGTGACTTTGCTGAGGCTTTCGTGAATTTGGGCAGCTGCCGCACATGGCATCGATGTCAGGGGAAGGTCCCAACTCCATTGTTCGAGTCTTCCCCACTAAAGGGGAAACAAACATGCAAATGCGATTCCAGGGTCCCACCCATATTCCTTCAAGTTTGCATCTCAAACGTGGCCAGGTCCACTGATGCCCATCACTGCAAATCCCACTCAAAACCTACAGCAATGGCACTGCAGGAAATGGATGAGCACCCGAGCCGAGAGCAAAGCCTGCCCATTCGGTAGGGCTTTGCAGCACCCGTGCTCTCGTGCAACAGCTTGTTCCAATTGAGATGTGTTTCTGTTCGCAGGATGAGCTACTAAACCACCCATTCACTCCGAACCGACAGTTTGCGCAAAGGAACCACTTGAGGACGTACCAAGCAGAATTCAGACCACATGCCGAAACTAGGATGTGCCAATGTCACCAATCTAAATTGCGCTGCTGCGCGGAACATGAACAACAAAACACTTGTCGGTGGATGATCGTTTCTGCTTTGCTGAAAAGGCTGGCACCTGGTGTCAGTCTCTCCTTCAACCAAAGCACCTGCGTCCGCAAAACCAAGTCGCCATGCCTCCGTGGGGGCGAACAGCACCACCACTCGGCGCTTGCTGGCGAGCTCTGACAGCCTCCTGACGTTTGGCCGCTGATCTTGAAGAAGCTCAGTCCTTCTTTTGGATGGTATTTTTGTCGGGGGACCATAGAGAAAGCTTCCTATTGTGTGACGAACACACATGGCATGGTGTCACAAGCGAATGGAATTACAAGTGAGCCAACATGCAGCCAACCGTGCGGAAATTCTTCATCTTGACATACCCCATGCATAGCTGTGCATTTTAAGCGCTCTTTTCTACAAAGTGAAGACCAACCAAAACCCCTAGTGGTCGTCCATCAACAAAGAATCCCTTGGACCAACAAGAGTCTCCCATTCGGCATGGAGGATGACATGCCTGGAACCATTCGCCAAAAACCAGTCGGGACTGTGCAGCGTGGGAAATACCAGGACGCCCTTGAAAGTTGCCATGTTGCCCATTGTTGCCCATTGTTGCCCAGTAACCTCGCCGGAGCTTTGCCCTGACTCGCCGAGAGCTCCTCTCGAGGCCGGTGCCGTCCGTCAGCTTCAGCGGCAGCGCGCTGAAGCGCAGCTCCGCGTCCATCCGCCGCAGCCGCTCCGTGCGGGCTGCCATCGGGACGGCGAGGTGTCGAGTTTTGCAAACGGGCTGAAGGAAAAACTGGTCGAAGCAAAAGCTGAAAATAGTGAAGCAACTGAAGGTATGTAAACTGGCAACGCAAGCAGGAAAACGGGACACAATGAACCAGTGGAGGGCCACAACTTTGGAAGCATGTGAAGCTCCAAGTTTCCTCGAGAAATAGCCTTGTGCTGCAACCAGGATGTGGCGCAACTTTCTTTCATCCTTTCCTCTTTATGTATGAGGGTTGCCAATTCCAATCCGAATTCACTGTAAATTGGGGTTGGATTGCCACGCAAAAAGCATCATGTCGCAAGACAAAGAACCCAGAGCCACAGCCAAAATATACTTCTACCACCAAGCCTGATGCTTGTGGTTGAAGCTCGGGGCTCGGCCCTCATTTCCGGCACCCCAAACTGAGGCAAAACCCATGCACCTCATGTGCTTCGCCAACCAAACCAAAGAAGGTCCTGTTAAAGGGAAACGACAAAGATGGTCTTTGAAGCAACACGTTTTTCAGTTTCTCCTGAACCTCACCCGCTGTGGGCCCGCCTCGGCTGAGAGTACTGAAGCCGAACGCCGACAGCAGCACCAGTACCGCCTCCAAAGGCAACTTGGGAGGCAACTGGCGAAACAGGACGTGCTGCGGGAATGCGCGCGGTTGTCCCAAAATGGTGACTTTCTGATGGTAACCCTTTTGAGTGGCTTTCAAGGAACCAAAAGGAAACCAACCGCCACTCCAACCCGGCCTCTCCGAAGAGTACTGTGGGCTCATCCAGGCCCGGCTTGGCCCCGGCCGAGGTGAGCAGCGCTAGTTGGCCCAGGCCGTTGTAGACCTGAGCGACCCAACAGAACGCAGGCTGCTGGGGCCGAAGGCATAGGACAAACCACAGGAAACTTTAATGTGTCTGTAGATCGGAACCAGTTTTTGGTTTGTTCTCATTGCGGGAGTTTGACCAGTTTTGGGGAAGCGACCCAAGAAAAACCATAAATCAAACTTAAGAAAGTCGAAGAAAACCATCGCTTGCGGTTCAACTCCTTGGGACACTTCTGATTGGGTTCGAAGTTCCAGCGCGTCCAATTTTTTGGCGCCATACAGCTTCGGTGTCCAAATCTCCACAGGGTGCGTTGCAGGGAGCACCCGGAACATCTAGCCCACCAAAACCGGACCGGGAAGAAGCGTTCGGATCCAAGATTTTGGGCAATGTATCTCACCCTCTCAAATTTGAACGCATTGGCTTGACCAGTTTCCAGGCTAATCAACCTGCCACTGGAGGTGGCTTTGACTGCATGGTGGACGCCTTTGACTTTTGGCAAGGATCCGACTTGTAAGTTTCCTCAAGTGAGCTGATGTAATGTACTTGGACCCCGAAAGGGCATTTTTGGCTTCATGACGGATCTGGGCAAATCACAAACCTGAAATAAGGAATAGTCCCCAAGAGAGAAAACAGGAACCTTCTGAGGTGAGGTCTCAACCAAAGGAACGCCCACAAACAGCACCTTGGGTGATTTAGTCTCGAACTGAAAGCGTTTGCGAGGATAGGCGTGGTTCTGTGGTACATACTGAAGCGTTTGAAGTGGGCTGTTTGTTGGGTGCTACTTGCTGGCCAAGCCTAGCATCAAACTCCTTGTTTGGAAAACCAAAAGTTCTGCCTTGATCATCGAGGCTCGGAATCTGTCTAAGGCAGTTGTCAGATTCAAAAAGGGAAATGATGGTCACCAGGTAAATCCGCTAGAACAAGCCCAGGGACAAATCGTAATGCTACCTGGGGCTCAACTGAAAGGGGGGCTTCCCATCATGCGTTCCTGGGTTGAGATTCTCTATCCTACCATCGGCATCCTGTTTCAACTTCCAAACAAGGTCCGTTACAGTAACACCCCGGCATCCTCGAAATCCTTTGGGTAGGACAAACAACAAAATAATAAGAAGCGAGGCGCCAGGCCGAAGAAGGAGGTGACAGCCACAAAGGCGCTGCCAAAGATCAGCGTCTGCAGGCCCGGCTGCTCCGTCTCCAGTAGGAAGACTGCCTTCGGCAGGGGTGCACAACTTGTCTCAAAATTCCCAGGTCAATATGTCGCTACGAGTACTACACATTGAAGCAGATTCATTCCAAATCGATTGCGATCGACTCTTCCGGGCTGCCAACAACCTCAAGATTTGCAGCAAAAAGGGCAATGCTAGAGCTGCCAGTTGGACCCGAAAGAGTTGACTGCCCCGCCAAAACGGCAAGCTCAGCGTCTTCGTTGCCACGCTCTTCATGCCGAATGCTGGCGACTCATTACCCATCCGAGGCTTTGAAGCTGGCTCCGGCTCAGTCGCATCAGTTGTGTCCTGCTCAATGTGTTTTTGGCAGTGCGAAAAGCCCTTCCAAGGCTTTTCGAACCTGTTCGTCCCTTTGAACTCGCACAATGGAGGGTTTCACATCAGCTTTGGAATTCTTCGGGAAGCTTCTGCCAACTTGTCATTGTTTAGGATTCGATCTCGCCGCTGCCGTGACTGCTCATTGATGATGGCCTGCGTACCTACACAGGCTGGTATTGCTGTGTCGCACTGCACAGCTTGGCCCGAGACTGTGCCGGCACTCCAGTTTCAGCAAAAAGTCCTGAGCCATCTGAGTCCCGAGCCGCCCATGCCTCACTGCTTCTTTGTACTCATTCATCAATGCCGTGCGCGCAGACAATCCACCAGAACTTGCTGCTCAGGTGTGTGATCTCAAGATATCTGCTTCAGGGTCACCGTCGCTTTGAAGCTTTCTTGGCTCTGCTGCTCTTGTGGCTTCACATCCAAGGTGTCTGCGCCGCACATGGTGCCCACTGTTGAGCGAGCCTGCCCTGATTTTACCCAAAGGAGCTGAATACCAATATTATCAGTCGCACACCTGACATCCTTGCAATTCTTCCGCATTCTCTCAGGTTGAAGCCCCCACCCATTCAACAGCAAAGCTGACTAAAAGATGGCATGACGTTTCAGTGTTTTCAATCAAGTGGAAGCAGTTTTGATTTGACAAGCGCTGCTTTCTTTTGTGGCTTGGGTGGATCAACCAGGACTCTGATTCCTGAATCTTCAAAAAAGTCGCAGAGCCGGCGAGCCATCCAAATAAGTCAAAACCACATAAGGACCCACATGAGCATGCTTAATTTCGGGCTGTTCAATGGCTGACATAACCCCATGAAGATGGGCATCTGGACTGCACTTCTTTGCGGTACTGATCTTCACCCCAGGTGTTGATTGCGTCCGAAGGACCGGGAAACGGAAGACCAGCTTGGCCTTTCGGAACTTTGACCTGGGAACCTGTCGGGCTGTTCTACATCCTGACGACGGACTGCGCATTCCCGGCTGTCTGTTTTTGACCATTCTCACGCGAACCCTTCGAGATCCAGTCAATTCGTTCCCCGCCTTCCTTGAGAAGGTCTCCCCGGAGAGCAAGTCCTGGGACCGTTTGCGCGCGGACAGCGCAAGCCGCGACCTCAAGCAACGCGGCACACGCTTGGCAATGAGTCAGTGGCGGGAGGGGTGATGGGAGGCACGCTGATTTCCCGTAGAGTCATTCAAGTTGGCGTGCTCGGCACAGAACAGGGCGCCATCTCTTGAGGGTTCCTAGCCCATGCCTAGAGTCCCTCACGTTTCTCTCTGCCTGCCCGAATGCCTGGGGTCTGATTCACATGTGGTGAGGTGCCCCCTGGTTGCGTACATGACTTCCATTCACGGGACACCATGCCCCCAAATTAGAAGGTCGGAGCTCCCATTTAAAGGATTTTCTCAAGTCTTTGTTTTGTGTTCCTTTCGTTGACCGACAGGGAAAAACAAGACTTGACAGTCCTTCGTGGAGGCACGCTTGCAACTCCTTTCCGATGAGCATAAGCAGAACAGGGGACTGGTCAAACGTCGCAAAAGCCGTTTCATTCGCAACAAAGGAGACTCAGAACGGGAAGTCAAGACTAGTTATCTAGAATTGTCGCAACAGCTGATTGCTTTTGATCCTTGAACGGTCCACTACTCGACTGGTGACTGAACAATTGAGACGGCCTCCACTCGATGGGCCTCCACTCGACTGTGACTGATCCACCACGGAAGATATCCAGTTGTTGTAATTGTCATGTCGACGCCACTCGAAGACCTTCCCAATCACTTGTCGTTTTTTGAAGGGGGTAGCACTTCTAGAAAGGTATCACCAAAGTGGGCTTTCCCAACCACTGATGCCCACAACCCAGCCCCCTTTTGGTTTCCTTCCGGGGAAACTGAAAAGTCTACGGTTGCTATTGATGGCACCCAGGGATTTGTGCGAAGGAGAACGCCCTTGCATGGTTGTCCTCTTTGGTTGCAATCTTGAAAATCACCTACAAAGGATACTTGCAAAAGTCCTCGCCCCATATTGGATGCTTTATGGAGAGCCCCTTCTTTAGACCTCCAACTTGGGTGACCTATCAAGAGGCTGCTAAAAACCAGCTGGGCGCACAGGCCCCCGTTGTCCAGCCTTCGTAGCGGGGCTTCACTGCGCCGGCTGGGCACAAAAGCGAGACCTGGAGCCAGGGCTTTTTCTGGGCTTCTCGTTTGGCCAAGACCCATGCTCGCCCATCACGCATGCGGATGTGGATCCGCTGACTTACTATCTTCATCTGTCAAAACCGCACATGACTAAAATTATGTCTGAAAACCCACACACAACACAACCAAGTCCCTAGTACTAGTATCTTCCTGAGGGCTGTCCTAGATTAGTTTGTCTCCGCTGAAAGATAGTGATTTGTCACACTCAGTAAGCTTCTTGCCGAAGAATCGATGACTTGATCCTTCCAGCACTTCAACCATCCGATTTGATGCCAAAATCCACCAATGTCAAATCTCCTCGGGTCCATGGAAACCCCTACAATGGCATCACATGTTCAGTGTCCAGCCTGAGCACAGAAGCGCAAGCAGCCAACGGCGTCTCATGGTGCACAGCTCAAGCCTGCACCTGAGCCCTCCGATTGGCTTATGAAGCCCAAATTGCCGACCAAATCTCTGCCAACCCGATGATATTTTTCGAATTTCGTGCATGACTTGCTTGGTGGGAACCGGCGATGCTGGAATGCAGCTTCAGCTTCATCGTGAAAGTCTACTCGCTAGAATCCATGGGGGTGAACGCCGTATCCATATCTTGACTTGTGGCCTTCAGCGGCGGAGCCAGTCGACATGCGGGGAGAAGCCAAATCCACGAAGCCTTAATCATGGCCGGGAACCTCGCTGGAGACATTCAAACTTCAGCTCAGTACAAATCACCAATCAATATCATTCGATATCACGTGCCTCAACATCATTTTCTACAATACCCTCCTTGCTCTGCAAAACAACCCTCGCAACTCATTTTCATGTTCAAATGAACATTACATTTACATGTTCAATATCTGAACCCGACTAGGATCAAAGCTCACGTAATCAACAACATGATCACACATTTCGCGCGGACATGTTCGCTATTATAAAATTCCTTAGCCACGATCACATTTGGCTACAAGGTGTACGCAAGGCAAAGCCCTCATTCGAGGGCCGCCTTGTGAAACTCTATGATGACACGATCTGGCTGTCCCAAACTCATCTCAAAGCACCGCAGGCAAGGATTTCAGCCAAATTCTCGTGAAATGCCATGTTGGTTGGCAGCCAATGAGCAAAGGGCAGCGGAATCGCACATGAGAATGCCAACGCCAGCCTTCAGCATCGAAGGGCCAGAAACAACAACTGGAAATTGGAAGTGTGCGGCTAGCAAGCGCACCACTTCAAGAAGTCGTTCCGCCAGACTCGGACTGCCAGCCGGGCTTTTGTGAATTTTGTGGATCTTGTCGGGAGTACAGGCACCTAAGTTCTGATACACTCTTGACAGGAAACAATCAAGCAATGCTTGCCAGGTCACATATACTCTGGATATAGCTGGCCAGTGTTCGACACACAGTACTCGCGAGCATCTGTGTTGAAGGCAAACTTTCGGTCTCCAAGAACCTCAAGCAGCCGCACTTCGCAAAACCCCTGTGCTTGCTCCTCTCATCCTATGCAGCCAGCCAGTAGTGGGGGCCACTGACTCAATGTGCAAGACAGCTCAATGGCATCCATCGCAACACGTGCAACAATCCAACTCAGAGTTTGGGATTTCCAAGTCAAGTGCAGCGATGCAAAACGCGCCTTGCATTCAAGGAGCACTGTCAAACTTACCTTCTTTGACCACGTGCTTGGCCGAAACCATGCGCTTCAGTCTGCCTCCTCGCCATTTGGTATACCTGCAGCAATAAGCCATGATGATCCTTTGATTGCTCTGCTCATCCATGCTTGACGTGTGAGCCGCATGCAGCATTCTTTTTCCTCGTGATGGTATGTTGGACAAACCGTGCTGGCCTCAGCGTGTACACCCCAAACTAGACGATATTTACTCAGTGACTCATATCCTTCTTTGCCATGCAAGCTAGGTACGTGATGGTTGCTTCTTCATTTTGGCACGACTATCTATTTGACCAAAACATGTCTTTGCTCGTGGCAATCAAACCCTCCGAGGGCAAACATGGCAAACTTTAAACGCAGACAATGAAGCAGCCTAAACAATCTGGATGGTACATCGTGGGCTGGGACAATTCGAAACACGCCTGTCTGTATTCATTATTTCCAGCCTGAGTTTGGGCATTGAGGGACCTTCATCATGGATGAGCTTGTTTTACCTCAGGTGAGCTCGTAACTATTTACTGCAAACCCATCCCAACCTGGCAAATGGACAAGAAGACTGAAACCTGCGGTCCCCTGCATAAAATTTGAGCCACACCCACATGTCACCGATCCAAAAGGGTCCATTGGGCCACCGTGAAGTCGGATCCGAGATATCGCGCCTAGTCTCCACATAGACCCGGCCCAAGGCAGCTCTGACCAAAAGGACAGCCTTACGTGAGCGACTCGCACGCGATCCGGTTGAAACCTGGGGGTGTACGGGCGGGTGGTCGTGTCTTAAGCCTTAGGGCTTAGGGGCTTCTGTTCAGCCTTTCCTGGGGAAATCCTCGGGCCCGTGACCACATTGTTCATGTCAGCATAAGGTGATGCTTGAACTGGGGAAATGCAGCCCTGTCGCGATGCTGGAAAATTGGAGCTGCCCCCCCCCCCTTCCGGCTTTTGCCCATCGAGTACCCGGCATTTGCTTCCTCGTGGAAAGCGTCTCAAAACGAGCTGCGGCCGCTGTTCATGCCTGTATATTCGTTCTCTGCTGCAAATCAACCTGTTCGAAATCCATTGGGGCCGAATTACAATCTGTAATCCGCTTAATCCTTGTTCTGGTTGGAAATCTTTTTGATCCGCAATCCGCGCTGCAAAGTGTGCTCTGAAACCCGCAGAGTCCAACCCGTAAACGGCATCACCCGCAATCCGCTAACTTGGACATCTCTTCAAATGAAACTCCTCTTTTGAACCCACAGCCCCTGTCCCGTGTTTTCCTCCTCGTCCGATTCTTTGGCTGAGCGGCCCGAAGCCCATCCTGCCCTTCCGGCGCGTACTTGTCGGCAAGGAAGGAGGTCTCAGCAAAGTACGCGCCTTCCAGGGCTGGACTTTGTTTTGTGTGAGGACTTGTTCTCGGTTTGGGTCGGTTTTGAAGGGAAGCGAAAAGGAACACCCCAAGAACATCTTCGGGGGTGAGGGACGGGGCTAAGGGGAATTGCCTAGAAAAGGGAAACCGAAGCAGAATCCGCCTCGAGGTCCGCAAGCTCCCCACGTCACATTGTTTACAGTTGCGCGATTTGATAGGTTCCAATGATCTACTGCCACTTTTGGTCCAAAGAAGTTGGAGAACAGGGGGAGTGACAGTTCACAGCGATGGACAACATTGAACTCTTCCCAGTGCCCCCAGTATTGGGAATTTGGCAGGCCCCGTCGCTGTGTCCTCCCCTCCAGCTTCTCACATCAGTGTTTTCCAAGAAGGAACACCGACACCGGCCTAGTGGCTTGCAAGGTAAAAGCCAACGTTGCCATAAAACAAAACAGCTTCGAAGAACTTCTCCCACGGAGCCCGGCAAACCCTCAATTTTGGAAGCTATTATGTCTCCTTTCATTGCCTTGGGGGTATGTCAAGTTCCCCGGCGAGTATCCAATTGGTGTCAACATCTGGAAAAGGACCTTGGGTGTTTTCAAGGGGGTACCAGAGAAACCGGGGGTGTTGACTGCTGGAAACCGACCTGTGCGAAACCAAAAAAACACCCTGGAGCTGAGGGGACGACATGGGGAACACTCACCAAATTGTCTTGGCCACTGGGGGGTTCTCCCCGAGTTCCCATCATACCACCGGTCGTGACCATTTTGCCATCACAAGGAAGCTTGCCTGTATCTGCAGGTGGAACCCAATCTTACTCGTGAGTCGTTATGCTTTTGCCAGTAACAACCCTGCCCAGCCTCTGCCCAGAGCTTTGGCATTCACCGTCCTCCAGGTGGCAACGACATTGTTTGACCCAGCGCAGCCTTTTCCATGCAGCCAAGCAGCCCTGCCCGCTTCATGTCAAAGTGGTGTCCTCAGAAAGCAGGACACGCGAATGCAATCAAACACGACGTGTAGCAGAGACTGTCCACAACAAAACTGCACCGTGCGCTCATCTCAGCCAATCACCTATAATGCTCTCGGCTGATTTGCGGTCTGTGCCGTGCCATAAGTATGCCTTCAGGGTAGCATGACTTCGCGCCTCTCAATCCAAGACATGCGCGACCCACCTCATTGCACTCGAGGCGAAGCCGACTCCGGAAGTCATCCGAGGCGACTCGCCTTGGTTGAGACGCGCACGCAACCCGGAGCACTCTCCAATGATGGACAACGTTTCCCCCCGGTCTATCAGCCTTCAACCCCATGTTCAAACATGCCAAAGCCACTCTGGGCTCACCCTGCAACCACCCCGGGTCAAGGAGAAGGTCCGGGCAAAATAAACGATGAGGCAGTATTTCCAATAACTGCATGGTTGCCAATTTAGACTTGCATGTGCAACCCCAAATCTGGGATTCGAGTCTTGTCTCTGACAAAAATCACGTATCATTTTACATGAATGCCTCAAAATGGGGAACCCATGTTAAAGGAATCTACGGACATTCGATGTCGCGCATGCCACCTGTGGCCGTGGAAAAAACAGGCACCGTCTTTTGGTAGAGTTCAACCAGGCTGGTCGACCCCCAAAAGGTCTAATGACCTGTTGCTGGTAGGGAAGCAGTCATTTTCCCAAAGGTTTACAGGTTAACTGGCACAACGCCAAATTAACACGGGCCCCAGTGGTTTTGGCTGCCGGGACTGCCCCTGACACTTGACCGTTCACTTACCGGATTGTGGCTTTGGCTTAAACTCAATCCCCTCAAATGGCAAATAGGCTGAATCTACATGCCCTTCAGCCGTGGCTCAAGTGGGTGTGTCCAATTTGAGGGTACCTTTTAGCTTAAAGGAAAAAAGGATCTTCCCCCCAAAATGGGAGGGTCTTGCAAACCTGGGGTCAAAAACTGGCCGGCTTCAATAACCCAGCTTTGGGGGCTCCATATTGGAGACAAAACCAAGGGCTCCCACAACGGGTACACAATGTAAACAGAACATCGTATCAGATTCTGGCTATTCTGCCTACTCTAAGATATAAAACGGATCAAGCGAGACCCCAGAAACGGAACAGGCCCTTTTGGAGAACCCAGGAGTCTCGAGTCGGGCTCCGAATCCGAGGCGCCAGGTCAAAGGCCTGGGGCACTCGGTCCCGGAGTGGGGCGTTCGGATCACCTCGGTGCGTGAAACGGGAAACACTTTCGGACCTCGTGGACCGAGGCGGCTCCTCGTGGACCTCCGCCTCCCCTTTTCTTTTTTTCCCTTCTTCTTGCTAAGGCGGCTAAGGCGCATCAGGCGGCTCGTCCTAAGCTCCAGGTTTTATGGCACGCTCAAGCGCGCTTTGCACACTTCAGCACGCGCCTCTTGTGTGCGAGCTTCCGCAAGACATGCTACGCTCCTTGCCGGCATCTCGGTGCAACGAAGCATGTGAAAGCTGCATGGCTCAAGCTCACACTAAGCCGTGTCCTCTCGTATGTGTTCCACATCTTGGAATCCTCGCAGGTTGCATTGGGACTTTGGGACTCAAGTCTTGTTCCCCGACTTTCAATCAAGTGGATCACTGCCTCTGTGACAACACTTTCACGTTGTCACTTGGAAGGAGCTTCCCGCAAGTTGTCACAGAGATCCCCCGAAGAGCCAAAGGCCCCCTGTTTTGCACATGTTTTCCACATGACTCCAATCCAGCGCTGAACTCCGGCATCACACGTCCTCCACACGCAAGAGCTTCTGGATCTTGCATCGATGCGGTGCCTGGAAGCCAAAAGGACATTTCCAACCATAGAAGTAGACATTGGCCAACAACTGGGCGGAATGGGTACTTTTTGGAACAACTGGAAGGGTGAAGGGAATTACTGCGTAGAATGTATGCAGCCCTTTTGCCAACCCTCGTAAACCTTCTGATCCTCCACTTCCATGGTTAAAACAAGGGTCACCAGTAAACAGCAGGAAGCTTGAGTGGCGGCTTCCCATCTATATTTGCAAACCAAAACCACCAATTCGGGAGGCCTGAGTTTTATTAGATAGCTCCGGATGCTTCTAAGCCCCGCGTGAGGTTTGGTTGGGACCAGCCAAAAGGCTGTATTGGAGTGTCCATGACCCGAATCAAAAATGGGCGGGATTTCCATGGCTCCTTTCTCTTGGCGAATGACCCATGTTTATGTAGGGGCAGTAGATTTCCACCTCACAAGTTGATCAATTTACAGGCGGGTTCCAGTGAAGAGTGCCACTTTTGGAGGTCCAAAAGCGGGAATGGCTCGGAACCCTGAGGTCAGACGAATCCACAAACACATGGGACCCTTTGTGCTCCGCTCGTGACTGAGAACTTGCCTCGCCGGGAGCATACATGGTCCGGTCCATGATCTCCTGAGCCGAAGGACACGAACGCAAAGGGCGGAATCCAAGTAGTCAATAGGGGGTCAATAGGGGGTGTGTAGGGGGGCAGTAGGGAGCCACGAGGGAAACTCCGGAAAAACTCCAATCGCTTGTGGGCTTGCGAAAACACGGGTTCTTGAGCACCCTGCTCCGTACATACCCTCCGAACCATCCCTTTGCAGCTTGGCGGAACATCTCACCAAGCTATCTCCACTTCTCAACAAGCCTGAGTGGACTAGCCACCCAAAAGTCCAGGAATGAAAGCCAGAGCAGTGCTCCTCATATCCTTGCCTTCAAGCATCACCTCAAAAGCAAGCACAATCAAGATTGCCCGTTCCAAAGGTAAATAGTGTGTAAACTGCACGGGAGGGCATTCTTCGGACCTACCCTAACGAACCTGACGAAGGGACCCTCACTCGAAGCGTTGACACCATGGGATGGGCTTCAAAATGGAGCCCACAAGTGGGACATCCCTGAGATTAACCCTGCGTCGCCGCAGTGACAAAATGGGGCTCTGTTTGCTATGGCTTTGTCTTTGGGAGTTCCGAGCACTTTTTGGATCTTTGCTTCCTTCAAACCCAACTGCGAAAATTCGCGGGCGCTGGCGTCCTGTACGTGGGTAAGCTCTTCCGTTCCGCACTCCACAATGTTGTGGAAGGGTTGCGGGCAGTCGCGAGTGACCTTGGCCAAATGTGTGTCTCCTCTTTTGAGGCTCATTGCCCCCTGGCATGGTGTAAAAGAACAAAACTCAAAGGGAGCCTCCTGATATGTCTGGTAAGAGGGTCTGTTGCCCGTGGCACAATGGGTGTACGTGCAAGCACCGTGGGCGCGCACCCAGTACTCCGGAAACTTGGCGAGCTCGTCGTCCAGCTCATGGTCCAGGCTTTGTCGCCTGGCCCAACCAACTGGTTGGCTAGGTTTTTGGGGAAATTCATGCCGAAAGGGAGCAGGTGACTTTAGGCAACTCTCAGGTTCTGTCCCTTTGGCACCATGGAGATCGAACGGGGATGTCAACGTCCGACCATTTTGCAGTGTTCTGGAACGTTCTGAGGCGCCTTCCGAAATTTAGATGTCTCAACTAAATCACCTAAAAGGAGCACTCTCAAATGTTGAGGTTGACCCTCCAATACCCAAACCTGCAGTGGGTGGGGGTCAAAATGCTGGAGTCCCTCTCGGCCACTGAGGCCAGTTTTGGTACAAGGTTGGCATACATTCTTTTGAACAAGGACGAGTGACAAAGTATGACCCGCCCAACACATATTTGGGTTTGTCTTCTTTGAGGGAATTCTTTTTGTTGTGGCTTCCAAGGAGAAAACAAGGGGAAAAGCATCATATTTGCTCATGTTTCTAGTCAGGTAGTCCTTTTTACCTTTCAAGGGCGGGCCCGAAAACACCCCCCCCCCGCTGGTGCCTCGGGTCTGTGATGACCACCACGTTGGAGCTCCTGGGCGTGTGAAAAACTCCGTTCGCAATTGATCCTATGGCCCACACCAGAGTACAGAAAGCCGTATTTTCTGACTCTGTTCCGTTTAGTCTACCCTAAAATAGCGAATATGTTCGGAGGAGACAAGTCTAAAATGGATTCTGGTCTTCCTTTGCTGTCTTTCTAACCAAGCTGAAAGGGTACCCTCAAAAGCACACACTCAAGTAAGTGTCCATTCGGCTTTTTTTGAGAAACTCTTTGATTTCCAAGTGGCCGATATCTACGAGATGTGCAAACGCCCATTACACGGGGCGCCACCGCGGCGTCAGGCCCAGCATAGGATCTTGCCGGGATCCAGGCTGCTCTCTTAGACCCCTTGCCAAATGTCAGTCTTAAACTCAGCATCACTTGACAGGGGTGTAACCAAAAAACACCTTGGACAATAGCTTGTTTCACTTCGGTTTTCCTGTCAACACCAAACAAAAGGGTCCCCAATTTTTAAGCACCGCATGCTTTTCAGTTTCAGTGCAAGGTCTTGACGCCTTAACCTCTGTGTTGAAGGGCTCTGTGAAATTCACTGCCAAAAGCTAGGCAACAACTTGAAAGCACCAAAGAAGCTTTGACTAGATGTGAATCATCTCTTCTCGTCTTTCCCTTGAGCCGTGGAGAGTTTGGTACGGTCAGGAAAACAGTTGGGACCAGGGACCAAAACCATCTCCCCAACCCCTTTGGCAAAGGACCTGGAAGGCGATTGCTGGAAGCAATGGATCCATGAAACCGAAAAGCCAGATATAAATTCGCGGACTTAGAACACTGGGCTTGTCTGAAAATAGACTCCCCCAAACATGGCAACGGCTTCCAGTTAGTTGGTTTCCTTTCAACACCAACAACACACTCACTGGTCTAGCCCTTACAATCTTACAAATGAAATGCAACCACAGGGTGCCCTGAGGTCCTGAATCTTAGACTGAAACAAGTTTTCGCCTTTTGCCGGCAGAAAGGGAAATGAAGGAGCACCAACAAGGCAAAAGGGTTCAATACGGTAAACTAAGCCTGAAATCGCAGCTCATTACTAGTCACTGTGCGTTTCCCCAGAAACCAAATACCAAAGATCCGGAGAACAAGATGAATTAGCAAGTGAGAACGCAAATGTCGCAAGCAGGCACTGCAAGAGGAAGTGTTCCCAACAAGGCCTCTTTAAACTTGTTTCCTTTTCCAAGTCCTCCGGAAACAGTCTCCAAAATGCATTCCCATGCCGATGTTTTACACACAGTATTCACAAGCAAAAGCACAACGCCGACGTCTTCGAATCAAAGCAAGCATCTCAATGGCAATATGCTGCAAATGGCGCACACTTCTTCTGCAGAATCCCAATGCTCTGATTTGCTCCCAAGCGGTCGGCATCTGCCAACCGCTTGCACAAGTCACTGCCAGATTCTACACTCCAAGCCATCAATCAACTGATCTGCGCATACAAAAACACTCACATCACATCTTCACGTGGCTTTGCCTGGTGCCTCACAAAATGTATCGCACGCCCATTGACTTCGGAAGTCGCTAACACATGCAGTGCTGCAGGCTCGCTCACTTCAGTGACTGCACAGCTTTCTGGATCTCCTTCTCCCGGTCGTAGTACTTGTCCTGGCAAGTGTTCAAGTTGCCCAACCATCACTGCAGCATACAGCATGTGGTATTCATTGTCCTTTTACCAACCGATGGACATGTACAAAAAAGGGACCTTTCACCAAGGTATTCCGTACTACCGTGCCTGCGCACATACTCGGGGACGGGAATCAACAATGTCCATTCCTTTCAGTCCCAAAACGGGGATCCTGCGTCAGAATAGGGGACCACAACAGTAGTCAGCAAAATAGGGACCGCAGTCAAAACGGATGTTCTTTTTGGTTTCTCTTTAAACCAACCCTGAAAAGGGTACCAACTCAAACACACCCAAGCATCCCATGGCTCTGGTTCTCCGGCCTTCAGCTTCTGCGGGATCTTCTTCAGCAACTCCTGGGGGAAGATTCGCAGCAGCGTCCAAGCCTCGTGCCGATGCCACTCGCGTGTTTTCGCGCGCACGCGTATCAAGCAGTCACGAAGAACATCGGCACGGCAAACCAGGGTTGCTCCAAGATCCTTGGCAAAAGGGTAGAAAATTAGCTTCCGCCAAGGCTTGGAGCAACCCTGCAAAGAGCAACTGATGCGACAGCGTTGCATAACCATCACTGACAAACTTGTTTTTGTCTCTCTCTGGCAAGTATTTGTGCACGTGTGCGCCGACACCCGCCGCAAGTATGGCCCCCGGCAATGTCCAGAGAAGTGAAGATGTCTCGGTTCTCGTATGCGCCCTGCGCCCTTGGAAGGTCAAACAAATCAACAGAGAGCAATGCACCACACACACACACACACACGCGCACAAACTGTTTCCCTGCTTGGGGAACTCAGTTATTTTCTCCTCAGGATGCCACAAGAACTTCAGCTCAAACTTGTCAGTGAACTCCAGGTACTTATGCCTGCCATGCTTAAACATGTTGGCTCATTGCTTCTCGCTCAGACATGACCTTGCCACCTTGTTTTGTCATGTGTTGCACACTTCCCGCAGGAGACAGTTCAAGTTTCAAGCTCATGGAATGCATAGCGCCGTTCAAGCGAGGTTACACCATCGCGCCCCAATGAAACAACTTAGCAGCATCGTCGCGGCTCTGGCTGTTTTGGAGGCAAGAACAAATCGTCGGCTCCACTCATCCTCGCTGAGGGCCTCACACAGCGCTAATGCAGCGAACCCAGCTGGTTGGCACAAGAGACTCAAGAGACTTTGGCTAGCTGGCCTCCTCACCCACCACGGCCTTCATCGCGCGGGTGTCCTGACAGGTGCATCCTGATCAGCTTCCGAACGCGAGTCGCCCCACTGTGCCACGGAAAGCGGCGCAACACATTTCGCCTGGCCGATGGCATAGTTGGCATAGAGCTGATCGGAGACGTTGGGGTGGTCGTCCCGTGTCATGCCTCCACTTGGCATCTGTCACATGTTACACCACAAAGAAGAAGCACTTGAAGAGCATGTCTGCTCTTGCCTCCCTTCTGTTTGAAGTGCTTTTGCTCTAAACAGGCCAGCTGCACCCTTGCCAATGCCGGACTTCATCAATCGGCTCAGAGATGGCAGCACCTCGCTTTGATTCGTTTGGTAAAATGCGGCAAGCGGCAGCCACGACTCCATAACAATCAGCACACCAACTACTTGGGTGACCCTAAAATGGGTTCTAACTAAATGGTTCTGACACCTTGCCCCTCGGTGCAAGCTAGAACCGCCTACAAGAACCGCCTGAACTACGTGGCAATCCGTTCCGGAACGATTTGAGTCTGATGCGTTGATCGGCGGGTAGATCTGCCTATTGTGCAGAGCCCGGTCCACGAACACCTGCGAAGTGAGGCGAAACATCACAAGTGCATGAAACTTAAACGGCTGGACAAGTCGAACGGGGCTGCATGGTGCTCACAAGGAGATGCTGCCTGGCCCTCCGTGATGTAGCCGGTCAGGTCGGGGATGGGGTGTGTGATGTCCTGAAGCCAAGTTGCGGATGCCAAGTTACTGGCATCTTACGCCAATAGTGTCCCCAAGCGCCCAGCGTCGTTGGGCATGGTGAGAATGGGGAATTGGGTGATGGAGCCGTTTCCTCAGCGCTGAGCGCTCGGCAAATCTAAGTCGTTTCGGTAATTCCAAAATTCATCTGAAATTCATCTGGGCACAACTAGGTGTTGAATAGGTCTGAGAAAAGTAACTATCCATCCTCTTTTTGCTTGCTTTTGGGAAGTTAACATTTATATAGCTTTCCGCATGCCAACCAAATGAGATCCTGTGAATTCCGAGCCCCGAGCGCCCCTCGACGCGTCCAGCTCGCTCGTAGATGGTTGACAAGTCCTTGTGAGGTGCGGGGTGCAAATTGCAGCTGACGGATGGGTTGATAGCTTAGCTCTGAGGACCCGGCTGTGTACCTGCCAGACTCTGGCTGAGGCATGCCACATGTGTCATGCACAAGCACCATGCCAGAATGCAATCCAGGTAAACGAAACATCAAACTTTCGTTCATCATTGGATATGGTGTGTCCTTTCCGAGGTCACCCCAATTTTCATGGATTCTAAGGGAAACTAAATGGACAATCACTATTTTGGGGACCCCTAAAAAAAGACTCACCCAAACCAATGCGTTGAACACCCAGCTCGAGGGCACATGTATCCAGGATATCCTCGTCGACCGGGCACCTCCTCTCGTGCCGCGGACACCTGCCATGTGACACCCAGTCTCCAAAATGGCTTCCACTACCACAAGCTACTGCCGCCAGGGGTTTACAGTGATATGCAACCATTTTATAGGCACTACAGTGCGTAAATGGTATGCCCCGATTTCCTCCTGGGCGTAGCGACTTCAGCGGTTTGGGCGTGGTGGACATCATAGCCAGTCAGGCTTCATGGCAATGGGATGCGTCTGAAGCTCCGACAATTGGAGCCAAGAGGCGCCAGCTTTGACACCAAGCAGTCAAACCGGGCCTCTCGCAGGGCGTCCGCATATGAACTCATGTCCGTGAGAATCACGAAGACCTGCAGCAGTTACCAGTCGGTGTCAAAAATTATCGCCTTTTGAAAACGGATGTCCTTTTGAGAAACATTGGACATTATGGTCTATCTAGCACCGAGATTGCATCTGGCTCCTCAGCTGAACATTGATTTACTCAGATCAAGTACAGGCAAAGGGGGCACGGATGCGCGGCTGGGGCACCAAACGTGCTGCTCGCGCGTATACCTTGGAGCAAGCAGGACCCACTCTCGTGGAATCACAGTGCCTTCGGAATATCAACTGCCGTTTGGGAGTTGTCAAAAAAATAGTCCCTTTTTGGACCCTGGTGCCGCCTTTTAAAGGGGCTACCAAAATCCCCTCGATTCACTTTGCACTGCGAGTCGATTCACTCAAGGCACGTTCCCCAACTGCTCAAACATATTGTCAACATAGGGGGCCCAAAAAAATGTGGCTTCCTCTCGGTTTTCCTCCAACCAAGGTGAAATAACAGTTTCTCTCTTGGTGCTTTGGTGGTTTGAAGACTAGGGGGTTTTCCATTTACCCGCGAGAACCAGGGGTTCAACCCCCAGCCACCCAAGCCAAACACCAATTCAGGTGAAGGGTACAAAAGACACAAACCATGCCGCTGCTTTTTTGTGCCGAGCAGCGCGAAGTACTCTGCTGTAGTGAGCGCAAGTCGGGGCGTGACAATGCGCTCAATGGTGGGGTCCTGGGCGCGGCCCAGATTGAGCTCAAAACCGGCTGAGGGCTCCCCATGTGGTCGATTTCAGAGAGGGGCCCAAGCAAAACAAATGAAATGGGTGGTGTCTGCAGAACTCTTCCCAATTGCACAGGGACCCTGGTGGAAAAAGGGAACCTTGTGGGTGAACCGTGTTCGGTAAAGGTTGTGACCATGGCTACGACTCAAATACCAGACATATTGTCGGGTAGCAACTAAGAAAGTGGGAGTCAAAACAGCAAAAACTATGCAAACTATTCCCTCACCTGAAAGCAATAAGGGTAGGCAGAACACAAACAACATTTTGGAGGTCAACAAATCCGGGATGTTTTCCAGGTGCATAAGAAACAGTTGTTGGGGCTGCCTCCTGACTTGAAGGAAGGCAATGGACAAGCCAACCTGACTGAGGTCCCCAAACATCCAAATTTCTCTATGAGACTCTAAAAGCTGCCACCCAGCCAAATTTGCAAGGGGGTGGTACAGGGAACACCCAGGAAGGTAATATGGATTGTTTAAGGGTAGGAAATAAAGAAAACAGCTTTGCACCCAGGGCCAGCGCAAAGGAATACGAAATCAACACCTGAACCAACTTTAAACAGTACTGGGCCAGCTCAAAGGAAGAATAATCCAATACTAAACCAGTTCGGAACAGTACTGAGCCAGCACACAAGAATACTAAACCACTACTTAACCACTACTAAACCAACACTAAGCCAGTACTAAACATAACTTGCTGGAAGACTATGTGGGCAGGCAGCAGCCTGACCCCCATTGTGCTTTTAGGTTTCTCTCTGTTGACCCTCCTCATTTTGTTTGGGGAAACCTTACTCGTCACTACCCTATATACAATACAACCATCGCCTGCCCAGCTACCAATCTGTGGGTTGCATATCCAAGCACTCTCTCAGCTCCCGCTTGGCGGCCCCGCATTGGCGAGGTTCATGAAGAGCACGACGTTCTCCATGGAACCGTTTCTGCAGCCGGAAATCGCTTTCCAGCGTCAAACATCATGTCAGGGTGTTCTTTTTGCCACTGTTGGGAGCATCGCGTGCCCCCAGAACTTTCCACCGTGAACAGGGCCGCCTCTCAGTTTCCAAAGAGGCAGGGGCGTGTTTCCAAAAACGGGCTGTGCAAAAAAAGACGGGTCCCTTTTGGCTTCCCTGCAACACCAACCAAAAAGGGTGGGTTCTGGCCGCCAGTGTTTGGGCTCAACTAAAAACGGGGGTTTCGAAAAATGAGCGGTTTCCCTCCAACCAGAAAAGGGCAACCCTTGAGAACTTTTGTCCGAGCCCGGGACTCTTCGAAGTCGTTCCGGAAGAAGCGCGCGGTCTCCATGTTCACACCTCAGGCGTGTGAGGGTTGGCCGTTGGCCCAATTTCATTCCAGGTTCACCTTTGCGTTGGCGGATCCGCAGTTTTATGTGTGTTGTTATTGCTCCTGTTTGCTTTAACATGGGACTAAACTACTACTGGCGACCACTGATTGGACCTCTAAGCAACAACCCCCTCCGTTCACCTTGTAGCTGATCAGGAGTCCTTGTTTAGTGGGGATTCCTCCCGCGGGAACCTTCCAATTCCTACTATTGAGAACCGAATCCTCTCTTCGGACTTTAAAGCCACTCTGCTTGCAAACCTACAAGGAAGTGCTGCCAGGCCCAGGATTAAAGAATTAAACATGAAACGGGGACGGGACCGTCGCTTAAGCCTTGCTTTCCGTTTGAGGGCAGGGTTGCTCAAAGACCCGATCACAAGGGTAGATATCTGACCCTGGGTGCAGCAAGCTTTCCAACCCTGGGAATGGCTGAAAAAACCTTTGTTTCGTGCAGCCCCCTACTAAAAATGAACAGAACAAAAAACCTAAAACCTAACATCATGATCCAACAACAGTGAAGTTGAAGCCCAACCAATTGTCTACTATCTTTTGGGGTCGCAATGGGGGCCGTCCAGTCCAGCTCTAGGCCGTCCACCCATGGCTCCGAAGACGATGCTAAAGTTCTCCTGGGTGTGGTCCATGACCTCGAGTTTAAAAGCCAACGGGGCACATGTGGGTATGGGTGAAAATTACTCTACCAGGATATGGACTGCAGGTTTCAGTTGCCACGGTGAAAATCGGGTCATGGTCATGGGTCACATCCCTGAGTTGATGATTCTCCTTGAGCCCAAGAGGGGTGGTTCTTTAGCGGATTGGCGACCAAACATGCCCAGAAACGCAAGACGGACATTCGGCTCGCTAATGCAAGCAACACAACACGAAACACACAACTGTGAATCTATTCCCCACGCAACAATATCAACTTTTGCTACTTAGCCTGAAAGCTCACATTTCCCCAAAGGTTAAGGGTGGACGATCCAGCCAGCCGCGAAAGAAAGACACGTGTTGCATGGCACCGTGGACAGCTGAGGCTCCAGGCATCCTTGCCCTTCACCAGAGATGCCTGTCGGCACACCTGCCAAACACGGGTGTGGGGAAATGGACCACTTCGCAGGATTGGCCTCATGGGAGCCATGAGTACAGTCACAACCAAACAGGGAATGAAAGAGAGTCTGCCTATTTGAGGGCACCCCATTAAAGAGACAATCCACCCGCACTTGGGGAATGCTCGCTTGGGCTAGTCTTTTGTTGCAGCAGCTCCCAAATTCTTTGATTTTTGGTACCAACATGGTCATAGAGCTTGCGTACGAGCTCTTTGAAGGCTCAAAATGCAATATCTCGGCTCTGGGGTGCACTGCGGAGCGCACCCTTTTCTTGAGCCAAAACCACACGGAGTGCAATCAGCGCATTGGGCAATTATGACTATACATATCATGACTCCTCCTTGCTGGAAGAGCGTCTCTGTACACGCTCGCACAGCAATATAGGTAGCGGAGTCTGGCCAGGGACCTTAGCCTTCTAGTAGCTTAAGCTGTCCCTTGCTACGCTGGTCAAGGAAAACATAACCACACCTTCGCATGGTCTCAGACATCTGTACACCTGGAATGCTCTTTGTTAGAGCATCCGCCCTGTTGGACTTGCCAGGGGTATGCTCCACCCTCAGATGGTCCATGCTGACCCTTTCCTGCAACCACAGGAACCTCGTCTGGATGTGACGGGCCTTTCCCAGACCTGCCCGATTGACAGTTCCTTTTGCTGCAGTCGCATCTGATTGAATCAGCACCTGGGTCTCGACCGCAAAGTCCTCCAAGAGTGACTGTAGGCCTAGACCAACTGAACCTCCTTTGACAAGAGCATAATACTCCGACTCCCCAGTCGACAAAGCGATGGTCGACTGCACATTGCTGCTGTGCTTGAGCACATGCAACCCATACAGAGCAACCATGCCTGTTGTGGATCTCCTCGTTATTGCGTCTCCGGCATGATCGGAATCCACCTGGATTCGGAGCTTGCTCGGCTTGGCTTGCCGTGCAAAGACCTGACACACGTCCGGCTTCTTGATGAGGTAGCGACACAGTCGCTTCAAATCCTGCAAAGATGCCTCTGTAGGAGAAACCATCTTCCTCGCAAGATTCTTCACAGCGTGGCTGATGTCCAACCTGTCCTGTGACAGGTACGCTGCCCTCATCACGCATGAGCGATACAGGGAAGCCTGCTCTTTCGGTAGAGCTGGGCTCCGGGCTTCCTGCATCTGCAAATCAACGGACTTCTTCACGTCCGGTGTCTCCGCTCCCTTGGCATTCTCCATGCCAAGCTGCTGCACAAGCAAATCAACATGGCGTCGATCTGGCTCGATCAGGATCGCACTCGCTCCTTGATGTTGTTCACAACGAATGAGCCGGTTGAGAAAGTGGACCTCCTTGTGGTCTCCTTCCTCATCACCTATCGTCCCGAGCCATTTCAACTCGTAGGCACTGCGAAGCAAAGTATCTACTTCCTTCAGCGCCTCGGCGTCTCCTAACGCCATGAAATCATCTCCGTGCACCAGCACTCTTATTCCCAGTGTCGGGTGATAGAACACTGAGCCATTTGACTTTCCCCGGAGATATCCGGCTTTGATCAACAGCTGCGTGTAGTGCTGCTGCCATATGTTAGGGGCATCCTGTGTCCCGTACATCGACTTAGTCAAACGACCCACCATTCCCGGACTGGCGTCCTCGTCCGGCAACTGGATGTATATGCGGCGTTTGGGTACGCCATAGAAGTGGGCTCTTGATATATCCCAAAGTCCGATCTTGAGTGGTCGTCCTCCATGGGATACACGCTCAGTGGCCCATAGGCTACATAGCAGCCTCATAGCCTCTAAAGGCGGTGTTGACGAAAACAGCATGTTCTGAGGAATCCTTTCCTCTGGACTCTTCCGGGCCTTGATCTCCCGGACCACCAATCTCGACCTGAAGTTGGGATTGGCGGGGTCTCCCTTGTTGGTGTCTATCCAACGGGTGGTGATTGGACCCTTCCCGTTGGTCTCTCTGAGGCATTCCTCGAGCGGCACCTTCTCGTAAACCTCTTGCTTCCTAAGATAGTCCAACTCGAGCTGACGTGCCTCCCTGACTCGGTCTGGTGGCAAAAACCCACCATTCACGTCGTCCCAGTACTGCTCCACGTCTTCCGGCGTCACGAAGCTCTCCTCTGGGATTGGACCTGCAACTGCTGCGTCCAATGCACTCAACTGGCCACTCTCTACAAGGTGGCTCTTCAAAGTCTTCAGGACCGCTCGCACTAGCGCTGGCGGATAACGGGCCGCCGGTCTAGCGAGTCCTCCGATCAGGTGGATGTGCCGGTGCCATGGTTTCCCCGGCACATTGTTGGTGCATTCGCCCTCCAACAGTTGGGCCAAACCTGGATGGTTGGTCATCCAGCCAGTTTCTTTCCGCACATATCCTGTGCCCTGCAAACCCCTCCGGTCCGTAGCGACCATAGCCCATCTGCACATTGGGCCTCGGACAGTGTACACGTCCGGTCTCTCAGTGAGCTCACGGACCTCCGGGTCTTTCCAAGAGGTAGCACTCCACGGTGCCTCATGCAAGAAGAACCTACCTGCCTGCAACTGCTTCCTGTAGAACCTACAGGCGGTATGCAAATGAGCAACTGCTCTATCCATCTTCTCGCGCCTCTTGTCTGGGCTCACCCTGTACTTGTTGATGTTCTGGAGCTGGGAGAATTGGTCACAAGGTGGGCTCCCTGTGAGCAATGTCGGCTCGACCTCGTCCACATACTCCTCGAGCTCTCGGACGTCCTCAGTCTTGCTGAGATCCCAGTAGGAACCGTCCGGTTTCTGCTCCTCAAGGTCTACCGCAAAGCCCGGCCTCAAGCCATACTGCCCGGCTTGGGCCGTGAACCGCTTCGGGCTGTAGATCTCCATGATATCAACAGCGCCCATCTCCACGCACAGCTTGGTGATCTGCTCCAGCTCGACCGCGTTGATCTCCACCTCCTGAGCCAAAAACGCTCTCTCTACTTTCCGTCCAACCATGGACTTCAACATCCTCTTCAATCGACCCAGTTCAAGTCCACCCACGTCTGGGGGCTTGTCCGGGGTGTTTGAAGTCTCGGCGTCAGCCGCCGGTTGAGTCTCCGTTCGGAGTTCTTCAGGAGATACTGCGGGCTCTCGCTTCTCACCTTGCTTCTGCTGCGTCTTCTGCTTGGCTCCGGGCGCTATATACAGCGCTCCCGGTCTCTTGATCTGCGTGGTCGGCTTCGCCTTGCTCTTTGGGCTACTCGATGCTGGCGGGTCTGCTGCTGCTCTCTTGAGTTCAGCCCTCTTCGCGGGATCCTCCACATACTCCATCACTTGTCCAGGGTCTTGCCTAGATCCTACTCCGGCCTCAGCGGCCGGCTCTCCCATGGCCTCTTGGGCTGGGAGATCTGCTTCCACTCCTACTTCCGCGGTCTCCTCTCTTTTCCTTTTGTGAGCTTCGACACGGCGTCGTCCTTGCTCATCATCCATCATGAGACCGACGATTCTCGCTCGGCACATCTCAGTGTGCGGCAACTGAGTGGATTCCCCTAGTAGCACGCAAGTGCATCCAGGACATCCATCAGTAGGTTGGTACTTCTCCACATCTGCCTTACGGATGTAAATCCGTCGCTGCTGTGGCGGTGCCATAACAGGCACAACCTGAGGCGGAACCTCAACCCGGTCTTCACTGACCAGCAGGTCCTCCACTCCTTGAGCAGGAGTTCCCGGGGCCCTCTGCCCCGGCGTTCCCGGCGCTCGCACTGAGACCTCCCACGGGTAGCCTTTAAGGCTTTCCCATCCTTGTGGATTCCATTGATCTTCTTCTGGAAGTCGACGAACACCAGTGCCTCTCTTCACTCCTTCTGAGGTCACAACCAGCAAAGTGCCAGTCCTTCCGTGGTGACCTATGTACCTGCCTTCCTTGAGTGGCCTAGCTCCTTCTCCTACCTCACGGTAATACAACCGCTCTCCTATGGCGATTGCCGGCTTTCTCCATTCTCGGCCACACCTCCTTTGTTCCGGTGTCTTCCCGTCGGAACCTCTCTTGTACCTGCACATCAGGTCTGCTGCATGCCTTGGAAACCAAGACAGCACAGGGTCGTCATCCTTCAAGACTCGACCCAACTTCTCCTCCAGTGAGGATCGCAGGACTCTCACCTGCCTTTTGAGTTCTCGGCACAAGTTCTCGATTGCGCCATTCGCCCGGTGGTCAGCCACCGGCGACTCCTGTGGAACATTCTCCACTCCTGCTTCCTTGGCCGCCTGCTCCTTCAGGGCAACGATCGAATGCTCACCATCACTCTTGAAGACTGCACGACGGTAACCAAGATGCTTTATAAAGTTCGCCATGAATTTGACCGCATATGGCGTCGGTCCTTTTGCGTCCACGAAGGTGGCCGCAACGGCCAGTGTCCGACTGTCTCGGATCACCAGGATAGGCTTAGTCTTCCCATCCTCCTTTCCATCTCGCGTCATCCATGTGTAGTCGCACGAGATTGTCGCGAGCTCATCGCTCGCCTTGTCCTCTTCGGGTCGTGAGCGATGCTGCTGACCCAATCCTCTGCCGGCAAGACAATGCCGACACCAGTTGCGATACTGCACGTGACCTGTTGCCTCATGCTCCGCAACCTCGGCCCTCGATGGGCCTCCTGGTGCTCTCACCAGTGCGGGCGGCGCGATCTCGCCGCTCTCATCCATCTCATCACCCTCGGGCACACCTGCGGGTCGGCCCGCTGGTGCCTCTGGGTTCCCTTGTCCGGCACCCACGGCATCATCTGCCGCTGCAAGTGGTTTGGCCGGACTTACGCCTCGCTGGACTGCCGTCCAAAACCCGAACAATCTTCCGACTTCAAATAGAAGTTGTAAACTCCTTTCTCTTGGTATATGGGCAACCAAGTCTTCTTTTGGGCTTTACTGGGCTTGTTGAGCAACTGCTGAATTTTCCTTCCTGTCGCTGAGTCTGCTGGAATCAACTGTCCACCATTTTGATCAAGAACAGCCATCCTTCCATGGTTGAGGCATTTGTAAGCTGAAACCAACGGTTTGTGTACCGGTGCTAATGGCCCTGTGACTTTACACCTGGAACCTGTTTCACTCTTACCTTGAAACGTCCCGGTTCCGGTCCCAGGGACCAGTTCCCCCGATGCTGTCTTGAACATCATCTGGGCTCCTTCCTTAGTGGGGATGCGGTCTTTCCAATCCACTGGAATAGCAGTTTGAGCAGCCCCCGTATCAAGGTTGAACCGAACCCAGTTTGGGTCTTTCGGGGACTCTCCCTGGGTGAATGCACCCAGCTCAAACATTCCCACTTCGGCCTCCGGTTGTTCTTCTTGGTCTCCAGCTTCGTAGTCGGCGTCCTCGAATCCTGCCACATGCTTCTGCTTGGAGCCAGACTTCCCTGAGCCTTTGGAACCTTTTCCATCCTTCTTCTTGCTCCAACACTCGGCCGCTCTATGGCCGGGCTTACCACAGTTGAAGCATGCTCCTGCGGGTCCTGAGCTGCCTGAACCACTGCCTTTACCTTTTCCTTTGCTGTCCTTACCTTTTCCTTTGCCTTTGCCTCCACCTTTGTCCTTTCCCTTACCTTTGCCTCCTTTCGAACCTTTCGAGCCTTTGACCAGCGAGTTGAGCACCTTCGTGATGGCGTCCACGTCCATCGGAGCGGGGCCTTGCCCCGATCTCGAAGCCCCACTGGACCCCGGTCGATGGATCGTCCCCTTGGCTCCCGTGACTGTTTCAATCAGAACCTCAATCTCCTGTTTCATTTCCTCGTAGGTTCCCAGCCGGTTCTTGTTCAGAATGAGGTGGCGCTCAATGTCGGTTGGAACCAGAAGTTCTAGGGACGTACACTTTATGTCCTGAGAGAGGATTTCCCTCTCGCCCCTTTCGTTCCTTCTGGCCTCATATCGGCGCATCAAATCATCTAGTTGTTCCATGGCCGGTCGAACTGCTTCCCAAGACTTAACTCTTTCGGGGTTGAGGATGGCCCTTAGGATGTTCCTCTTCCTACCTGCGGTGAGGGGGTCCCATCTCCTGTTAAGCCTTCGCCATGCCTCATACCCGTTCTTGGCATTGATGACCAGATCTTCGGACTCATGAGTAGTAAGGGATGACAACAACCTATACAGCTGGTCTCCCTTATCATCCAGTCCGGCCATTCCCAGTTCACCTCCATGTTCCTCTTCTACCTTTTCAACAGTGATCTCCTCATCCTGATCAACTACCCATTCAAGGATTGACTGGAAACTGGATCCAAAGATTGCCGTTGTGAGGTTCACCACAGACCGGGCCCATCTACGGAAGTGGCCGTCATCATTGGAGAAGACTTCCGGTTTTCCAATCCCTTTGGTGTCTATCAACAACTTCCTATCGCCTTTCTGCAGGCTTGTAGCTAACCTACCAAGGTTCTCTGCCAAAGCAGCTATACCTGCCTGGCCTTGCCTAAGAAGTTGATTCTCCTGTGACAACCGCTCAACTGCCTGCTGCAACTCTCGCACTGTTTCCTCCATGCCTTATATCCGGTGCCAAGCACCGGGAGGTCAGTCCGCCTTCCCGGACTCTTCTGTACTATAGTACGACCCCGAGCTCGATCCGCTTTTCGGCTCCGGCGCCGGTTGATCGTGAAGGTGAACACTGCCCTCGGTCTCGCTCAGGGGTGTAGCCGGCGACGGAGTCGGTGGCGGAGGTGGCGGCCGCTTCGGCCGAGCCAGCGAAACCTTCGGCTCGCTCTTGGGCGTCTCGATGTGGGCCTTCTCCTTGAGCACCCACTTCGGTCTTGGCGATGGAGGTGGTACCTTCGCCTCTATAGCCGCTTTTGCAGGAGGTGGCTTCACCTGAGGCTTCGCGATAGCTTCCGGTACTGACTTTGAGGTCGTTCCTACCGGTGCGCGCCTCCTTGTCGCCCCTTTTGCAATTGCTGCGGCCCTGGCCAACAATGATGGCCTCTGAAGGCGAGTCCTCTCGTCGCACGAGGAACACGGGTTCCCTAACCCGTCCAGTTGCAGCACACTCTGCTGGATGGCTTTGGCCACCGAGCCCGTTGCTCCGGCTCGGTATGCAGCTTCTGCCGATGCCGCCTTCCTGAGGCGGTAGTTCGAGGCCAGGTTCTGCTCGCTCGTCCCTTCACCGCGGGATGTCCTTGCCACCGCAAGCTCTTGTATGTTCCTGTGCACCGTAACCCGTCGGCCGAGAGCTTTGGCTGCCTCGGCGACCGGTGCCAGCAGCTCGGGCTCAGCGCCCGGTGAAGGCTCCTTTCCTTGGGCCTTTGTGAATCCCTTCGGCGGTGTCTTCGGAGCAGGGCTGGACTTAGGCGGGGACTTCGGTGGTGTCTTGGGCTGCACCCGGCGCCTCTTCCAGGGCGCCTGCCCGAAGTTCTCGATCTCCTCCTGGAGCTCCGCGGATGGCTCTTCCTGCTTCTTCTGCGCGAGCTTCAGGAGGCCTTTGAGGATCCTAAAGTGCCGACTGTTTTGGCTTCTCCTCTTGTCTTTGCCAGTCGCACTCTGCCACCACCGAGATCCTGACGACCTAGGCGTGTGAGCGACCTTGGGCTCGGGCTGGATCCTGCCCTCGCTGCCCCAATCGCCCCACACGCTCTCGTCCTCGCTCTGGCCCTTCTGCTCCAGGTCGAAGTCCGTGGCCTCGGGCTCAAACTGCTTCTTCTGCGGCGGGTGGAGGTCCTCCTTCTTGTCCTCGTTGGTGTATTGTTCCAGCTCCTCCTCCTTCTCCTCTGCCCGGCTTCCTCGAGCCGGTTCTGGGCCCCTGTGGCCACTTGGCAGAGCCTCTGGCTCTGAGGAGGGAGGAGATGCAGCCTGGGATCCTCCCCAGTCTGCTTCTGACTCAGCGGCAGGCTCAGCGGACAGGGTGTCTTCTTCTCCTTCACTCGGAGGGGCAACTAGCTCCGGCCTCTCCTTCGGCAGCTCTTCCGCTGCCCCGGTCTCCTCGACCGGCTCTGCGGCTTTGCCTTTGCCGCGAGCGGGCCGCCTCCACGGCGGCTCCTCCTTGTTGCTCTTGCCCCTGCCCTTCTTGCCCTTGCTCTTGCCCTTCTTGCCCTTGTTCTTGCCCTTGGGCCCCTCGTACGGCTTTCCAAACCAAATGGACCGTCGAGGCTCACCCGCTACCATCAAAATGCAATATCTCGGCTCTGGGGTGCACTGCGGAGCGCACCCTTTTCTTGAGCCAAAACCACACGGAGTGCAATCAGCGCATTGGGCAATTATGACTATACATATCATGAAAGGCCCACGAAGGAAGAAAAACACCCCTTCGCTAAAATCGGCCAACTTTTGGAATTGAAGATTTGGGACCAATTCGATGCGCAAAGCCACAATCAAACCGGGCAAAGGGTCCCCCCAAAGCCATGTGATTGACTTTTCGTTCTCCCAACATTGAAAAATCGATTTGAATATTACTATGCGAGTGACGGGCCAGGCTCAGTTTGACTTCCTTGGTGACCTACAACTGTTTTATGTCGTCTTTTTTTGGAAAGGACTTTGTCCACCAGCAAAAAGTGACTCATAAACTTACCCATGGTAGGGCCCAAAGTGAGCCACATTCTGAAGACAAGGGTTCAATCAGACAGTCCCGACAAGGACAAGTCCTTTCGATTCTTTGCAGCGTGAAAGCCCCTATTTGCGATGTTTGTCGTAGTTTACTGAGGGTAGAAAGGAATGAGGCTGGACGCCCACGCGGGCTTGAAAACACGAAAGGGGCCCCCATCATGTTCGTAAGAGTCAAACAGCGAGTCTATACCAAAACAAAGGTTCAAAAAGGTGAACCGGAATCTCTCAAGTAAAAAAGCAAAAGGAAGCGATTCTGCACTGATTCACCAACTAGGGACTCCTTAACGAAAAGCTGCCCAGTTCGCACCCAGAAACAGAGGCTAACCGTTAAACCTTGGGCCAAACAAAATGGACCAAGGGGAAACTAGAAGCTAACCTTTTGGCCCCTCTACTAAACATGGAGCAATTGAGGGAAGCCGAAAGGTGAATCGACTTGAGATCCGATCGATTCGCTTTACAAGTTTTGATCCTGAGCTCGCGGACCTGGGCCGCAATCTCATTGTGCGGCAGACCAGCAGCCTCGAACGCGACCAGGGCGATGAGGGTTCGCAACTCCGATTGAGGGAGAGTCAGGTGGCCCAACAAGCAAACACAAATACGACCCATTTCACAATTACCACATCTATCTGCACCTTTAGGAAATCCAAAACCTGACAGAATGGGATCCCATACAGGACCTACATCGCGGGATTCGCCAAAGGCCTGCTTCCTGGGCTCCCAGCCGAGAAAAGCGGCAGCTTCTGACCTCTCACCACTGAGTTCATGGTGTCGATCGCGCTGATGCCTGTCCTCGATTCAATCGTTGGATCGAACAAATCAACGAGTCACCGAATGAGGTTTGGGAGGGGGTTGGGAGTCCCCAATGCCATCTATCTTCCCCACAATGGAGTGATAAATGGGATTCCAGGTCAACCCCCTCCCCTTTTTGTTTGAGAAAAACAAAACAAGAATAGCATTATCAGGGTGGGGATGATTCAGAATTCGGAGGAAGCATAATATGCCGCCAATGATCTGTAACATGCATGTACTCGGAACATGCTTTGTCCGAGCTGATCCGAGTGCAAGGCTGGATCATCTCCTTGGGGTACACGCGAGACCTTGGTTCTCAGGCAAACGACACATCGGAAAGAACCTGAACTAAATCCTGGACATTCTACTAAAATGCCAAACCTGAAACAAGAGATGCGCGAGGAAAGGACCATCATAGCGAACTCGTTTTACCCCCGAATAGGTGAGCTTGCGAGAAAACAGGCAGATTTGTCCATCAACCCAGACCGAAGTACCTCGGTGCTTGCAACTCTTTTGCCAAGACGCTTGGGATTCAACGGCGCTCCGTTGATGTCCAAGAACTCTTCTGCCAACACAGTGGGCCTGACCAAAGAGGTGCTTCAACTGTGTTGCCGATCTTCGCATTGCCATGTGACTGGAACAGCGAGCACGGGCAAGGAAACTGCGAGCTGCAATTCTGAGCGCAAAGTCCATGCACCCTCTTCTGCTGACGCACATGAGAGCCCGCGTGCCCTCTTCCCTCTCTGACCCAGAAACCCTGCGCACCCCTTGTCGATGGGCTTGCCGGAGCCGTTGAAGGCACGACCTGTTCAGTCGGACACTCCCAAGCCACACTTTTCGGCCTGGCCTAAGGTTTTCGCCCAGTGTCCCGAAACCATCTCGCTTCTCTTGATGCAAAGCATCTTAGGATTGAGGCCCATGAGGTCATCCGAGATCGGCATCTTCAAGGTGTCCCCAGTGAATTCGATGTGGCAATCCCTGCCAGCCGTCGACGCTTGGCTGTGTCTGACTGCCGGTTGACATATGCCCCAGACCCCGTAGTGGCCATGCGAAAATTGGGTGACCCATTTTTGTTGGTTGTCTTCAAAGGGAAACCCCGTCCACAAAAATGGCAGAAGGTCTGAGATGCATTCCCAACGCACTGAGACGCACGCTTGTTGTCGATGTTGCTAGTACCCTCGAAGACCTGCACGATGGCCTGCCAAATCGCTGGATGGCAGTGTCTGCGTGGCAAGATCTGCATCGCCGAAACCGGCCTTCTTCTTGTTCACCTCCAAAATCTGCCCTTGTCGAACGGTACCGTCCTTGAATCAATTGTCGTGCAATAGAGCCAGCAGCCGCACTTGCCACCGATTGAAACGACACCTGCCAGGCCATTGCGTTGCTAAGTGCGTTGCGGACAGGTTAACGTTGACGATCTCACCTTGCAGTCTTGTGCAAGGTCTCTAAACGCAATCAACCAGACAGAAACACTCAGGGCAGCGCCTTCAGCTTGAAAGTAGCCAAACAACATCTCCAAAGTGCTGGTGGACATGACTTCTCACCAGATAATGATGTCCACCAAAGGGTCTCCAGTTAAAAATTACATCCATCTGGAGGCAACAACATCTGCGCCAAATCGCGCCGGGCTCCCGGCCGTAGGTGGGGAACTTCACGTTTTCCATGATGACCAAGGGCCCCTGCTGTCAGACTGTGATCCGCTTTCCATCGGTGGAAGAACTGGCCTCCACACCGGTAATGGTCCGGTAGTCGATGCGAGGGTACACCTGCGCAACTCGGACGTGAAAGGAACCTTCGGGGGTCGCAACCTCTGTGAGGTCATTGCCGGTCGAGTACATGAGATGCTGCTAAACGTTAGCAAATCTCCATTTCCAACCTACAAACATCGCCCCCCTGGGCAGCAATAACTGTTGATGGCTACTAGGAAAAATCATGCCTGACCCCCAAAAGCTAGGTGCAAAACAAAACCAGCAAATCAACCGGAGACCAGTAGGAACACCAACAACGATGCCTCTGGCGGCCAATTTCTTGGTTTTGGCACCTTATAATCGCGGCTCGCAGCCGCGGCATTGACGGCAGCGGCAGACCTTGCAGACGACTCAAGCGGAGCCACGGTGAAAATATATGGTATGAGTGCGATTTTTGAGGGTTTGCCTTTTGGGTGGTTTACAGGGAAGCCACTATTTTGAAATCCCTGAATTGAATTCACACCCGTATGGATGCGGCCTCTTTGAGGCTCGGTACCCTTTTCAGAGGAAGCCAATCGAACCCAAGCTCATTCTAGGGATTCAATCATTCTTACACAGCTCACCTGAGACACGTAAAGGGGGAAAACCTTCGCTCGAACCTCAAATAGACCCTGAACAGCTGTGTATTTTTTGACCGAACATGTGTGTGTGTGTGTGTGTGTGTGTTGAGGGCACAACCTTTGGGCCTGGTTTTAAGGGACCCAACAGGGCAACCATTTTGGGGGTCCAAGTCCCTATTTCTTCGCCTATGGAACTAGGAGTCCACACCTTGCGGCTGGCTTCCTTCCGGGTGGCTCCACAAAAAATATGGTCAAGGAAAACCAAACGGAAACCAATATTCTACCTTTGGGTTTTGTTGATTTTTAAGAGGCTCGGTTCTTTACGTTGGTTTGGGTAGGCCATTTAATACCGGGTTTTGATTGGGCATTTCGGGTATGTTGGAGGCTTCCTTTTGGGACGCGGCTGAGCTTCCGGCATGATGGCGCCGCAATCGTCTCCCGTCAAAACTACCGGCAAAACTGGGAACTGCGCGGCCCTGGCAAAGGCTTTTTGTGGAGGATTGCTGGTTCTCAGTTGGGATTCAACAGCGGTCTTGGCAATGAACCACCCAGCCCGCAGGAAATCACAAGGGATGGTTCTTAAAGGTCATTCCCTCATTCCCTCATTCCCTCATTCCCTACTGAGAGCCAACGAAGAATATGGGGGACCTCCAGTTCCATTGGTCAAAACTCCCAAATGGGGACCATGGTGATGGCTCCGTGAAAAGGAGCCCTTGCTATGGATAAGGGCTTGATGAACATTATTACGGTACCCACCCCTATTCTAAGGGGTCTTTTGACCATCTTGTCCATTGCATTCTTCTTCCCAAAAGGTATCTGCACATTACGACTTTTACTGCCATTCCAAAACTTGAAATAAGAACTGAACTTTTAAGTGCAGGAGCCATCATGGGTCTTCAATCATCGACACAGTCACCACTTTTTAGGGGGTCCCTATCTTGAGAAACACACACATTGGTTGTTGCGGCAAGGCACTGGCTGGACGCTTTTTCTCGCTATGCCTGAGTCAAAAACCCGGCCATAAGTCCCAAAGCCACGAGAGGCTCTGTACCATCCCATGCCTACAGCATCTAGCGCGATGTGCTTTTAACTCACACCTATGTGTTAGCCATGCACACGTATTCAAAAGACAGGTAGATACTGAGATTTGGTTTTGCCAAGTAAACCATTTCAACATGTCTCCAAACTTGTCTCCGGCAAACGCGGGGGGACTGTGAGGAATCCGCCCGCAAGGATTCCTAGGTGCATTATCATTCAATGATCTCAGCGCCAACCGGCGGCTCATTTCAGTGACTGCACCGCTTTCTGGATCTCCTTCTCCCGGTCGTAGTACTTGTCCTGAAGCGTGAGCCAGTCCAACATTGGGCTATGCATCTTAGTTGGGAACCCTGACGGGCCCTGACGTGACATAATTGTCTATGGCGGAAAGGGGAGCTATTGCCTGGTCGTTCACTTGAGAGACAGTAGGGAACCCGACGTGAAAGTAAGCGCGCACGCCAAGTGGATCGATTCCCACTTTTGACCACGTGCCAACTGGCGCTGGTGCCAACTGCAAGGTTCTAAAAAAGGCCACGGCTTGAACCAATTTGATTTGCATGACCAACTCTGTATCTTGATGTATCTTGATGTATCTTGATGTATCTTGATGTATCTTGATGTATCTTGATGTATCTTGATGTATCTTGATGTATCTTGATGTATCTTGATCACTGCCTTCAGCTTCTGCGGGATCTTCTTCAGCAACTCCTGGGGGAAGATTCGCAGCAGCGTCCAAGCCTCGTGCCGATGCCACTTGACTTTTGCATTGCACTCTTCATGCGTCGAGTCACTCATCACAATTGCACAAGAGCAAAGCAATGGCGACGCGGCGGCGTTGCAGAATCATGATTGACCAGCTTGCTTTTGTCAAGCATTGTGCACCTGTGCCCAACCGGCGCAGGACGGCGCAGGTATGGTTCCCGGCAATGTCCAGAGAAGTGAAGATGTCTCGGTTCTCGTATGCGCCCTGCGCCCTCGGAAGGTCCAACAAGTCAATAGAGAGCAATGCACCACACACACACACACACACACGCACAAACTGCTTCCCTGCTTGGGGGAATTCAGCGGTTTCCACCACAGGAACATGAGGAGAATCTCAGGATGCCACAAGAACTTCAGCTCAAACTTGTCAGTGAACTCCAGGTACTTGTGCCTGGCATGCTTAAGCATGCCTCCTGTTGGCTCATTGCTTCTCGCTCAGACATGACCTTGCCACCTTGTTTTGACTTGTGTTGCATTGGCATACTTCCTGCAGGAGAAAGTTCAAGCTTCAATCTCAGTCATGTTCGAGCGATAGAAAGCATGGAACGCACTGCGCCGTTCAATCGAGGTTACACCATCGCGCCCCAATGAAACAACTTAGCAGCATCGTCGCGGCTCTGGCTGTTTTGGAGGCAAGAACAAATCGTCGGCTCCACTCATCCTCGCTGAGGGCCTCACACAGCGCTAATGCAGCGAACCCAGCTGGTTGGCACAAGAGACTCAAGAGACTTTGGCTAGCTGGCCTCCTCACCCACCACGGCCTTCATCGCGCGGGTGTCCTGACAGGTGCATCCTGATCCTTCCGAACGCGAGTCGCCCCACTGTGCCACGGAAAGCGGCGCAACACATTTCGCCTGGCCGATGGCATAGTTGGCATAGAGCTGATCGGAGACGTTGGGGTGGTCGTCCCGTGTCATGCCTCCACTTGGCATTTGTCACATGTTACACCACAAAGAAGAAGCACTTGAAGAGCATGTCTGCTCTTGCCTCCCTTCTGTTTGAAGTGCTTTTGCTCTAAACAGGCCAGCTGCACCCTTGCCAATGCCGGACTTCATCAATCGGCTCAGAGATGGCAGCACCTCGCTTTGATTCGTTTGGTAAAATGCGGCAAGCGGCAGCCACGACTCCATAACAATCAGCACACCAACTACTTGGGTGACCCGAAAATGGGTTCTAACTAAATGGTTCTGACACCTTGCCCCTTGGTGCAAGCTGGAACCGCCTACAAGAACCGCCTGAACTACGTGGCAATCCGTTCCGGAACGATTTGAGTCTGATGCGTTGATCGGCGGGTAGATCTGCCTATTGTGCAGAGCCCGGTCCACGAACACCTGCGAAGTGAGGCGAAACATCACAAGTGCATGAAATTTAAACGGCTGGACAAGTCGAACGGGGCTACATGGTGCTCACAAGGAGATCCTGCCTGGCCCTCCGTGATGTAGCCGGTCAGGTCGGGGATGGGGTGTGTGATGTCCTCAAGCCAAGTCGCGGATGCCAAGTTACTGGCATCTTACGCCAAGAGTGTCCCCAAGCGCCCAGCATCATTGGGCATGGTGAGAATGGGGAACTGGGTGATGGAGCCGTTTCCTCGGCAGCCAGGCTCGGAAATTGCGCGTCATTTTGGGCATATTCCCCTGCAGGTAAACATCAGGTTAACATGGAAGCCCAAACACATTGTTTTTAAATGGGAATCTCCTCTTAGGGGACGTCTTTTTTCTGTTTCTTGAATACTTTGCAGCGGAACAAAATCCTGAATTCCGAGCCCCAAGCGCCCCTCGACTCGTCCAGCTCGCTCGTAGATGGTCGACAAGTCCTTGTGAGGTGCAGGACACAAACAGCTGACGCGTGGCTTGATAGATTAGCTCTGAGGACCCTGCTGTGTACCTGCAGATTCTGGCTGTGAGGCAAAGTGTCACATGCCAATGCCATGCAATCCAGGCCACATGGTCAAACTTTCTTTGATCGAGAAATCAATGCGCTGACATGCGCTGACCACCCGTGCGGGGGGCACATGTATCCAGGATATCCTCGTCGGCCCGGCACCTCCTCTCGTGCCGCGGACACCTGTTGAGTGCTGAAGACGAAATACGAATCAAGACAATTCAAGTAAAGAGTATGCCCAAAAGTGCTATGGCGGCACCGGAAGCTTCGCTCGCACAACCTGTTTTGCCTTGAGCCAAAATGTACAAGTCATCCAAGGCGAACTGACTGTTTCTCATCAGTGTCAACCCTGGAAACCTGATTCAAAGGAAAGTTCAAGCAAACATGAATTCCGGGGGCAAGGTTGAATTAGACATGCATGCACCACCTACCATCAGGAAAATGTGGATTCCAGCAGGGGGCATTCTTCTCCCCCTTCTCACACTCGGAAAGTGTCCTACGCAGACTCCAGTTTAGTTATTTAACTATCTGGCCTACGCCTACGGGTCTCGGAGCGTTTCCGCTTCACGAGATGGCACTTTGCAAGTTGAGCTTAAGGATGCCATGTTAAGTAGGTCTAGTGCATGGTCCCACTTGCACACCGGCAATGGTTGTGTAAACACATCTGCTCTTTGCTTGTCCGTTGCTATGTACAGGAGTTTGCAACTTGGATCTTCGAAGACCTCATAAGCTGAACCTAGTTCGATCTTCTCCGTCTTCGTGAGGTGTCGCAATTTGGGGCTATAACCTGCAGCCACGATCTGGATTACAGCTGAGTTGTCCTGAAAGCACTCTAGCGTGACCTGACGGTCCAAGATCAATTCCAGGAAGCCTTGTGCTGGCAATGCTTCGCCGAAAAGGCCTGATCCTAGTGAGATCATCTCTGCTGCTGTTGTGCTCCTGGCAGTCGCGGTTTGGCGTTTACTGCCCCACGCGATTGGCCACAAGGTGTTAGGGCCCTCAATGGACAAGAACATGCCACTCGTGCTTCTTGTGTGTTCGATGCCACTACAGTGGTCCGCATCTGTGTACAAGCACAGCTTGAGCAGCTCTGGCGGGTCGCCTATATGTCCTTGTAAAGTATACCCTTTTGACCCATACAGGTAGCACATTAGCCTATGGAGCCGTTTATCATCTGCTCGGCTCCAAGTGGTAATCCTACGTGTCAAATCCCCTATCCCTTTCATTAGGTCGGGTCGGCTTAGCCTAGCGCACCAGAGGATTTTCATCAAGATTTTGCATGCAGAAGTTGCCAAAACCCCTTTACTTTCAAAGTCAGCGGTTGTAAGGCTACCTTCTGGGCAGAAAGGACTTTTAGCTGTGCTCAACTTACATTGAGCCAAGTCCTCATACACTGCACATGCATTCTCGATGAAGTCGAACATTTCGAGCGAAACCTTGGTCGATCCATTGGTCCGGTCGAATTTATGCTGTCTGCCCAGCACACGTTCAACTTGAGTTGGAGGTTCGATCTCCAAATGCTTTTCGATTTCCTGCCAAAACTTGTTTTGTTCTGACGACGGCCCTGAGCACAGAATGTCGTCGACGTAGCAGGTTACAAGAAGCTTCCTTTGTGGAAACCAAAATGAAGATGGAAATTCATCAACATGTTGACCTTCCAAAAGTTTCATCACTTCCCTTAGCCTTTGATCCCAATGGTATCCTGATTCGGGATGGCCATAAAGGCTCCTGACCAACCTCACACACGGCTGTTTGAAGTGCCGGTATTCTGGAGGAGTCAATTCCCAAGGCAAGATCACCCATGTGGGCACCTTTGTCCCAAGGTACGCTTGGGTGTAGGCTTTTACTACGTCTGATTGACGAGTTTCGTGACCCTTGATGGCGCCATATGCTAGATTGATGTTGACACCGGTCATTCCGGTCGGAGTGACTTTTGCTTCTTGGAGCACCGCAAGATTGTTGTCTTCCGTGAGGATGTGATCCCCTCGGAAAACTATCCTGGCCTTGAGTTTACGGAGTTCTGGGGTTTCCCAATGCTTTATCGACAAGATGGTCATTAGGGAAGCAATGTTGATATGCTCCTTGTTCCTTTTACATCTTGCCAAAAGGTCCTCTTTTGAGATTACCTCATCGAAAGTCCAGGTTCCGTTAGCTACTAGCCCATTCACTTCATTGTCAATGGCGTCTTGCGCTCCAAGAAAGTTACCCCATTCTTTCCTCTCCAACAATTTGTGGATGCCAGCAAACACATGTTCTACTCCTGGCAGCTCCTGATGACCTGCCTCGTCCTCTGGGGCGTGGTCGCCACACAGGAACTCTCGCACGGAGTTTGGCCCAGCTGACACTTGCACAGGCATTGCAGGCGGTGCGTCAATCCAGGGATACAAGGACTGAGAAATGCACCTTGCCATAGGCATCGGATAAAAGGCACTTCTAGGTGTCTTACTGCCTGCAAGAGGTGAATGCTTATAGTCACGCGGATGTTGGCACTTGGCACTGTCTAGGTTTTTAGCCAACCTCCATGAAGAGGTTACAACTCTCCACGTCTTGAGGTGACATTTACCTTCTTGGTCACAGAGTCCAAATGCACAACCTTGAGGTTCCGCCACGAACAAGTCATGCCTCTTGACAAACCTGATCAGCTCTGGCAAGTCCCATCCGGCACATGTCTTTGGCCACTCGAAGGCAACGTGGCCCCCTTGACTGAGGACTTTGTCTGCACAACGAATGTAGTTTGCTAAAATTTTCCTAGAATGCTTGCGCATTTTCTTGAGTTTCTTAGCAAACGGTTTTCCGTATTGATGGAGATTTACATTCTGCCATTGCGACCAGGGGCCGCAAGGAATCGATCCCCACAAATCACACCCGGGAAATTGTTCTATGACCTTCAAAAGACTGTCATTTTCCCACTGGCTTGACATGTCAGAGTTCTTTGTTGTGAGTCGAAAATGGTTGATTCCTCTTTCTTCGTTGATCTGACCCAACGTTGAGTTCTCATCGCAACAAAACTCAAAGAGTGTCGGATTCGCCGATCGACCTTTGCGGTCTTCACGTGCAGGCTTGACCAAGTCCTTAGTGAGTTCAAGGATTTCTCTGGCCTTCCTAGTTCGTGCTTGGCTGTCACCGGCTTGCTCGATGAACCTTTGCATAGCTCTGAGATTACCGTCTGAAGGGTTGGCTGCGGCTGCACACAGTTGCGCTTGATCTGGCGACACACGTCCTTTCGGAAAGAACCACGTCTTACCAAACCAGCTTTTGGATGAAATCCTTTGATACGGAGTCTCTTGCCAGTTGTCCCTATGCACGGAAACCTTCCCCTTGCATCTCCACTCGGTGATGCGTTCCGGCTCAACCTCGTTGGAGTCGAAAGGACAATCCTTACCCACTGGTGCAAATAGCCTTTTCCTAGGTCTTAAATGCACTAGTACCCATGCGTGCCTTGCTTCATCAAACTCCCAATAATCCTTGGTTTCGGAGTTGTCCTCAACCAAAGACTTTGCCCCCTTGACGTCCGATCTTGGCCCTTTGTTTTTAGAGTCTTGAAAAGAACAGTTGTGACAAGAGTCGACGGCGGTGGTACCAGGAGCATCGGTTGCTTCACTGGTCCTTTGGGTTAGCGTGATGACTGCTGCTGGAGTGGGCGGAACTGGTGTCGAAGGTTCTGGGCCAGATCCAGGAGTACGAGGTACCGGTGTACCCCGCGAAGCAGGAGTCGGAGGCATCGGTATCCCCCTTGCTGCTGCCTCTTCCCGGGCCTTAGCCTTGGCCTCCTGTGCCAGCCTCTCATCCTCGAGGAGAACACGGAATCTGTCGTGACATGCATCGGAGTGCGGTACTCCTTCCGAGATCCTTTCACACCCTTTGCAACCCGGGGTTCTACCAAATTTGATGGCCCTCTCCAACGTCACATAGGTTCGTTTTCTCCTAGGGACAGGATCTGGGACTTCATCGTCAAATGGCAAAGCCTTCCTGGTTGAAATGGATGGTGGGGTTGATTTCGCACTGAACAGCTGAAGCCTTTGTTGCTCTGCCTCAAAAAGAGGGAAAACCCAATGTCCATTTGAAGGTTCGACCAATTCTGTTTCGTAAACTTGGATTGGCTTACCACAACCTTGAGTGTTTTTGCGAAGCGACTCAAAGTCTAGGACGAGGTGTATGCCCCTAAATTTGTACCCTGCGTCAATCCTCCAGCCAACGAATATGCCGGGGTATGTCCTCGGCTCGAAGTCCGGAAGCTCTCGATGCTTGGGCGGCTTGTAAAACACCAGGCAACCAAACGGCAGCTTCAAACCTGTGAAGGCGTCACCGCCGCTCGCGGCTTCGTATGCGTTCTGAGTGGCTTTGAGATTCTTGACATCCTCCGAATCATTTGGATGGATTGCCGCATTTGTTGACACGGCTAATGCGGTGCACACGTACTCGACACTTCTTGGCCAAAACTGGTGAGGCAAACCAGATTTCAACTGAACAGCTCTAGT
Source organism: Effrenium voratum (assembly GCA_963377175.1). Taxonomy (NCBI): domain Eukaryota; class Dinophyceae; order Suessiales; family Symbiodiniaceae; genus Effrenium; species Effrenium voratum. The sequence goes on from CAUJNA010003631.1 coordinate 426,816, forward strand.
GGCTTCCTTAATGCTCCTGATCTTCCTTTCCGTGACTGGATTGTGGATCTGATCATTTGGAACACTAGGATCTGGAAGCCATCCAAGGTACTCTACGGCACCCTTGAGCTCTTCTGCACAGTCGGTTTTAACCTGACACAGTGCCTTACCATGAGCTCTGGTTCCTCCAAAGTGCTGAAGACACCTGATGTTGCTATCGGTGTCCCGCTTAGTTTGCGGATACGCGGCAAACGCACCTGAATAGTCATCTAAGACTACCAAACAACAGCTTTCCCCATCTGACCCTTTTGACAAGCCCGTGATCGTGTGATCTGCTCTGAGTTTGTGGCCAAAATGCAAAGGAGGTGTTTCCTCCGGATCTATTTCCAGACCCCTTTTGCGGTGAACCTTTGCGGTCATCTTAGCCCTCCTGCAAATCTCACAGTACCTGTTGTTAGGAAAGTGCGTCAACTGATGTTTTTCGGAGTTGGCTTCTTGCTGAAGCTTTTCACGCAATGAGGGGGTCCACTCCTCATCTTCAGAGGTTAGCGGCTCGTCCCCAGGTTCCTTTTCTGGCTCTCTTGCTGCAAGAAGTTCCTCTTCAACCCCAAAATGAGGCAAAGAGTCGTCGAGCTTCACGCCCCTTTTTGACCTCGGTAGGTCTGAAGGGTGGCCAGGCGTGGGCGGAGCTTCTTCAAACGCTTTGGCGTCCGGTGCAAGCAATTCATGAGGTCTCACTGACGGCCTACTTGTGTCCCCTTTTGATGAGGACGAAGGCTCTCCTCCTGTTGCTGGCATTCCTGACACGGCATCTGGTGCTGCGACAGCCACGCTTTCGGATAGGATTGGAACGTTTTGCTCCACACGATCGGCATAAATCCTGGCTGACTCCGGAACGTGATGTACGACATCACTCACCCGATCTGCTTTGATTAGGTATGGGAGTTGGCCTGGAAACCACACAAATGGCCTGCCATGCTGTTCCACTTGAAGGCCTACCGACAAGGCATGAGGGCAATCCTTCAACATGTAGAACGTGTTTGTTCCTGACAATTCCCCTGAGAGATCCACCACTTCAGCACTAGGCCTGATGCCACCGCCGGTGCAGAATTCGATCGGCTCATTTGCCTCGTGCACATGCTCCCTGAAGGATTGCGGCAAACTCTTGCTTGAGATTAAGTTCCTACCGGCACCTGTGTCCAGCAGAAACTCTTGCTGCACTGGCTGGCTAAGGCACGCAATCATGGTTGCCACGGCTTTCATGCATTGCGACAACACGGGAGTGCAAAATGCGGTCTTCTTGCACTTCTTGGCTGCTTTCTTAGCTTCAGCAACAGTTCCTTTCAAGGCATACGCGGCTGCGAAAACCTTTGCTGCCCCTGCGTTGACGGAGGCTGCACCTGCTGGCGATGACGTCTGAAGCCCTTTTGGCTTGGGTCCCTTATAGAGATTGTTGGAATCATGCAGATAGAAGCACTTATCACCTTTGGTGCAAGCATTATACCCAAAGTACATGCAAGGCTGCTTCTTCTTCTCTTCATCCGTTAGCCTAGGAGTGCCCTTAGGAGTTGTGTCCCCCTTCTTACCCTTGCCACCCTTACTCTCGCCCTTGCCTTTCCCCTTTGCGGGTGCTGCATTCGCTTCTTTAGGCTTCGGATCTTTGGAGTCTTTGGGCTTCTGGCTGGATGAAGGTTGCTCCTTTTGGGCTTCCCCCTTCTTCTCTGCCTTCTTCTTGTCGTTCTTGTCTTTCCCTTCCTTTGTCTTGGCTGGCGCTGCTTGGGACTTAGTTGCGGATTGCGTGTACACCTGATCGATTGACACGACATTTTCATCTAGCTGATGAATCTCGATGATTTCCCCGAGCTTCGCGTAAAGCCAAGGCCAAGTCCTTTTACTGCTGTTTGGACTGGCGTTCCTGAAACGGTCGATCACCAAAGCCATTTTTGGATGTCCTTCCAATTGCTCGAAAAGGGTACTCCTAATAGCTTGGTCACTCGGTCTCTCGGAAACTTCCAAGGCCTGGTACACGAAGTCGAATCTCTGACGGAAATCTTCGAGTGCCTTAATGTCGGTGCCGCTCATCTTGAGGCCTAAGAGATGGGTTTGAGCCAAGGCAATTCCCCTATCCTTCTCCATCTTAAACCTCTCAAAGATGACCCACAACAACTTCCGCCCCTTTGGCTGCTTGAAGACCCGTTGCTCTTGCTCCTGAATGGATTGGAAAAGCATGGCAAACTTGGTGTTCTTCGACAGCTCAAGCAGCTTTGAACCCAACACTCGATCAAGAATTGGAAACGGAAGGCTCGACTCGAGATCGGCTTTGGGATTAGTGCTTTCGGCGATCCAGCTATGGATTAAGGATTCGTCACCCTTTGCAAGCCTACACACAAGGTTGAAAACCGAGTTCCTGAATAGGCGAGCGTCTGCCGCCGTTTTGGGCAGCTGAGGCAACTTCATCTCATCATATGCCTTCACACGCATGAGTTTCTTTTCCCTTGAGTAGGCATCGATTGCCGCGTCAATTTGGGCCATTCCCTGATTTCCTTGAGGGGGAATTGAGGGGCCCTGAGGAGGTCTTTGCGAGCCTCCTGGCGAACCTCCTGGTCTCCCGCCGCCTCCACCCTTGTTGGATTCGCTTGATGAGCTATCCGAGTGATCTGGCGACCCAGGATTAGAACCATGCTGTGAACCATTTTGCGATCCACCCCCCGACTGCCCTCCCACAGATCCTATGTTGAAAATCTGAGGGACCTGCCCTGTTCCTGCCTGATGAATTTGCGGCACAGTTTGAGCGGCGGCAGTCTGGGATGCAAATAGCTCAAAGGCTGATGTGAGTTGATCCAAACGCCTTTCTAATGCACTTAATCCCGGATTCGGTGCAACTGGAGAAGAATCCCCAAAAATGTTTCTCACAGCACCTGATAAGTCCCATGATGAAGCATTTTGTGCACTGATTCCGGTGGCTTGCCTGATGTGAACCATTGCCATGCGCTATCGGTTGGGGGTTTCCGGTGCCCTGCGGCATCACGGACCCGTCCTGCACTGGCTGGCTGGTGCCCGAAGGCATCACAGCAGGATGCCCACTCGCCTGCAGTGGCTGATTATCCGCGCCATTATGGATGCATGCCAATTCCCTTTTTAAGGATTGATTTTCGGCCTCAAGAGAATTCAACCTTTGCTCCATTGCTAGCAATCGGTCTGCCAACTGTTGCGCCCTCTGCGTTGCTTCGGCCTCCCTAAGTTGGTGTTCCCTAATCTGGTCACTTGTGCCATGCTGGGTCCTCGTCAAGGCATCTTGGAGTGCCTGAACCTGTGCGTTGGCTTGTGATTCCAAATAAAGGACTCGCTCCTGGGCTTGTCTCAATTGGTCCCCCGACTCATGCTTGGTCCTTTCAAGTGATTCCTGAAGGGCATGAACTTGATTGAAGGATTGGCTTTCCAATTGATTTACCCTATCCCTAGCCTCGGCCATTAAGCATTGAGCTTGGGCTTCAGTGACAACCAACCTCCTATCATTCTCTCTCAAATGTGCTTCAGCTCTTTCGACCAGTTGTTGATCCAATGATTGAACAACCATGGTCGGCTGGTACACTTGGGTGTGATGAGCTTGAGCGTGCATTTCAACATTTGGGGAGAAATGATGATGCTGATGCAACTGAGCACTTTGCATGTTGATCCTACTTCCCATCGGTTGGGATGATGCCGTGGACATGCTAGTGTCTTCATTACTATTACTAGAGTCTGCGACCTGCGGGGGTGAAAACATCTGTACAGATCCCTGAGCAGCTGGAACTATTTCTGACGGCTCCATTGCTTCTTGAAATTGGTCGGACAGGAAAAGCTACTGACGCAATGCCTGCTTGCACCTTGCGGCGCACTCCGGCCAATGGGCCACACAATCCTCAAGAGGTCCGACTGGCCTGAACAAATTGTTGGCCGGTGGCTTTCTGCGAAGCTTGATGTGGATGCCCGAGATGTTGTCCTGTACCTGGCGATCGATGATACTGTTGATGACCTCGTCACTGTCGTCAACGATGAATGCCGAGCGGAATCCAACTGACAGCAGATCCTGAAGGACTAGCACCTTCCCACCTTTCTGGGTCCTGGGATTCAAACTGGCCCTCTCAGAAGTTGTAACGATGAAGTCAAAAACTGATGAGATGTCCGGAGTGCGATTGAACGCAGCAACCAATGCGTCTCGGCGTTCTTGGCTATGAAGGTAGGATAGGCAGATTGTCACAACGTGGATACCTTCGCGAAAGAAAGCGGCTTTCAGCTGTCTAATCGCTTCGAGGTTGTCGTGGCAAATACCTTCGTAATCCCACTCTGTGCGTCCGCAACGGGCTCTGTCAAGAACCTGGTGATAGTCGATTGCAACCACGCAACTGTCCCGAAAGTCAATGCCGTAGCGCGGCTCGTAGACAAAGGACAATCCTTGATCTTCCCAATTGCTGTTCACACACTTGAATACTCCTGTGGCAAGAGTCAAATCACAAATCACCGCAGCGAAGTGATGCCCGGAAGGCTCAGCGCGCCTCGGCGTACGTGAAGTGCTCTCTGGCCTCGACGCAGCTTTGCTGGTCGCCTGGAGCAATCTGTGCTGCACAGGCTCCGCAGATGACGATGCAGGCTCTTCGGCTCGGAGCGACTCGCGCTGCACAAGCCTAAGAGGAGCAGACCGATCCGCTGCCTTCACAACCCGAAAAGACACCCGATGATTCTGGGGCTCCTCAGTCAGACGCTGTTGCTCGTTCCAAAAGGCCTGTTCGTAGAGCTGTAGCTGTTCCCAGTTGACTTTTGCACGTGCAAGCCTGTCCCAGGTGCTATCCAGCACAAACGGAGGTTCGTTTGATAAAACCCCCTCGGCCAATCCGTCACGTAGTACACCAAGTTTCTGTGACTTGCCTCTTCGTCCGGCTCGATGCCAACCGAAGAGGTTCCACAGTTCCGGTGCCACTCCCGGATGCTCGACGCCCTCACCTGCCGTAGCTATCGGTCGCAGCTCAAAAGCTACGGCTGATAACCAGACGAAATACGAATCAAGACAATTCAAGTAAAGAGTATGCCCAAAAGTGCTATGGCGGCACCGGAAGCTTCACTCGCACAACCTGTTTTGCCTTGAGCCAAAATGTACAAGTCATCCAAGGCGAACTGACTGTTTCTCATCAGTGTCAACCCTGGAAACCTGATTCAAAGGAAAGTTCAAGCAAACATGAATTCCGGGGGCAAGGTTGAATTAGACATGCATGCACCACCTACCATCAGGAAAATGTGGATTCCAGCAGGGGGCATTCTTCTGCTGAACCCCGAAGCGTGGCGGTGGCGGAAACTGATGGCTGCAAGAGACTTGGGTGTGTACCGTAACATCCCACCAAAGGACAACTCACTTTCAGTCGGCCTCAAATGTCGATGTTTAAATCCACCAAAAGGGGAGATAGACTCGAAATCCACAAAACACACTACTTGGGATAAATGAATCCCGATCCCCATAAACAATGCTTGATAAACCATCAATTCCAACTGGTGCACGATTTGGTCTATCCACTAATATCTTGTTTTGTTTTCCTTCTGGATTCTCTTGACAACCTCAAAAGGGGATAGCCTAAACCACGCACACACCCACACACACACACACACACCCACACACCTTGCCAAAAGCAGCCCCTGACACGGACATAGAGCCCTGAGGGCCCTTCTGAGGCTCGGCGAAACAGAACCAATCGGCCTCTCGCAGGGCGTCCGCATAGGAACTCATATCCGTGAGAATCACGAAGACCTGCAGCTGGGTGTTGGAGGATCTGGGCAAGAGCCACCTCCCCTTTGATTTCCTTTCGAGGAAATCTATTAATCATGTTGGGCTATTTGGCACCCAGGTTACATCTGGCTCCTCAACCAAACATCGTTTCACTCACATCATCAGATCTGCACAGGCACAGGGGACAGCGCATTCGTTAGCTGGGGCACCGAACGTGCTGCTCGCGCGTGTACCTTAAAGCTGCGCCCGATACGCTGTAGATCAGTGTAGAACCCAATGACCCTCCTTTTGGAGAACCCTTTTTTGTGTGAATCAACCCCCATTTCAATATCAAAAGAATGGTTGACAAAACCTGGACCATGAAGAGGTAGACCATGGTTTGTCTGAACCCAGCCATTGCTTCAATGGTTTGACTCCGGGGCGTGCCAATTTACCAGGTTTTCGTGTGCTGCCTGCTCCCAAGGCTCGCGGATGGCAATTGCACGAAAGACCACGAAATAGTAAGTTAATGTAAGTTACGTAAACTAATGATATGGTTGCCTCCTTCCTCTTGTGGCTCGAACCGAGTCCCGGTAGCTTCGGTTTGTGTCTCTCGCCATCTGTGTCACTGCCGAGCAGCGCGAAGTACTCTGCCGTGGTGAGCGCAAGTCGGGGCGTGACAATGCGCTCAATGGTGGGGTCCTCAAGAGCTACTTAAGCCAAAAGTGAAAGCAGAAGCAGGGATGCAGTGAGGGTCCCAGTAGTTACATTCTGCAAGTAGGGAAAATCCAGCAGTTTATCATGCTTGTGGTTGACTGGCAATATGGAAATGCGTGTGGGTTGCACAAAGCAGGGCTCTCTGCACTCAGTTCCCACTTGGTGGCCCCACATTGGCCAGGTTCATGAAAAGCACAACGTTCTCCATGGAGCCGTTCCTGCAGCGCCAACTCCGATTGTTTGGGTCCAGAAAACTTTGCACAGAGTGCATTCGAATCTCACTTACGAAGTGGATTGGCCAAACCAAGTCTGAAATTGTTTTTGCCACAAAAATTGTCTTTCCAAAAAGTATGAAGTCCAAGAACTCAGGTGCGGGGTGTCCTTCAATAGGGGACCCCTATTGAATGCTCGCTCGTGATCTCTCTTCAAACACCCTTGTACAGGGGTCGTTCGCCCACTCATATGGGTTATCCCCAAAGCGATGCTCCGAAATGGGCGCTTCCCGTTTGGGTTTTCTTCCAACCAACCCCAAAAGGATACACCGACATGTTCTTTTTCCAACTATGGAACCCTTTTGCAGGATTGTTTCAAGGGACACTAAATGGAACCAGCCACCTGGATGGGCCCCCTCCTTTTGAGAAACACCCAAAATGTGAATTTCGGTGCTGGCTCTGTACTCTTGAGACCCTGAGCCCGGTACTCTTCGAAGTCATTCCGGAAGAACCGCGCAGTCTCCATGTTGACACCTCAGCTACAGTCAGCATAGGAGCTGCGGACAAACCGTCTTGTTTCCCCAAAAGGACATGGTGGTTGGGGATTCGAGTTGGCCATGTCCTCCTCAAACCAGCAGTTGACTGCCAATACTTGTCACTCAAAGGCAGCTCAGCTGAGGCAGTTCCTCTACTCGCAAAACAACACAAGCAGCTGCAGGAAACTCTGTCAGCTGTTTGTGGGTGTTTGACAAATTTCCTGTAGAACTTCCTGGTTGCTGATGACATATGGACATATTGGACGGTTGCCCTTCTTGGAATTTCAGTGACTCCAGGTCTCTCTCAAATTGACCATACACCAACTTGGGGACATTTTGACCTTGAGCTTACTGGCCAGAACCAGCCATCATTCAGGTAAATGTCCACCCACTTTGCAGGGCCCCAAAAAAAAACACATTTCCACCTCCGGGTCTAGGCTGCCCGCCCATGGCTCCGAAGACGATGCTAAAGTTCTCCTGGGTGTGATCCATCACCTGGGTGAAAACATCAGCTGAAAAACAACCCGCGCGGCGCATGGCGGTGCTAGCCTGGATGGCCAAAACCCTGCACCAGGTGGGCAGGACGAAACCAAAACAACTGGATAGACCACCTTCCAGCTGGTAAGACGCCTTCCATCCAGAGCATCACGGCCAACAAGCATAGACAGGAAAATGCTGGCCAGTAGTTTTCCTTGCGCGAGTTGTGTGCAATTCCTTCAACAAACAGAAAAGAACCTGCAAGATGAGCTTCCTAGAGGGATCTGCCAGGTGCTATGGCCGAGCAGAAATCACGTGGCCAAAGCCGAAAGTTGAGCTCACTTCCGAAGTGGATTGGCCAAGACAAAGTCCAGGAACTTTTTGCGTCTTCCCAAAAAGTATAAAGTGCAGGAAGTGAGTGAAGGCTCAACGGAAGAGCAGCCATGTGTCGTACCTGTAAGGGATCACAGCTGAGGCATCGGGCATCCTTTCCCTTCACCAAGGATGCCTGTCGGCACACCTGCCCGAGCACTGTCTCTTGGAACTTGCCTCAGGCTTTCCACTCATTTCACCACTACTTCCAACAGGACATGGCGTAGAACACCTGACTCTCCAGTGGTCTCAGGGTGATACACAGTTGTGAGTTGTGTCTTGTTTGGGGGTACCCCTTTTTGGCGGTTTTAAAGGGAAGCCAAAAGGAGACCTACCACTGGGCCCCCTAAAAAATACACGCCATACCCCCATGTTTGGTGGGAGGTTGTGGGCAGCACCTAAATTGAAAGCAAGTAGGCTGAAAGAGAACAGCAATCCTGTCAGCCCGTGATCCTTAGTGTCTATTGGCCCTTATTGAAACATATTGAAACAAGGGGTGTCCGGGTGTCCCTTGGGGCAAATTGAAGACGCCAGTCTTATGACCAATGGGCATGGCGAGAAACAAAAACGACACGATGCCTATGGGACTCCCACCTGAGCCGCGATCTCGTTGTGCGGCAGACCGGCTGCCTCGTGTTTGTCACTCTCACTCTCGTCGCCTCCAGTTCCCACGGCCCGATCATTTGGCCACCGTCAAAGTCACCCCCCTGAGTGGTCGGTTGAAGGGACACCTCCTCAGTTTCTGACTTTGCCGCCTAGTGGAAAGTCAAAGTTTATCCATAAACCTCGTAAACATTATTGTTTTCGATTGGGACTGTCACTTGTAAACCTTCACTTCCCTGAGTCTTGATGGCTCCCGACCTCGCCACTTTTCGAGGAGTCTTGGGCTCCCGGCCGAGAAAAGCGGCAGCTTCTGACCTCGCACCACTGAGTTCATGGTGTCGATGGCACTGATGCCCGTCCTAAGGCAGGTCAACCGATTCGGTGGATAAAAAATATCAAATCACAAAATTAATGGCCAAGAAACCATGCACAATCAACGATCTGTAACAGTAGGCTAGAAGAGTGGAGGGGAATAAAACAATGTTCATTCAAGACTCTGCAAATTGCGTGCCATCGTAGGTCTGCCACTAGGACTTGCCTAAATTGCCCATTGACTTGCGACCATCCCCGCGAAGCCCAAGCGAGTTTGCTCTCCGTTCGAATCCGAGTGCAAGGCTGGATCATCTCCTTGGGGTACACGCGAGACCTTGGTTCATCTCAGGCAAACGAAAACATTCATACAAACATGTTTCTGCACATTATTTTCTTCTACTAAAATGTCCAACAAGTGCTTCCATTTCTCGCCAAGCCGCTTGGGGTTCAACGGCGCGCCGTTGATGTCCAAGAACTCCTCTGCCAACACAGTGGGCCTGACCAAAGAGGCGCTTCTATCGTGTTGCAGCGAGAGCGGGCAAGGACACGTTGAGCTGAAATTCCATGCACCCTCTGAGCCCGCATGCCCTCTTTCCCCTCCGACCCAGAAACCCTGCGCACCCCTTGTCGATGGGCTTGCCGGAGCCGTTGAAGGCACGACCTTTTCAGTCGGAAAACTCACAGCCAGGCTTTGTCGCCCCGCCCTAAGGTCGCGTAGCTTCCGGAAACCATCGCAAGCCTTTCTTGATGCAACGCATCCTGGGATTAAGACCCATGAGGTCATCTGAGATCGGCATCTTCAAGGTGTCGCCAGTGAATTCGATGTGGCAGTCCCTTGCAGCGGCCGACATGTTTGTGTTCGTGTTGTTGGGGGCCAGCAAGCTAGGACAACAGTGCAGGGCATGGAGAACAGGCGCTTCATGCTCAATATGCCACTGCCAGTTAATATGCATTCCCAACGCACTGAGACGCATGCTTGTTGTCGATGTTGCTAGTACCCTCGAAGACCTGCACGATGGCCTGCCAAATCGCTGGATGGCAGTGTCTTCGTGACAAGACCTGCGTCGCTGAAACCGGCCTTCTTCTTGTTCACCTCCAAAATCTGCCCTTGTCGAACGGTACCGTCCTCGAATGAATCTGCACTTGCCATCTCGCTTTTCCAAGGGCCTCGACAGAAGAGGAAACTCCCATGGAGATCATATGGACTCCCCCAAAACGGATCGAGAGAGGCCTTATCATAATTAATAGTGTTGGTGTTTTGGGCTCCATGTTAATTTGCAGGAAAAGTAACCTTTTGGAACCTTGACTACGTCAAAACCTTCAAGAATTCATGTACGACCTCTCTGCCAGAGTCTTTGAGCACGTGAAGCTGGCTGAGGCCCTGACGGACAGGTTGACGTTAACAATCTCACCTGTGCTGGGCCATACAGCCCAGGCAATGGAACTACAAATAGGTGTGTCTAAAGAATGAGGACGTGTCCTGTAGAGCAACACCAAAAAGGGTACCTTTACAAAAGAAGAGCCGCCCAAATGCAATTCCCAGGGGCACTCATCAGTTCAACCGAATCCATCCTGGGTCAAGCGGAAAATCTGCAGCTTGGAAGGTAACATCACAAGCGTAAGTGGGCTTGTTGTTGCTGAGGGGAAGGTAACCTGTAGCTTCGTTGAAGGGAGATAATCAGGCAAACCGCAGCCATTTTGCGTGTCCCAATCCCAATTTTAACACCAAAGACTTGGGGGAAAGACAGGAAAACTACGAGTCTTGCGCCGGGCTCCCGGCCGTAGGTGGGGAACTTCACGTTTTCCATGATGACCAAAGGCCCCTGCCGGACGGCTTGTGTTCATCTCGGGTACACTGGACATCGAGTGATTTCTGGCCTCAACGCCGGTAATGGTCCGGTAGTCGATGCGAGGGTACACCTGCGACGCGGTTGGATGGCACTAGAAGCTGAGCCACTTGCAAAGTGCTGTCAAGGGTGTTTCTTAGGCTGCAAACGTGGCTTAGCTTGCGGAACACTTTTACTTGGGGGCTCAAGTACCCCCACAAGGGCCTCCAAGTCCTCTTTGGGGGGGCCCTGACCATGGGAAAGGCCTCACGCCTTCGATTCAGCACGGAGGGGTGGATTCGCAGGCGCTTCCAAACATAGATGGACAGTTTGGGTACGCCTGTGCTAGGGGTGCACGTTTCGGAAAGCTAAGGAAATCAATCATACAAACCGGCGAGCCAGGAATTTCTGCAGGAATTGGCCACCACCCGCCCAACAACAAGAGTTTCCTGCAGAATTTCCTGCAGCTGGTTTCTTAGATGAAGGCCGATCGACGGCGGCTGGAACCTTATAATCGCGGCTCGCGGCCGCGGCATTGACGGCAGCGGCAGACCTCAAATCAAATGCAGGGCTCTCATTTTGCCTGATCACGGGGAGGAACCCATCAGATTTGTTTCAAGGACCCTTGTAGGACAGTCCCACGTTAGCTGGTTGGTGTCAGCGCAAGTTTCTACCTTTGACGTTTTGATTATCAATTCTAGGAGCGGAAAAGGCTCACGCAGCTTTATGCAACTCTGATCCCAAGTAAACCAGGGAGTAGAAGCCAGCGGACGGGTTTTTCCCGACTTTTTGTTTTGGACCCCAAAACAAAGAGGTAGGCCAAACAACAGGTTCTGGGGTTGTTAAAAACAGAGCCCCCAAAGAACCAGTCAAGAAAAATGCAGATTGCTGGGTTGGAAAAGCAAAGGCCCTGCAGAAACCCTTTTGGGCCAACTTACGGAATCGGTTTTTGGATTCATTGGGGATGATGGACGTACGAAGTGATTTCTCTTCCTTTGGTGTAATTCCCTGAGCTGTAAGTGAGAGGGAGGATGGAGGAGATATTAATTCTAAGATAAAAGAAATACAAAAATAATACAAAATAAATATTAATTGACTATGGGATAATACATTGCATGGAGACGAAAGAAGATAGGATGGTGAAGCGAGGTGAAAGGAATGGGAATAAAAGGCTTGTAAGAAGAGAACCATTCCTCACCTCTATCCCTTCATCTCTCTCGCTTCTTTGTGACTCGCGAGTTCTGAGATGAAGATAATGGTACACAAGCCCTTTCCCTGCAGTCAACGGTTGAGGATAATGACCAAAGGGAAAGACATGTAGATAATGACCAATTAAGACTGCAGGAGACCAAGAATTCCATCATTAATATTCCTTTCTACTCCTCACCATAAGAACCCATTCAATAAATCCCAAGATGAAGATATGAAAGTAAAAGAAAGATATAAAAAGACAAGGAAAAAAGACAATAAGAAAGAGATAGAAAAAGAAAAGAGAAAAGACAAGATACCAAGCGCTTCTTTCCCTCTGTTCCATCGTCTATTGCTTAACCGCTTGGTGACGGAGCAAATGGTCATGAACATACCAGCAAAGAGAAATAAAAGCAACCAATATACAAAATAAATAAAAGAAGACCAGCAATAATAATCCAAAATAAAAGAAAAAAGATAATAAAATAGTAAATGAAAAAGAGAAATGAGAGATGACTTTCCTTCCCATTCATTCACTTGTCACCCAACCTCTGTTTCCAAGTTCATTCATTCCCTTCTATTCCTTCCATCTCTTTCTTCTCTTTTATTATTATTGGTTGCCTCGCAGGCTTGACGGAGTGGTGACCAATGGATGGGTAAGGTGGAAGGACGTGAAGGATGATGACGAAGGAAGCCTTCCAATTCACTCCTCCATCTCCCATCTATCACTTTCACTCCCTTTCTCTTCATGCCTTCTCTCTTCTCTTCATATCTTCCTGTTTCCTTTTCCCCTTCATTCGCTTCTCTGTAAGTCTTGAATGGAGAAGCATTAGAATGAAGAAGGAAACGAATGAACGGAGAGAATGGGATGGAAGATAAAAGAGAAGCCTTTCCTTGTCACTCTTTTGGAGTCTCTTTCACCCTTCTTCCTTCTATTGGTCTCTTCTTCCTACGTCCTGCCACTCTTTTCATTCGTTGGCGACAGGAAGGAGACAGAGAGTGAGTGAAAGAGATGGCAGGGAATGGTGGGTCGCTGTTACATGTCTTTTCTCCTCGTCTCGCGACCCAATGAACACATCCATTATCCCCCGCCTATTAACCATTTCATAATCCAAAGGCGGGGAAATGATATGAAGGAAGACATGTCCCTCGCGAATCGCGGGTGAAGGGACATGACAGCGAGTGGAAGAGAAAAGAGACATGTCCGCTCCCATCTATTACTTCTGGAGCGTCTATTCCTTGAGAATCTGAGGTAAAAGAAAGGATAGAGATGAAGGAAGTAGAGAGGTGATACACAGGGAGAAGATAGACCTCTAACTCACTTCCTCATCCTAATGTGTGATGAATGATGGCTATTCCTCTCTCTCTAATGCATCCGGATTCATCCGTGAGATGCATGGAGGAAAGAGGATATGAAAGCCAAATATTATCTTTTTAATTAGAATTTATTATTTACATTTCTTTTTCTATTTAATAATCTACTTTCCTTCCTTCTTTCCTTACCAATCTTCATTCATATTATTTAACCGCATTATGATAGGACCTTGAGGATATAGCGGGCAGCATGTAGATAAGGATTATGGAGACAGATCCTGACGAAGAGAAGAAAGACAGGTAATTCCTAACATCTGGATCTGGGATTAAGAGATTCTTCTTTGTCCACCATCAAATCTTCACTGTAGGACCTGACAAGATGAGCCGGAGATAGATGAGAGTGAAGGAAATGAGAGATGGAGAAAGAAGAAATGAAGAAAGAATAATAATGGATCTCTGCTCCTCTCCATCTCTTTGCCGTGTCTTTTATCTCTCTCCTGGACACGGCCCCATCCCTTTATTTCCCTATCTGTTGGGTCTTTGTGGGAGCAGACATTCCCTTATCTCCCACGACCCAACATTATCACTCTCTATATCCTGTTTACTCGCGAACAAAGGGAGCGAGGGACAGGGATAAGAGAGAGTGAGATGGCGGCTTTTCCAAGAGAATCTGTTTACTGCCGCCATGACATGCATTCTTTATCCACATCCATCTACAAATTACTTTAGGATGTGGAACAAGAATGAGAGAGATGAAAGGGAGGGATTTCCTGTAGACCAACCTTCATCTCCCATTATCTCCTTTCTATTTGTGGGTTTGGTCGCGAGAATAGAAATCCATTAAAATGCGACCAAAGAGAACCCACAAAGGAAAGGGTGTGAATGGAGTTAATGTGTGTTGAGGATGGGAGAAAGAGAGTGATATGAGAGACCCATCCAACACACACTCCATCCTACCTCCTCCCTATCCTCTTTCCCTTTGGTCTCTCGCATCTTCCGGAAGAGCATGAACGAAGAGAATGGGAAGGAGGGAGAAAGAGAGATGGGAAAGGACATGTACACCCTCCAACATAAGAGCGAGAGGGAACGAAGAAAGAGTGAGTGATAATTGGTTGGAGGGAATGTCCTGCCTGTCACTTCGTTCCTTTCCTCTTTCCTTGTCTCGCTTCTTTCCTGTTGACGAAGCAATCCAAAAGCGAGGAAACGTGAAGGATAAAGAAGCAGGAAGACAAAGGAAAGGAATGGGAGACAGCTTTCTCGCTTCTCGTCTTCACTCACCGCTCCCTGTCTCCTATCTGCTGTCAGCCATCTTCCAGCATCTAGAATCCATCCCGCCTCTCGGCTCTCACTTCCAAGACTCACGAGCGAAGAGATGAGCGGGAAGGAATGGAGCCAACTCATCACCTCTCACTCTCCTCTATTCCCTTCCCTCTATTCCTTCATTCATTGACACCTCCGACACAAGGATGAGGAAGGAGGGGGATAATGGACATGCCTCTCTATTCCCTCTGTCATCTCCTCACCAATCCAAACAAAGGAAAAGGTGAGGATACAGGGAATAGATTGGAGGCATGGGATGGATGCATGATTTCCTCGTCTTATCCTCTCATTCCATTCCATTCCATTCCTTCCCATTGACGAGAGAAGCGACCTGCCATCACCTCACTTTGGTCGGTTTCCCTTGGCCACATCTCTCTATTTCCCTCTCTTCTCTTTATCTCATGTCCTGACGGGTAAGGAATTCATAGGTCAGAGATAAGAGGTCCCAAAGTTGCTGAATTAGGATATGAAAGACACAGGACCTCGCCATCACTCACCATTCCTTCATCCCATGCCTCTTCCTTCGTCAAGGATGTGACTAGGAATGAAAATAAAAGAAAAGACAAAGAGAAATCACTTAAGGAATTCATATCTTCAAGACACAAAGTTATTACAGAAAAGAAAAGATATAAAAGAAACACTAAAAATAAAAGAAAAAGAAAGAAGGAAGATAACTCAGGAACCCACGACCTCTCTCCTCAGCCCTCCCGTTCACCTTATTCACTCACCAATATAATGGTTGCATCTGGGGCTGAGTTAAGATGTCTTGAGTTACCTTCCGGCTTAGAGACCAGTCCAAGCGCTGCATTCATCCACATCTCATGGTCTTTTATTTGCTTTCTTGTGTATTTCTTTTCTCTTGTTTGCTTCATTATCTTTTCTTGTTATTTATGTTTTCATCTTTATTGTTTATTTGCTTTCATTAGTGTTTGTTGAATATTAGATAGTGAGGTTATAGAGTGAAGGATGCCGCTAGGACAAGAGAATGAGATGATAGACCAAGAGAAGAAAGACAAGGAAAAGATAAGGTACGAAGGAACCGTCTATCCCTTTGGTCACGACATAATGTCTAACCTAATGTCCATCAAAGATAGGAGGGAGACGTGTCTATCATCTCTTCCTTCCCTCTCCGTTCACCCACTCTCTCCTTTCGTGTCTATTGGAGAGTTGATAGGGTTAGAGGGAAGGGTTAACAAATGATTGCCTACATCCTAATCCTTCCTACACTCACAGACAAGTCCTTCTATCAATGTCAAATAACCCAAAGAATCTGGAATGGATTGGAGGGAAGGGATAGAATGGGATGGAGAGGGAAGAACAGCCTGGAATGAAGACAGGTCCTTTATCTCCCTTTATCTCTATCACCTTTCTGTAATAGCTTTTGGTCTTATTTTTATTATTTTGCTTCTTTTTGTTTATTATTATAATTCTTTTTAATATTTATTTTATATCTTTCTTTTATTTCTCTTTTCATATCCTTTCCTTTTTATTATCTTTCATTTTTATTAATCTCTGATGTTCAAGGGAAGGAAGGTAGGGTTATATGGCCGGGCTCTTCTTTCATTTCCTTGTCTTTTTAATTCCCAGATTTCTAGGCTTTGAAGTTCATGGATTAATAGCTTTCTCATGTGATTTCCTGTGGAATAATCCTAACGAATGAAAAGGAAAAGGAATGAAGATAAAGGAAAAGAAAGCCAAATATTATCTCTCTCTCTTTATCATTTATTGTTTATTTTAGTAGCTGTAATAACCTGTTTTCTTCTCTTGGATAATTCCTTGGATTTTGAGATGAGAACGAAGGGAGAATGAAAGGGAAGTGTCTAAGAGAGACATAGGATTTCACATTAAGATTACAAATATAGAAAGAGCTATAAAGCGAGAATTAGAAAGAGATGTAACTCTCCATTCCTTTTATCTTCTAATCCTATAATATTTCCCAAGCACATGAATTAATAGGAAAATAGTATAATAAAAAAGACATAAAGATTAGTAAAGGAAATGGAAATGAATGATAAAATCCATAAAGATAAACAGACAGGAAAGTGATGAATGGAGACACTTCCTCACGTCATATCACCTTATCTCCACTGCATCAGGATAGACTTGACAGTGAGATGAAAAGAATTATTATAAAAAAGACTAGATACAAATAATAAACAAACAAAATGGAGAAAGATATTAATTCTAAACACAATAAAAGATAGGAAATGAAAGATACAAATAAATATGAAAGTAGAATGAAAAAGCGTGGACAATAATATGATGAAAGAAATTCCAAGATTAATAAATAGAAAAAGAATAATAAAAGAAAGATATAAAAAGATAATAAAAGAAATAAAAAGAAATGTAAAGACTGATGACATAGAGAATTAGAAAGTAAAAGAAATATAATGAAAACCAACTATAAATACAAACAAACAAAATAAGATAATATGATAAAGGCTTGTCCAGAGGCTATTCCTGTCCCTTCAAGTTTCTCTCCCTCAATTCTATCGTTTATCCCCGCTATCAAATATAACCGCCAGGAAGGGTCTTGAACATACCCAAAAACAAGAATCCAAAAAAATAATAATTAAATAGAACAATAAAAGAAAAAGAAAATAAAAAAATAAAAGAAATACACTTTATAATCATTACGACAGAGAATTACCAAGAAATATAAAAAAGGAAAGAAAATAAATGAAAATAAATAGAAAAGAGACGGCGAGAGCCAAATAAAAGATTTATCATCAACCACTTTATCTTTCCAGGTCATATTATTTTACTATATTATTTCATTCACTAGTTAAAAATTGTAATCATAAAGGCTTAGGAATCTATTATTTATTATCTGGATTCATCTTTGGAATCTCCGGTACATTAATATCAGTCCCTATAAGAATAGAATTATATTCATCAGGAAATAGGATTATATCTCCAGAAAACCAGAACTTCTCTAATATAAGCATTACATTGCATGGCTTTCTTATGATCTTCTTTTTAGTACTGCCTGGCTTGTTTGGAGGATTTGGAAATTATTTTGTACCTATCTTTCAAGGATCTCCAGAAGTGGTATATCCTAGAGTCAATAATTTTTCTATCATAATTCTTTTACTTTCATATCTTTTCCTAATCCTTTCTTTAATCTCAGAATTTGGAGGTGGTACAGGATGGACATTATATCCACCATTATCCACTTCTTTTATGACTTTATCACCTTCAAGTACAGGAAATCTTATATTAGGATTATTAATCTCTGGTATATCTTCATGTCTTACATCTCTTAACTTTTGGACAACAATTCTAAATCTGAGATCTTATTATCTTATATTAAAGACTATCCCATTATTTCCTTTCTCTTTCTTGATTACAGCTTTCATGCTTTTATTAACATTACCTATCTTATCTGGTACACTTCTTTTAATGTTGGGTGATCTTCATTCTAATACACTTTTCTTTGATCCAATATTTGGAGGAGATCCTATATTCTATCAACATTTATTTTGGTTTTTTGGACATCCAGAAGTTTACATCTTAATAATTCCTGCATTTGGGATCATTTCCATAATAATTTCTGGGATTTTACAGTTAATAATCTTTGCTAAGCAATCAATGATCTTTGCCATGTCATCTATTTCTCTTCTTGGAAGTCTTGTTTGGGGACATCATATGTATACTGTAGGTTTAGAAAGTCATACAAGAGCTTATTTTACAGGAGTTACAATCTTAATATCTTTACCAACTGGTACACAAATCTTTAATTGGCTTTTTACATATCTCTCCAATCCATCTTTATTACACCTTAGAATTACTTCTGTCTTCTTCTTTCTTCTCTTTTTATTAATGTTTACTATAGGTGGGTCAACAGGAATAATTCTAGGAAATGCTGCAGTGGATCTAGGATTACAGGATACATATTATGTTGTAGCAGCTCTCCGTGTCAGACTCTCCTAGGCCACAGACATGGCTGCAACGGACCGCGAGGCTCAAAATGGCAATCCAGAGCTGCAAGCTGCGGTTTCTGCCTGCAGTCAAGGGTGTTTTCAGGTATGGGTTTTGCAGGTAAGTAGGTTATAGACCACTCAATACATTGCGGGCTTGCATTGGTGATAGGCAAGCGACCACATTCCGAAACCCATACGTGGACATCTCGATGTAGCTCGACAGGTTGCGCCAACCTCCACACCAGGCGCCCCTATGCGTGTAAACTCGAGAACTTTGCAAATGGATGTATTCTTTTGGCCCTTGGTATCCAAAAAAGGGTTCCTTCATTTGAATGGAAGCCAAAAGGAGAGCGAAGCCACCCGAAGCCCATTTTGGGGGGTCCACCATCTTGCGACAAACCCTTTGATTCCGCCGCAAAGAACCAGTTGGATGACGTGTTCTTTGACTAGTTGAGTCGTAGTCAAAACTGGCACCACACATGGTCTGCAAATAAAGAGGGTGGCCGTACCAATCATGCGCAGCTTTTTATTGTGGCTTAGTTGTGCCACCCCCCGGTTCTTAGACAATACCCGACACCTCCCGAGCCCGCGTGTTTTTTGTCCCATCAGTCGAGCGCATCCAAGGCGGTCAGTGTGGCCAAGCGCTCCACAGCTCCCTGCAGGGTTGCTCACGAAAAGAGGTGCCGACAAAGGAAGTTTGCGATTTTCCCGAAAGCCAATAAGAGGGCTTCTTAGATGGGGTTCAACCGTATTCAAACCAAACACAGGGCCAGCCATGTTTCGCCTTGCCCAGAAGATCAATGAATGAAAGGGCCACGATGGAGTCGACTCCTTTGCCTTCAAAGGTTTTTGCCGCAAGGGCTGGGTGATATACCAATCCCCCATTGAGTATCTGCTCCAAACAGACAACAACCAAACTTTTCCCATGTGTCGCTGTAGCATGCTGTAGACATTTGCTTCTAACAGTGCCTTGGTTCTTATAGGAACTTGGAGAGTTCTTCACGTGCCACACACACATGGACCATAGACTATTGAAACTTTCCCTGAACCTCATGCATGTTCTTGGGCGCCCAGCCAAAATTGACTTTACCTGCTACAACGGGCCCAAAAAATAGAACAGTCGTGGGGGACTTAAAACCTAATGAAGTCATGAGCATGCATAGGCATTCTAATGTTCATGTGAACTTCGGGCTCATCAGGAGGACCATACTGATCAGGAGTGGTTCTTGTGGTGCTCCAGGTGAATCCGAAGTCAACATTACGGTTGGATTTACAGTTGGATGGCGAAAGTTCATGTTTGGGTTTAGTCATTCCTGTGATTCGGGCACGAGCCTGTGCCCAGGCAATGGGTTAGTTGGGGTAAACAAGCCACAAAAGAAAGGTTCCCCAAAAGCAAACCAATCCCCGGTCCCAAAGATCAGGGTTTCCCACACACCAGAGAACAACAACCAAAGGAAAACAAACCAAACAAGAAAAGGGTTAACCCGCAACCTTGGTCGACAACAGGCCGCACGACTGGTCCCTACCAACCTGGCGGCGGCCCGAGGTCTCTTTCTCCCCCGAGATGCCGTCGGTCGACGCAGGGGTTCGGCGACGCCCATTCGAGGCGCGACGGAACCCAAAACTTGAGCCAAAACACCACAGGTCGGTCACTAACGCGACGTCCCTGATGATGATATAACCATGGCTAATCACACCCCCCTCACGAGGAGCCCGTCATATGACGGGTGGAGCGTGCCATTTACTGATAGGATTTAACTGCTCGCATGTGTCCGCAAACAGCTGGACACTACCGCCGTCAGCGGTGGAGCAAACCCACAAAGGCAGTTGCGCGACATCCCGGGCATTAAATTCCCGCCACCACCCCGAATTAATCGGGGTAACGCTGTCCAACATACCTTGTGGAAAGGTCCACATGACGACACTAGGTCACAACTGTTTGCATCAACAATGCAAGAAGTTTAATTCTTATCAGAAGCCATGAAATAAAAGATAACGTATGTCCATTAGTACCCTCGCCTAACGGCAAGAGGTACTCCTGACCATGCGTACCTGAAAAATGCTTGAATTCCGCAAACCCGGGAGTAACCCCCCATCAGTTTGCTTTCCCTCTCACTCACACTGCTTCCTGATGAACACGTCCAGCAGCCCAGCAGCGGTATGGGAGAGACATGACCTCCGCGCCTCAGCGGTCCGGGAGGAACAACACCACCTCCGCACCGCGCCGACCATTGGAGAATGGACGCAAGCCTATCGGCCGCAATCCTCGTGACTCAGCCTACCGGCTATCGTCACGTCTCCTCCGGTCACGTCCGCCCCGCGCACGGTCCCTATCACGATCCCTTTCGGACCTCCTGCGATCATCTCGCCTTCGATCTCGCTCCCGATCGAGTGAATCATCATCTCGACGATCACGAGCATCGTCCCTCCTCCGGTCACGATCATCCTCGCGCCGTGGACGGTATCTGCGCCTTCTCGACTCTCTGGAATCCCTGGTGTCCACGGTCCTAACGGACCTCCGAGAGGGAGTACGGGAAACATCCGATTCCCTACGCCTCCTCCCAGAGCGAGAGTTCGTCACGATCTGGTTGAGGGCCTCCAGTGCTGACGCATCCTCACCATTTCTGATGAAATCCCTGACTTGCTTGTTCAGCACCCTGTTGGTGGAGATCGACAAGAAAGCATCCACCACCGAACTCTCAGGCAGCACCAGGAAGTGACCCTCCACCGGGCTCGCCGCAGTTCGCTCAGCCGACTGCAACCTGACCTCATCGCCTTCAGGCTTCTTTGCCATCGCCTTGGAGGCCGTCAAAGGCGCTACCGCGTCCTTTGCCGAAGATCTGCCAAGCGCGGAGTGAAGATCATCCCCACTAGCTTCTCTTGCTGCCGCACCTGGTCTGCTGTCGACGTCATCAGGCCTTGTTGATGCCTCCCGCTTTGTCGACTCCTTCACAGTCTCATCGGGATCCCAACGGGACTTCCTTTCTCTCTTCTGCCCTTCAGCCGACCCCCGACTACCGCCAGGAGCGTCGTCTCCGCCTACCTTCTCCTTCTTGACCTCAACCCTCGGTTCGGCCTGCTTCGTCTCCTTAGCCTCAGCCTTCGGAGCCGGAGCACTCTTCGCCTCAGACACTGAAGCGACCTTCCCTTTTGGCTCGGCCTTTGGAACCGGGGTCATTTTAGCCTTCGCACTCGGCCGGGCTCCTTCAACCGCTATCGCGACCCAAGTCTTCTTCGGCTGAGCCGCTGCTGCATCAACCTCCATCGGAGCTGGTCCAGCATCATCCTTTGCTTTTGCCTTTGGGACAGATGGGCTACCGCCCTTACCAGATCCTTTACCTGGCACTTCACCTGACTTCGGTGGTGGGCCGGATTTTACCGCCCTTTTCCCCCTTCTTTCCTTTTCCTTTTCCGCCCTTAATGACCGGCTCCTGCTTGGGACCAGGACCCGGCGCAGCATGATGCACCGATTGAAGTCCCTCGATGTCCACGTTTAATGGTTCGGGTTGACGACCGTCAAGAACCGTTCGTCACTGACGTAGACGAACGGGTCGCGGAAGGGAGCGGGAGGCTCCGACTGTCCGGCACTGATCGCCTTCTGCACCTTGGCTATCGCCTCCTTCAACCTCTTCTTCTCATCGTACCCTGTTTCCGAAACCATGTACTGCCTGAGCTGCGAAATCAACGCATGACTTTCCAGGATGTCTACGTCCTTTCGATGGGTCGGATACAATGGGGTCAGATGACCAGCCGCGGAGCCAATCACGTATGCCATCGGAATGTAGAAGGACAAGTACGTGTCATGGCGAGCGAACTTCCTAACGGAAGTCGTCATACGCCTACCCCATTGAGCAGCATGCCTTGGGTTAGCCCGGAAGTACTCCGTGACCGACTCAAATCTATCGACTTGGTTGGTCAGAATCAGGTGCTTAGCCACCCACTTCTCCACGAACGCATCCGATGCCGAAATCCCCGACACATAGGAGAATTGGAAGAGCACCTTCGCCAGCTCATCCCAAGCCGCATCGACTCCTCCCTTGTCCTCACCAAGATAAGGGGGCAGTCTGATGCCGCTCTGCACCGTCATCCTCAGATCAGACGCCATCGAATAGGAAATCAAGTTCCTCTTGATGACTCCGACCACTTCGGTGGGGATCCTCTTGGGCTTGAACTGCCCCATGGTCCTCACCCACTCCGGTACGATGCGGCACCTCTCGAAGTCTTTCTCCTCCGCGTTGGGGATAAAGTTCGGGTAAAAGACCGGGAGCGCGCATCCAGGACACAAATGCATCCCATTTGGCGTCATCTCCGCGCACCTCAAACAGAACGTGGTAGTCACATTCAATCTGACCTCTTCCCGCGATCGCCTGTGCTCTCCCCTAACGGGGGTGAAGTCACCATAGTCCCATGCCCGATGGTACACTATCGTGTAATCATCGTACATGTAGGCCGCCTTCCAAGCTCCCATGTGGATCTCGTTCCTAACGGCAAGAGTCTTCCTTCAAGCAAAAACACGGGCCCAACCAAGGACCAATGCACCCGAAGGTCCACCATTACCACCACGTACCTACCGGAGTAGTTCCGCAGCCGGTCTCGGACATACCACGAAGGCGATACTTCGGCATCCGGCGCCATGGCTCCCACAAGTGGGATCAGGCCCTCATCCTGCCTACCATCCCCAATGGTCTCGTATACATCGGGCCTCGTGATCAATATCTCGATCATGGCCTTTCCGTTTCGCCTCACCCTTTGGAGCTGAACCGCCTTCCGAAAGTCCGAGAACTTCATAATGACGTACCCCACCATGGGAAGTTCATTCCAATGCATCTCGTACATCAGAGATCCGCCAGGTGCATCTTCTTGAGTGTACCTATGCCTAACGGCACTGTAACTCATGTCGCGTCCGATCCGCGTGTGCCTAACGGCCACTAACCTAGTGCTCTCCTTGAGGAGGACGCCATTCCCGTCGTACATGACCATGAGCATCGCCTCAACTTGCCCTACCGGGAAAGCTTTGAGCGTCGGAATGAAGAACTTCCAAGACATCTCAGCGTTCTCCATGCCCGAGATCTCCTTCAGGAACCAGATGGCCTGGTCACTTTTCACCCAGTTTCCAGCCTCGCGTCCGGTCTCCTTCAGCACGCGTTCCTCGAATAACTCCGAGACTCTCTTTGAATTGATGACCAGACCCTCGAAGTCGCACGAGAGCAGTCTCATCAACTCCTTAGCCGCCTCCCGCCCTGCAACGGTGCCCACGGTCTCCTCGTAGTTCGGGAGGTACTCGCCCAACCTTGTCTTCGAGGGAACCACAATCTGGCAAGTAACGGCCTCATCAGGGATAACTCCAGTTTCCCTCAACTCTGAATTGATCTCCCGCCTATCGGCAAGATAATCCTTCCTCCCATCCAGTATCACAAGATTGTAAGTCATCTTGCTCGCCGCCTCACTAGGTCTGAACCTCCTGCTATCATCCAGCTGATCAGGAGCAAAGGGTCCACTAGGGGCAGCTGCACTCACCATAGGCGCACCTCGCCCAGAGCATAGGTGCTTCTTGTGAAAGTTCACCATCTGATTCAGCTGCGACAGGGCATAGGCACGATCCTCTAATGACGCACTCTTCATCCCAGCCTCAGTCAGAGGAGCCTCGGGCTTGTCATAACTCGCCTTTCCGCCCCATCTCGCCGCGACCAGCTCAGCAGACTTCGCAGGGTCGATCAGATTTCCCGACCATTCAGGCATGTTGCTCAACCTCCTAGTCAACGCGTCTACCGACGCAGCCAAGTCTTCATCCGTCACGGTGTAAGGGTCAACCTTCTCCCTGTCCTCCTGACCCACGTCCGGAAGCCTATAGTCCCCGCGGATGGCCTCCATCGCGGCCCTCTCGGCTTCCTCAGCCTCCTTCTGCGTGGCCACTGCTCTCGGAATCAAGAGCGCTACCTCGGCTGGCAACGACTTCTCCATGTCTATCGGAGTGTTCTTCGGAAGGATCCTTCGATCATCTCCCTCCCCGCTGTACTCGTAGTTAGGAGCAGTCTTCCGGTACTCCTCGAAGGTAGCCCCTTTGAAGTTGGTGATCTCACTCGGGTCTGCCTTCCCAGCCTCAGTACCCCGAGGCGTGGGCTCCTTCGTCCCGGTGGAATCCTTCTTGGATCCTTCCTGATCCACGTCCATGTCGTCCTTCTTCTTTTCCGTCACGGACAGTTTTCCAATGTCAGGAAGAGTCACATCATCATCCTTTCCCGACCCGGCGCCCCTATCGGGGGCCGGCTCGGTCCTCGGTTGCCCCGAAGAGCTCGCCCCAGGATCCACGTCGCCCTCGTCATCCACATGTGGTCGCTTTCCCCACACGATCTTCGTCTTCGGCTTCAGCGGGACAGCGACACCCCCAGCCATATGGTGACCAGGCCAAGTGGCTCCTTCAGGGTCATCTTCGAACCATGATCTCCCAAATAAAAGCCCATCCCTTCCGATGATCTCCTTCCTATCGGAAGTAGACCCCGAATGGGACAATGCCGACACGTGAGACAACATGATCTCAGCCGCTGATTGCGCCAGCGTGTCGGGCATCTGCTCCCTTGTCGGGATGGTCCGCAACTCCGGAGCAAGGTGACCGGCAATCATGCTGAAAGGCGCAGTCCCCAACCGCTTGCCTAGCACCGCTTCGTTCAGCGCGTTGAAGTACTTCTGCAGCTTCTCCAGCATCGCCGTCGCCGCCATCAGCTGAGGATGGAACATGGGCATCCGCCACGCGCGCCCAAGAGCGCAGTCCACGTGCGATGCGATCGTAGTGATCGTCCCTACCAGCAGGTGAGATGATGCAATCTCCGGCACCCAAGTCGGATCGTCCAAAGGAATGCATTGTCCCGTCTGCGCGTTCAGCAAGGTAGCCCTCACTCCCGGCGCTCGAAGACAATCATACGCCCTGCGGTTCGGGTCACTAACGACACCACGAACCATGTAATCATCCCGATCGGGCATATCTGCCCAGTCCCCCGGAGGTGCTCGTCCATGATGGTACTTCGCCTGAATGTCCTGCCTCATCCCTAACGGGATATGGGCAGCCTCGGACGCCACCTTCTTCATGTTCCATTGTTGATCACCCCACGGCGTGGACTTCCGATCTCGAGGATTGATGTACTCCTGATCGATCCTCCCAGCAGCTCGGGAAGCATCCAACGCCCCGTACATGTAATCGTTATGCACGGCTCTCTCCAACACCGCACCCCGCGATTCGGGAACACAATGTGGCTAGTCTCGTTCGCCTTCCTCCACTCCTCCGCGGTAACCCGCTCTTGAGTGATTGCCTTGTTCCGGATCACGGCATAGATGAAGGGCTCACCAGCCTCCCTGGCCAGGATGTGCTGAACGATGAACCTCCTATTCGACCTGCTCTCCGCCGGTCTCGCCGAGGTCCGTGAGCCCCTCGTGGATTGATAGGAGCTATGCTCACGGTGATGCCGAACTTCCGCTGACTTCAGCTCGGGTGCCTCTCCCGGATGCTCCGGGTACGGCGTGTTCGCATAATTGTGTATGCCCCCTCGAGACTCCTGGGTCGAAGCCGCCTTCGGGGTCGCCGCAGTACCCCGCAGGTCCCCGTCATCGTCCGTGTACTTCGGAGCATAGGAGATTGGCACACCTGGGCCAAGCGTACCCGACGCCTCCTCCTTCTTCTGAGTACCAACAGGTTCTCGAGCCTTGCGTTCTTCCCTAACGGGCGACGCCGCTCGCGTTGCCGCAGACGATTCCACCGACGGCTCAGTCGTAGTCGTAGTGGCCTGAGGTACCTCAGCTTCCCTACCGGGAGTCTCCTCCTCACCTACAGTGGGAACCTCGGCTTCCTTCTCCGGCTCCATCTCAACGTCTCCGGTGGGCTCTAACACCTCAGCCTCGGTCGGATCCTCACCATCATTGAAGGTATCCGTAGGGAGATCGACCCCTTCCCTATCGGGTAGGAGATCATCGACCTCGGTGGAGCCACCCGTGTTCTCCTCCTCAATCGTTGCTCTAGGCGTCCGAAGATTCGATGACCATCGATTCCCCACTTCGGTTGCCGTGACCTGAGGTGAAGAAACCCTCGGACTCCGAGGTGGGTTCGGCGGAGACTTTGGTCTCACCGATGCCAGCATCTCCTTCGTGACTAACGCCTTAGGAGGTGCTTTCGGGGCAGCGGTCTGACCTTCCGCATGCTGACCTGCGACAGATGATTGTCCACCAGGGGTAATGCCTACCGGCGGTCCTCCCAGAGCGGCACCTGTCATATCGACATCCTCAGACTCAGACATCGATCCACCATCACCCATCTTCGAAGAAGTACCCTCCTTCAAAAGCTTGAGGATGTTGTCCCTGATGTACAACGTGACAGAACCTGGCCACGTAGTCCTAGTCAGGGAGAAAAAGTCCGGGACAGCCGCAAGATATGGCGGCACCACAGCCCATGCTCTTTGGACTGGCCGATTCCTGCCGTAGCTGTCAACTTCACTCCCCCACGACACAGCGTCTGCTGAGACCACTGGGATCAAATTCGCGCGGAGATCGCCCATCCTATACTGGATCTCCTTTGTCATGTGAACCCCTTGGTCGCCCTCTCGATCTAACGATCGCCCCGGGCCGCAAACCATCACCTTGACCTTGTTGTTGAGCGCGACCAGCGACTCCACGTCCTTACTCCACACGGTTGCCGCGTCGCTTCTGGCCCTCCATGCGTTCCTCTCCCACCTATACAGGTAGGAGCCACGGAGACCAAAGACATACAGGTCATGCTTGGCGGCATCCGCGTTGCCGTACTTCTGGACGCAGTCGTCCGTCCGCTTGTCCATCAGCTCGTACGCCTTGTCGACCATCATCCGAAGGGATGTCTCCTCGTTATCACGAGTGCTGGTCACGTAATGCACCTCATAGTTCTTGAACGGCCGGTGATCTGGGGAACCCCTCAACCGATCATTCTTTGTCCTGCACTTGAGGATGTCCTCCGCCAACGTTGCTGGGTCCATCCCTTTCTTGTTCTTCGTGGATGCAGTGTTGAACGTCTGATCCAGCAGGTAGAACACAGTCGCATCCGGAGCCGCGGACTCCTCTTTGAACACCGGAGGACCGTATCCGGCCGCCAAGGCCGCAGCAATCCTCACCGCAGCGCCTGTCCCACTAGCCGCTAAACACCGAAGCAAGATTACCATCTTGTCTTGGTAGCGACTCATCTCGTGCAGAACGATGGATGGGTAGATAGACAGCATCACATCCGCTAACATGGCAGCTGCCCATGCGTCCCACTACCTTTCCATTTGCACAGAATCAACCGCCACACGGGAGTATCCTCCCCTCGGCAGCTCCACTGTTGGCGGGACGACCTTCCCACTCCTGATCAGGCGCATCACCTTCCTAGCTTGCTCAAAACACTCAAGCTCCTTCGGGAAGAGCGCTCCCCGCCCAACGGCCTTTGCCTCATCCTTGATCTCGGTAAGGTATCCCTTCGTGAGGGTGAGCTTCTTTACGTTTCACCCCGGATGGCCTCAAGCATGTTCGACTTCGGCACGATCCTGGCGTATAGCGCCCCACCTTCCGCCTCGGCAGCCTGAGGGGTCCCTGGAGCAGCACGCATGTTCTCCTCTTCAACGGATAGACCTATCGGTCCCATGTAGTTCTCAGGGAAGAACTTGTGCATAGCCCACACGACCGATGGAGCATGCGGATTCCATTCAACGAACGGGTTGTAGTACTGCAGGGTGCTATCGCCCCCTGAGTTACACAGCTCAACAAATTGGGAGTCTGCCGCAGGCTTCTCAAGCTTGATGCAGATTCCACAGATCCCCAGCCTAGCGTTCGGGAACACTCGCTGAGCTCCTCTCATGACGCCCTTCAGGTGGGGATTGTCACTGAATAGGCTCTCAGACTCGTCCGGTTGCGCAATGCAAATCGCGACCCTCGCCCACGTGTTCTGCCCGTAGTGCGATAGGGTGCTATATCCCAGGGCCTCAACCGCCTTCAAAGATGTCCACACACCTACCGCTTCATCGCTCGCGGTGGACGCAGTAACCTGCATACCACCCAGAATGCTCCACAATGAGGATTGTGAAGTTCCATGGATGAGGACCTTCTCAGTATCCGTCTGGCCCTTGAAATTGATAGCCAAGTCGAAGAATGCCCATCCGTCGTCGGGACCAATCTCAACATCAGTGGCACTCGCCGGGTTCTTAGGCGAGATCCTCAACACCTGTCTATGGTCCCAGTCAATGGCATCATGCAAGGAAGTGACCACACCTGACATCTGTCCCATCGCGTGCAGGTAACCCCGCATTCCTGGCTTATCAGCCGTCGCGAACTTCTTGACTGACAGGACCGACGATAGCCTCCGTCCTGAGGAACATCTAACGATCTCCTCCCTGTTTCTCCCTTCCGTTAGCATCATCGCGTCCACGACCACCTCCGGAGGAGTGAACAGTGCGTTCGGCCTCTCGCTCATCCAGGCACGGAGTGCGTTGAAATGGTGCTCTGCATCACCGAAATCATCTCCGCTATACAGAGGGTGATCCCCGAATGCCGCCTCCGCCTGATCAGCGACCGCCTTTACCAAGGCCGTCTGCGGATGAACCGTCTTCCACTCCGGCCAGGCTTTTGGGTCTCCTACCCACATCCCGCCGCAGGGTTCAGCTGCCGGCTCCGTACTGCTATCCATGGGTAGCGCACTTGCGCCACTTTCAATGCTCTCCTCAAACACGAATGCGGCATGGTAAGGAAGCAAGAAAGCAGGGTCCGTCGGAACCGCAGCGCATAGGATGGCCGCCAAGTGTACGGCGTTCATCTCCGTGACCTCCACTCCCCGGCGCTTCATTTCCGCCACTATCGCAGCAGTCCTGACCGCCCGGTACCGGAGGAACTTTTCATGGTCCGGCAACGCCATGTGGGAGTTGTCGAGCTTGTCCTTGCTGATGTGGGACACTCTGCCAACCAGTTCATCGAACCTTGCGGCACTGTCATCCTCAATCAGCTGACTAGCCTTCTCCATATCTGGATCAATCGTGGTGAGCTTCGGATCCTGCCCCTTAAACCCCTTAATCGTCCACTCGCGGTACCCCGCAAGCAAACAACCGGCCACAGCCTTCGGCTTCTCCATACCCAGCCCCATCGCCAGGTCCCAGGACGGCCGCGGAGGCGTCGCCATGCAGCGCCCTAGGCCCATTCCGCCAGCTGCCGCCATGCGTCAGCAGGTTCGGGCCACCGGCCACGGAACCACGGAGGAACCGGGAACCCAGCCTACCGGCCAGAATTCCCCCGTCCTTCAGAAGGCTCAGCCTATCGGCCAGAGACCCTCTCCCTAGAACAAGAGCCTAGAAGGTGAATAATTGACTGAATCCGTCCTTCACGAAGCAGAAGAAAAACCTTAGTGACAGGCATATCTGCCTCATGCTTTTGTTCTGGTCAGTAAGCGCACTGAGTCGCCTGTGAATGTGGTGCGGTTGCCCGCGGGGTGAGCCAGCTTGATCAAGCAAAAGCTACGCGGCAACGAAGTTGTTCAACCACTTCCCAACAGCAAGCAATCGGTCGTGCTGAGAGAGAGTATCCCCTCCTCGCATCTTACAAGTACTCCAAAACGAATTGAAAGACTTAGATGAGAAGCACCTAAACACGACCCCATGTCTCTTGAGACCACATTGGCATGCGCAAACAGACCTGCAATCAAACCCATGCGTGGTGGCGATTCCTTCAACCTCACCTTCCTTCAAGATATTGCATTTGGGTCGATAGAGAATGATCGGAACACATCCACTGGTCCGAGCATCACAAGCCAAGTTGAACCTTTGCCTAACGGCAGCATCAGTCCTATCCCTAAGCTTTCTGGTCTGTCCCCACTTCCCAGTCCTGGAATCAACCCTATCGGGTGCAAGATCATTAAGAACAAGCACAACATAACAAAGGCTATCGCCTTCAATCCTACCAGATCGTATGATGTGATTCCTGTAACCAGGAGCAACTTGAAGCGTGACAACCCTGCAAAGATTACTATAAGCAAGAACACTGGCTATCGCCTGATCCGCAATAATAGTTTTCTCGCATCTTTTCCCTCCTTTTTCCTCGTCAATCACGATTCCCTCGTACTCAGAGAGTAACCTCTCAATGAGCCGATTGAAACCGGATTTTGCACCTGATTCCATGCGTACCCCCCTAAGCGGGGGCAGTCCAGGAGCGGCAGGGGGCTTAAGACAGGGTTGGGTGGGTTGGGCCAAATATTCCTGCAGGTATCCCGGCAGGAACATACCAAGGGTGTGCAGATTTCTATTCCACACGACCTTGTCAATGCAGGCCTTAGTGAAAATGTCTGCACCTTGGTAGTGAGACGGGCACGCAACGAACCGAAAAATTCCATCATTAAAACGTTCGTTGAGCCACGAGATGTCAATGCGCTGCGTCCTTGACATATAGCGCATGTTGGGATTATTCCCAGTTATAA
Source organism: Effrenium voratum (assembly GCA_963377175.1). Classification (NCBI taxonomy): domain Eukaryota; class Dinophyceae; order Suessiales; family Symbiodiniaceae; genus Effrenium; species Effrenium voratum. The sequence continues at coordinate 457,771 of CAUJNA010003631.1, forward strand.
CGATCCGGCACGCCGATTCGTTATCCTCCAGCACGTTGATAATAAACGGCTGGGTCTCCTTTCCCTTCCCAATTGCGTGCTGCCAGAGGGTAGCTAACGCCATTCCCTCCTTGGACACTCCATGGTCGAGAGCAACAATCTCTGCTTCAGGAGTTGACTTCGAAACGGAAGTCTGTTTCTTGCTTACTCCAGTGATGGGCATGTAGGTCCTAGGACCCACAAGGCAAATAAGCACTCCCGACGTGCTCTTGGAATCAGTACGATCCCCAGCCAGGTCCGCATCACAGTATGCAACCAACTCAATGAACTCCGGGCTATCGCCCACCCAACCGTACAAATGAAGGTCGAGCGTAGAGTTCACATATGAAATTAACCTGTGGAGCTTGCGATCACACAGATGATTCCACTTCGTGACCCGGCTGGCTAACGCCTGCACGGGACGAATCAGGTCATACCTGCCCATCCGAGCCCCGTAGAGAACTTTCATCAGCACCGCCGCCGCGTCATTTCCGAGACATCCTGGCTGCGCATTGACGGTCTCCATGTCCATCGCCTGGTTGAAGAGCTTGTCAAATTCAGGATTGACGGAATTCTCGTCAAACTCCGGCTTGCTCTCGTCCAGGAACGGAGTTTCAACCTTCTGCAGCTTCTTCGGGTACTTTCCCTGACACAGCTCAATGTATCTATCGACACACGCCTGCATGAAGCTGCTCTCGCTGTACTTGATGAACCTTATCGTGGTTTCCGGCTTGGGGATGTCCTTAGAGAGTAACCCCTCTGGGCCAAACCTCAAGTCGGGTTGCTCCTTATCAGGAGGATTGCCGACCGTCCACGCCAGTCTCGGGTCAAAGTGACCCTTGACCACCTGTTGCGTGAATTCGTGCTCGCAGCCAAGATATCTCTTGAGCTGCCTTGGTTCCTCCATCTTGATGACCTTCGAGATCAGCGCCCATCCTTCGGCGATGTTCTTCGCCGGCCCACTCATCTTGAAGTCATCCACGTACACGACAAGGAAGAGGTCGAGCTCCTCGTGCCTAAACACGCTGGCCCAGTCCTTCACCTTGACGTATCCGACTTTCTTCAGCATTGCCTCGCAGTGCTGTTCCCAAAAGGTACCAGCGTCCGGGTGTCCATATAGTGCGAGCACGAGGACGACGACTGGATCCTTGTATCTGGGATTTCCGCTGCCGTCGAACCACTCAGGTGGCCACTTGTCACGAGGAATCCTCACCCAAGTCTTCTTTCCCTTCAAGCGGGCCTGAGTATACGCAGACTCCCCATCACTCACTTCCAGAAGATTCCCTGGGAGTAACCCGTGAGCATCACCCATCTTACCCGCCGCCATAGTGGCGGGGCAGGAGGTGTTCTCGGAGAACAGGGCCCAATGCCCGATCTCATCACGGACGAAACATCCCTCGAACACGACTCGCCCTTTATACTTGCGATTTGGATCGTCCTCCGGCAGCTCGTGATTCTTCTCGACACAAATGTCGAAAATTCTACCAACATGGATCTTCTCCCCTTCCTTACGTGCCTTGGCCGCAACATCATGCCACTCTTGGACAGTTGACAAGTCCCAGCATCCCTGCGAAGTTAACTTGTCCCACTCCTTCTGAAGAGCGGCCTTAGCCTTGGCATTCCCAGCTTGTTCCTTCTTGTTCACTGGCCTAGCGACACAAGCATACAAGGGAGGAAAGACACCTGAGCTCTTCGGCCGATGAGAAAGGGATATCTCCCCCCTGGGCATAGAGAACTCAAAGGTCTTTCCATCAGATCCAATCGTAGGGGCAGCAGCAGCTATACCAGTGCTTCCGAAACCCGCGGATCCCCTATCGGTTCCCCGCTTGGCTTTCCTAGGGACGATCGACGCGTCTATGAGCATAACACGCTCCAGTACGATCTGCGCAATGCGGTCCGCAGGGTTTACGACGAAGTCCTCATCCCCATGATTAAAGAGGATGACCTTGATCTCTCCGTCGTAGTCGGGATCAATGACCCCACCGCCTACAGCGATCCTGTTCTTCACGGCTAGTCCTGACCTGGGAGCTATCCTAGCATATACCCCAGCGGGCATCTCTATCGAGATTCCGGTGTTGACCAAGCCTGACCCCCCTGCGGGAATACATGCTCCCTCAGAGGCATAGGTATCCAAACCCGCACTCCCCGAAGTAGCCCGCGTCGGGATCTTGGCAGTCTCACTGTTAAGACTAACGTACAAGGTATTCGGCTTCTTCTTCCATCGCTGTTCAACCGGGTCAACCTCGACCGGCATAGCATTCGCGACCTTCTTGAACGTGCCGTTTGGGTACCATGCTCCAACGATTGCTTCGCACATCACACTCGGATAGAGAGCAGTCGTTGGGGTGACCGACCCTTCAATGCGTGCATGAAGGTATCCCTTCTCATGCTTGCATTTCCGACCTGACAGCTCGTCAATGAGCTCCTTGGAGGTCGTCGCAGCCTTCCACTGCTTCCTGATTGGCACGCCGTCCTTATCCTGCATCCCGAAATCACAGCCGTCGAAATCTACGGTCTCGACATCAGGATCAGCAAGAAACCTCTGCATAAACGGTTGCTTCCATCCAAGACAGTGTCTAGGCCACTCGAATGCAACCCTGCCCCCTCCTCGCCTAACGGCTCGGGAGGCCCGCAGGAATGCCGCAAACATTACCTGAGAATTCCTTCTCAGATCATTCAGGTGTGATGCAAACTCAGCACCGTGGATTGAAAGGTTGACGTACTGCCATGTACTCCACGGCCCGCACGGAATTGACGCCCAGAGGTCACACCCAGGATTATCCTCGATGATCTCAATAAGCCGACTAACGTCTTTGGCTTTGGTGATGTCAAATGAGCCAACGTGAACGCGAATCGCATCGCCTCCACACTCCATCATCACTGCGGACAAGCGCGAGTCAGGTTCACACGCAAACTCGATGAGGAGCTTGCGGCCAGGCGCTGGAGCAGCCGGGTCCCTCTCAGGATGTTCGCGGCGTCGTTCTTCCCTTAGGGATAACTCCCGTTCAGTTTGAACATATATCTCCCGAGATCGGGCAGACATCTGCCTCCAACTATCCGCATCAATTGAATTTGGCTTTCCGGTGCCTGCGTATGGCCGCTCACGCCTATCGGCGGATTGGCCATAGTCAATCCTGTCTCCATGCAGCTTATGACCCTTCTTCGGACCTCCGGCGGGTTCGGCTCCTTCTTCCTTCGGCTTGAACCTACCGTGGGGAGCACATCCCTTATCAAACAGGATGGTCACGCCGGTCCAAAATCCACGCGTGAAGTGCCGATGATTGGGAGCATCGTGATGACGATCATCCCTTACCCAATTTCCAACGGCATCAAGCCCCCGCATGTGCGTGACCCTAACGGTGTCAAGCTCCTCATGCGAAGGGCCACCTGGAGGAAGGTCCTCGTTTGTCGTCCCGAAGAACTTCTTCCGCACCTCAACGTGGATGCGATACCACGCGCTGTCCTCGTCGTGCCGCTCCCAGTAATCCGAGACGCATGCGTCACCACTCCCTTGGACAGCCTTGCTCTGAATGGCCCCATCAGACTTGGAAGAGCTACCGCCCCCCTCGTCCGGTTGGTCATCGTCATCATCATCAGGATCATCAAATCGACCTTCATGAAAGTCGAATTCATCCCTGATCTTCTTACTCGACTTAAGGTCGGCCCTTCGGTCAGCTAACGCCTCCCGAATGGTCCGCGTCCTAGCATCATAGGATGCCAACATCGGGAACACGTAGGGCTCCTCAGGGTTCTTCCAGATACGTTTGACCTGGTGTATACTTGGTTTCCTGAGACCCCTTTGGATGTGCTCGAGATCAGCAACGAGATAGTCGCCCTTCCACAGCCCCCCTGGTTCTAATCGATAGCCCAGAAATAGGCCCGGCTTGGAAGATGGGGCGAACTTCGGATCCTCCTCTATCTTGATGAAGTCCCGCTCTTTCTTCTCGGCGGGCAGGGCAGTAGTGACACTTGTCTCTTCGACCTCTACCTCATCATTGGGAACGAAATCCGGTTCGTCGTTGCATTCGGGTTCATACTCCTCGTTCTCATAGATCTCGGCCTCGTCCTCATCGATCTGATCAAAATCACAGTCGAAATGAGTTTCTCCAGTCCATTCGTGGTTACCTCCACGGTTGTTTTCGGCCTGGAGCCAGTTTTCGTCAACAACGAATTCGGTCGACCCGTCAAGATAGTTGAGGACTGTGCTCCGTCTCCTGCCAAGGTCTTTGATCTTGACTGGACAGCTCGTCCCTATCGGGATGAAGAGCTCGGTTCGCGCTTCAACGTGGACGCGGGTGAGAACCTTCTCGTCTTCATTTGCGATCCAGTGGTCTCCTCCTTCATCAACGTCCTCTGAGTCGATCTTTCCAGCATGTCTGAAGTCGTTTTGGGCGTTTTGAACCCCCCCCTTTCTATCCCTGCGAATCTTGGGAGCAATGGGGTAGAAGTCGACCAGACAACCAAACGGCAAAATGACTCCTCTGAAGTTCCCGTCACCGTGGCGTCGCATCCACGGTGATCCCTCACCGCGATTTTCAATATTCCTTGCCATGGAAAAATGCCTAACGGCAAATGGCCACCATCGAGGTTCAAATCCAGCTTGACGCAGGAGCACACGTGCCCCATGAAGAACAAGCTTAACCTTGTTCTCGATCAGGCCATTGGTCTTGGGCATGCCCGGTGTAGAAAGCCGGTGCACTGCTCCAAGCGTAGTGACAGCATTCTTGAGCTCTGGGGCCTGGTCGCTGTACACTAACTTCAGAGTTTGCCCCCCTGCAAATCTGCGAAATGCCTCCAGCGTATTGCTACGGGACCTGGATTGCACAGGAAGGACTTCGAGGTAGTCAGTGGCGAGGTCATAGAACACTATCGCGTCTGCTTCGCCATGAAAGCCTCGATCCTTCAATCCTCGCAACACCATCGTGTCAGCAGTGGTTAGGTCACCGAAACTTACCACATCATGCGCAGCAGCACCACCTTTGCGGCGAAGCTTGACATTTTCCATTTTCGCACGTTGGCAGTGCGGGCAATAGGGGTTCTTCGGGAGATGCGTAAGCATATGGCGAAGCGTCTTAGCATCTGCCCGCCATTCAGCCTCGGTGCGGAGTCCGGAGAGAAAGTTTATCTCGACAATGTCATCATTGTCCCCTTCTCCTGGACCAGGAAAGGATGGTGGGCGGCTATCGCCTTCACCCCCCTGTTCTACCTTTCCGGGAAGAGCAACGGTCTCGCACTTGACCTGAAACCACGTTTCACCCGTCCAAGGGACATCAGATGCTACCGCATGCTGATCTCTCTCAGATAACTCCCATAGATTATCAACCAGCCCCATTTCGATGAACGACAGTTTTCCTGTAGTTGTCCAATCGATCAACTCCAACGGGACAATCATCATCTGTCGGCACAAACTTTGCCTTACGCGGAAGCCGGTGCTCCTTCACAACATGGCCCGACCGCTCAGTGCGCCAGGTGTCCTGGAGCTCACTCTTGGCCGTGAGTTCAGACCTACACGGCGGGACCTCGCTGGCTTCAAGCCCTTTATACGCCGCACCGGGGGCAGGCATAGCAGGAATTGGTTCAGCATCATCAAGAGTGGGAGAAACGAACTGAGTGTCACCATGAGGAAGATATGGCACATTGTTGATGACGTCCAATGTCACCGTACGGCCCGAAGGACACGTGAGAGTAGGCTTGCAACCTGCAGTCCATACAAACGAATATCCCATGTCCATACAGCGTTTTCCAACGGATATAGTGGATGGAGTGGACTCAAGGACGTGTGCCTCAATCACCTCATCCAGGTTGCCGACGTCAGCATCAACACGACCAGCGGTGCGAGTCGCCCCGTTAGCAGTGTGCAGCGCGTGAGTGTGCCCGCCTTTGGCAATCAGGGTCCTATCGGGTCCTTGCAAATCACCAAGACCGACCAGATCCATTGGGCAACCAGTATCTACCAGCCACCTCACCCCGCCGTATCCAACAGGTGCAGCAACCTTCTGAGTGTACTTCGGCTTCCGAACAACTCGATGTCCCCGCACATCCCCAGGGTTGGTGTCGATGTCCTCGTCATTGTCCAAGAGCACTTGGGCGTGAACAGCCGCTGCTCTTATCAGAGGACTTTGAACCTCCCTAGCAATTCTCTTGCGTGACGGAAACTTAATCGCATTCGGATGGCTGTACCCAGCCTCTCGGCAACGATTCACGATCCTGCCCGTATTGTCATTCTCAATTGAGACAACAAACACATCAGGGAGATCGGGAATCTTGACCCTGAGAGGCTCCTTACCGGGACCCTTCGGGAAGTACTTGTTCCTCCAGGACAGTACAACCTCCGCATCGTCGCAGTACCAAAAAATTGTCTTGGTATCACTTCGCCTTGGGAGTCTCCTGAACAAGGTCGCTCGGCGATCACAGAAGTTCACCCCGATATCCTCGATCACGGTCCCATTCGCGTCAACGGTCCTTCTCCAAATGACTTGGTCCCACTTAGGACCTCCACCAGTAGTACCGGAGAAGAACAGCGCGTCTCGCTCGCTTTTCTCCCAACGGCTAACGCAAGAAGGGAGGCAAACCCGGTGCAGACCCACCGGTAGCTGGGGCAACAGCCCACATAGCTGGACACGCCACAACAACACGGTTGGCCTCAGGGTAACGGCCCGCCCCGCCTAAAAATCCGTCAATCCTTGAGCGGGGCAGACGCCTCGCCTCCCTATCGGGAGGACTGGGCGTGGGCGATCTAGGGGTATCCCCCTCTTCATCCTCAACAACCGGACCAGCAGTAGTACGAGGCGTGATGGGCTTCGTACCAGGTGGTGGCTTCTGATGGAGGTACTTGCACGGCTGAGCTGTGCACTTTCCATACATCCAGTCGTAGCAGTATCCAAAGTACATTGGCCTGTCCCTAACGGGCCTATCGCCAGTCCTTGGGGTAGAGGGTGCGGCAGGATTCCTCGGGCTCTTATCGTGCTCGAACCTGCAGTCTCGGCCATGTTGACATTTACCTGTCTTGGCATACTCCCAGCAGGATCGGTCAGCAGGCCCGGCAGGGGACTGTCGTCTTGGCGACTTGGGAGACGGCGTGCGCTTGTCCCTCTGACTGCCTCTTCCAGGAGAAGCTCTGTCCCTCTGACTGCTCCTCCCGGGCGAAGATGACCTTGGCTTCCCGTCGGGTTTCCCATCCCTTCCGGACCTAACGGACCTTGAAGGGCTGGGATCACTCTTCCTGGCAAGTGGGTCGTACCGCCGCACAACACCAGGAGCACCAGGATGCCGATCCCTCTCACGGGATTGAGAACCTGATCGTGACCTCTGCTCATGAAAGGTCTGGTACATCTGAAGCGTGTTCTGGCGCTTCTGCCATCGTTCGACACAGTCCTGACAAGCCTTATAAAGCCACGCAAATGACCTAACGGTCACATCGCGATCCCACCTCTCAATGTCAGGCCGCATACAGCGTAGATGACGAACGTTCTCAATGAACACAGCCAATAGTACCCCATCATCGATCTTCTTCCTAATCCCAGAAATGAGATTGTCCCAGGTGCTCAGATAACTCCGGAGCCTAGCTTCATCATCGGAGTGACCTGTCTGCCGGCACTTGAGACTAGTCAACTCGGCAATCTTGAAGGTCTGGTCGTCTTCGACCCCAGTCTGCAGGTGGTTCAGCAGAAGCTTCAAGATCTGTCTCCCTTTGATATGCTGGGGAGGATTCATATTCTGAGCGGCTTCGGTCAGGCGGTTCATCTTGTCCCTAACTGCCCTCGTCTTGATGCACTCCCTGATAGCACTCGTGAAGTTGGAATCCAAAATCGGGTACTTGCAGGGTCCACCAAGAGCATCATAGTCAAGCCTCTCAGTCTCTGAAATCCACGCTAACGCGTAGTCAGAGTCAAAGCTGAAAGCATTCCTGACCCTTTCCTTTATCTCGGAAAGCCACTCACGCAGCTTATCAGCTCGGCTCAGCAGGCAGCACGATCGTGTTGCACTTATGGAACCGATCCTTATCGACAACGGTGGAAATCAGAGCCCCTATCGGGGTACATGAGGTAATCCTGCAACTTTCACATAGTCTAGCAGGCATAGGGCAGCAAACTTCACACGCCCTCATTCCACAACCAACGCAAGGAACAAGAGGGAAACCAGGCTCAGGGATCCTGCTACACTTAGTGCACCTGTCCCGTCCATCATCTCCCCTCAAGGCTTCAGGGAGAAGACCACCATCTCCCTGCCTACCGGCCCCATTTACGCTGTAGCCAAGGCTAAGACCTGGCCCAAGGTTACCACCGCTCGCAACACTTGAGGGGTAACCTGTAGCATCGCTGGGCTGACTAACGCCAGCGCCAACCCCTTGGTGGCTAACGCCACCTCCGTAGGGAGGACCATAGAAACTGGAACCACACTGATTGTTCCCAGTTCCATGAGTATCAGCAGCACTACCATGGAACCCGGGTGCTCCACCAGGGTAACCCCCGGTAGGAGCCCCTCCACTCGGCCCTCCAGAAGGTCCAGCGGAACCTTGGCCTCCGCCAAGATGTCCAGGACCGGGTGGTGGAAACGAGGCATGTCCATGACCACCACTTCCGCTCCCACCTTGACCGGGTGGTCCGTCTTGCCCACCTCCTCCCCCAGGAGGAGGAGGAGGAGGAGGCGGCCCAGCGTTAGCACGTTCATGCCGAATATTGCAGCGCGCACATCGCTCTAGGCCGTCATTTCCAAAATAGCTGTGATCCTCACAAACGTGGTTCCCACAATCCGTGCAGAAATACATAGAGACCTCCTGGGCATTCTTGCGACATGCCCAACACTTCATTTTCAAGAACTGACAATTGCAACAGTCCCCGTCGTCACCCCGGCAAAGCCTACAAAACTCACGATTGCACGTAGCACACGAGAATTCAGCGTCCGGGTGCCTACGGTCGTTGGGATTATCGAGGGCACAAATCTTTGGCGCATCTGGGCCACCGGTGCCGGGAGCTCCTCTTGCGGCCGGCGCCGAGGCCTGTCCACGATCCGACGGAGCTCCAGGGGTCCTCCACCTATCGCCGGGACTCTGGACGTCTGCACTAGCTCTACTCCCGGGAGTCCTCCAGTCATCACCGGGACTCTGGATGTCGGCATGGGCCCTATTACCCCTACCACCTCCCGGATGACGGCCTGGGTTCGGAGAGACGTTCCCTCTATCGCGGATCGGCCTATCCAGACTCGGAGAGATGCTCCCGCTATCGCGGATCGGCCTCTCCACCCTTGATTGCCGACTTCGGACCTCAGACCCCCTATCGGGAACGGCAGCAGGCCTCGGGCTCCTATTCCTACCCACATCCCTATTGGGAGAAACAGAAATGTCCCCCCTTGCGCGCGCGCGGGGACCATCCCTCGCACGCCCTGGCGGTGAATGCGACCTGTCAGGCAACCCCCGAGCCCTCCTGCTTCTGCTGTCGGCCCTCTCCCTATCGGGATTTATGGGATGCCTGTCTGCACGAGAAGGATCGACCCTACCGGGCACACCTGGCAAAGCGTGATCAACCAAATCAACACCTCCGCCCGGTCTCACCGGAAGGCCAGTACCCTGACCATTACCTTCTCCGGGAGTGGGCGTCGGAGACCTGATTCTGTGTCCTTGCCCCGCGAAGGCGTCGTACCCGACGTTCCGTCTCTCTCTAGGCTGCGGGGGATTTGCCTGATCGTCTCGGGCACCCAGAATAATGACAGCAGCCTCATCAACATGACCTTCGATTTCAAAGAGCTGAGCCATGATCCTGTTGTTCATTCCATGAAGGGTACGCATGTTACTCTCAACAGTGCTGATCCTCCGCATAGCGCCCTCAAGCGTACTCCTGAATGAGTCAATTTCACGCCTAACGGCAGACCGTGCTTGATCACTATTCGCAGGGAGACTACGGATCTGCCTTCTGATGTCATCAAGAACTTGATTCAGAATTCCCGAACTCGCTTCGTGCTGCTCAACACGGGATCTCAAGGTTTCAAACCTTGCAAGGACATCGTCATGGTCCCCATGGTGGCGTTGAACTCCACGAGATAGATCCTGGACCTTTCGATTGACTTCGTCAATTGCTTCATGCCAGTCCTGCGGGGATACGGGCCCTGATGATCTATCGATCGCCTGTGAACCCCTTCCACTTTGCAGCCTCGACATCCGATTAGCAAGAAGGGTTTGCTCCTCATTAATACCACCAATGGATTCGGAGGCCCACTTAGCAAATTTCTCGTGTTCAAGGAGAGCCTTCTCGATCTTCAGGTTTAACTCCCTGAAATTCGCGTTCACCACACTGCTACTGGCCCTATCGGACAGTTGCGCAACAGGATTCAAACTCCATTCACCTGCTGGCGTCCGAATCCCGACGGTTTCTGGCCGGTCATTAAGGACATGCTTTTTATGCCTTTTTTTGTGTGCTTTTTTTTGGACCGAACACCTTGTTTTTTCGCGTGCGCGTTCTTTGTCAAAACAATCTGTTTTTCGGAAGTGTTTTTTGGCCGAAAATCTTGGGGAGGGAGGGGGGCCTTGATGTTTGGACAATCCGGTGACTCAGAGAGTTGTTTCTGCTATGTCAGCTGGTAGTGAAACTTGGCGCACGTGCTGCCATGGACATTTACGGGGGTGACGCTGACGAGCTCGCGCATTGCGTGGCGCTGCATGTCATTGAAATGAAGATTGACGACGAGATTATTGTCAGGAAATGCAGCCGGGTCCTGCGGTTGATCATGGAAAGAACTGGGCGAAGAGCCGCGATGTTTCCTTTCGCAGTCGTTCTTGCTGGTATGGAGCGCGCGCTGATTTCGCCATTGCCTTCTGATGATATGGCCAGGGAGCCTCTTGTGCGGGATTTGTGCTCTCCAGGCTCTCCAGGACCAACGCAACTTCCACGCGTCACTGCTGAAGAGCGGGCCTTTGTGGAAGAGTCGACCCAGGTTCTGCACTTCTTGAACGAACTGGCCGACATTGACTCTTACACCATTGGAGATGCTGTTGGACGATGCTTGTTTGACTTTGCGTGAGCTTGTTTACCCTTGAACTCTGACTGAACTTGCATCTAGAAAAGGCTGCGGAAACACAGCCTTTCCCCTGAGAGCCCGGCTCAGCTTAGGTTTTTGCTTTGCCTGAGAAGTTTGGCAACTCCTGAGTTTTACAAAGCACAAGGAAAAGCGTGTCTGTTTTGCTGCCAGCGTTGCGTGCGGCTCAGTGAGTTTTCGCCCGCCGCCCGCCCATTCGGTTCAACTGGCTCAGCTTCGGTTCGGCTTCAACTCGTTGAAATGTCCAGCTTTGCAACCAAAGCTGGCGAAGCCATGGCATCCAGGTACTTGGAGGAGGGCTCAGCTGGCATTGTGCGGGGGGATTGCCTATACAAGTTGGCGGAAGACATCCAACGAATCACTTGCGGGCAACCAGACAAGATCCCTTTCTCGATGCTCATCAAGGTCTGCGAGACTCTGGGCCCTCTGTACAAAGACAACCGGATGAACTCCAAGATCATCAGCAAGTGCTGCGCCACATGCACTGTGCTTGAACACTTTTTTTGTCACAAGACACCGGTGACTGATGTGCGCTACAAGGACGTCTTGTGGATGTTTGATGAGTACGAGATGCTGCGGCCGATGAAGGGGAAGCTGAACAAGGTTAAGCTTGACGAGCTGCGCACTCTCCATGACCAAATGTTGCAGGTGAGCGAGGCCCTGGATGTGTGGGGCGGTCTTGCCGCTGGCCACGACGCAGAGTGTGTGTTTCTGGCCATACTCTGGCCAGTCCATGTCCTGATACAGGACTTGCAGCCGGTGCTTCGAGAGTTCACATACGAACACACTGCGGCAACACAGTGAGTGTTTGGGCTGAGCTTGAGGGGCTGCTGCAGCCTGAGAAACGATGTGTTTGCTGCCGCATGCTTGTTTGCAGGCAAGAAAAATAGCACCTGGGGCAATATTTGTCAATTTGAGATGCTTTTTGCGCAATTTACTTTGCAGCGCTCTGGTCCAAACTGGCCTTTTTTTAGGGGAGCCAGGATGGAACAGTCACCTGCGTTGCGCGCCATGACCGAGGCTGGGGCTCGACGACGGAAGATCGAGGCATTGAAAACGCAAATGGAACACCTAAAGGAAGAGTTGCAGATGGTGGTAGCTGTTGAGATCCTGATGAGGCAGGAGTACCACAATCTGGATTCGGCGCTGGACCTCATCGAGGAGTTCCAAAACACGCGCAATGGCAGGCAGCAGCTGTTTATTGATTCTGAGAGGGGCAGAGACTTTTCAGGTTGAGTCTATGCGCAGGATGTCGCTCCGCATGTGGCAGACGGCAATTACGACGGTCATCGATCACAAATTGTGGCAAAGCACGCAGGAGCTGGAGAAGTTAGAGTCTGAATTGCGCCGGCGATAGATGTCCCATGTTTATACTGCCGGAGTTCCACGCAGCGCTGCTGCCGCGAAAACCAACTGTGTGCCCGCAGTTGGTTCTTGTTAATGGCCAACACCTCTGCAAATTCCAACAGTAGCTTAGTCTTGACTTTACACGTTTCGGGCGCAAGGTCGGAACAAGAAAAAGACCCTCTTACGCAAGGCTAATGGTGGTAGAGCTGCAGTCTTCGATTCGTGCCTGTGTTTGCTCGGGCGCGCCTGTGAACAGTTTGAAACATGTGTCAGGGATGCTGTGTTCATGTCGTGATGGTTGAATTGCCCGCCGCAGCTGTTAAGGAACATCTGGAACATCTGCGGAAACGCAGCTGTCAGTCAGACAATGCCGTGGAATTCTGACTGGCAGGCCGTGTGCGATGTCTGCGGATGGAAATGCAAGACCCCGTTGTTCAAGAAGAAGGCCTTCAAAGACAGCGGTGTGATGGTTTGCGGTTGGAACTTTGAGGTGATTTGCTGCGTGTGCCTGCTGGAGGGAAAGGCTGAGGCTGGCCTGCAGCACAGCTGGCGCTACACCAGGGATGAGGCCTTCAAAGTTCGGTCCGAAAATTGCGAACCGCCGATGTGTACTAACTGGGTGGGCGCCGTGTATGATCGCTTGCCGCCATCATCGCAGGCATCCTCGGCGTGGACCAGCACCTCCCCGCCGCCGCCGTGGCTGAGTCCGCCGCCGCTCCCGCCCGAGGAAGTGCTTAAGGATATCTTGGACGAGCTGACAGGGGTGCAAGGCCGTGTCAACAAGATAGAGATGATGATTATTAAGCTGCTGAATCAGAAGAATGAGTCCAAGGAGACAATCAAGCATTGCTAGACACAGACAGCCCAAGGAGACAGTCTTCGATCATCGCTAGACGCAAACTGCGGCCACGCAGTCTTGCCAGTGTTTCACTTGAATTGCTGCCGCAACAGTCTCTTCGCACATTTTGCAGCCAGAAAAAAAACGCAGCGCAATGCTTTGTCAATCCATGAGCAAGGGCCCGCCCTGGGTTGGCAGTGCAGCTCTTCGAGTAGGGTATGCAGGCATCTGGTAACACTGCACGACTTTGTTTTTTTCGGTTGTGTTGTCGTTGGCGACAGCAGGAATTGCCCTTCGCCTCTTCAACATAAAGCTTCCGCAACTCCATGCGCACCACATTGTTGACAAAACTGCATCTAGAACCAGCTCTGCACCCGCAGTTGAACAGTTGCTGTCGAATGATCTATTTGTTGGAGCTCCTTGCCTTGGTTGTTCAAACTTACTTACTCAGGCTGCTAGTGGGAAAAAACAGCTCTCAAATGTTGTTGCCGTTCAGTGATCATGAAACACAACTGCATCTCACACTGCTTGCGCGCCAGCCTTGGCTTCAAGCAAGGGCAAGGCAGATTGAAGACTGCTTTGGCAACACAGCAGGACATGCCGCGACATTCCGACGAGTATGGCTGTGTGGCGCTATACTTGTTCATGAATGTCAATTTCGACTGGCATGTCTTGGCGCACCGAAGGTGCAGCGGGTTTCTTGCTACACCTGCTGGAAGCATAGTTCCAGCAGATCTTGTCTACAGGCATGGTGGAAACTGGCAGGAAGATGCGGCCAAGAATGCCGCCTTATAAGGGAACTGGTAGAAGAGGCTGGGTTGCAGCTGGACTCCAGCGTCGCGGGCGACTTTTTCACGCTGGCAAAAGACACGACGCTGATAAACCAGAAATTTCAGGACAGGTTTGGGAAAGTGCATGGGGTTGGGGCGTGTGAAAAGCTGCATGTCCCTGTACGTTTGTTCTAACTATTGCAAACACTGTTCAAGCAATGCCCCTGCAGGAAGGCAAGCGGAGAAACGTAAACCACATCAATTTCGGCTTCGTCTTGCCGTCATTCTTTCACGATACACTAGAGGTCCATGGCCCTCAACGCATTGGCAAACCCGAGCTCCTGCCACACGGGATGGCCAATGTGGATGGGGTCTCAACAAAGCCGCTCGACCAGAATTCCGGGCACAAGTGGGTGAAGGTCAATACGATGCTGAGTCATCGCGACCTCTATGACCTTTGCAGGACTCCGCTTGCAGACTTCCTGGACAGAGTGAACCAAGCCGCTGTGGCAACGCAGCGGCCATCGCACAGGGCACTGGAAAGCATTGAACGACTGCCGCTGAAGTCGGTCCTCATCGCGAGCGAGATGCTGGCGAATCTCCTGAAGCTGTCGCATGTGGCTGGCACAAAGTCATTGGAGTTGGCCACTCCATTGGTGCAAGCCCCGTATGATGTCCTGAGGAACAACATCGGGAGATTGACCCAGCGTTCAAAGTGGGAAAAACACGGGAGGAGCCAGAGCAACCACCCCCTTGCAAAGGACCCAGCATTGGTGGAGATGATGGTGCGGCACTGGGCGCACGTCCACGGAGTCTGCGACTCTCTGGGCCAATGCCGCCATTTCCCCCAGGAGACCTCCAAAAGTTCTGGCCACATCGAATTCGATTACTTGCAGTCGGACAGACAGCACTCTGCGCAGCGGCAGCGTCGTATTCAAGACATCTGCGGAAACGCAGATGGCATCCACTTGCACTCGGTGGTTCACGGCACCTACTGGGAATGTGCCCCGGCAATCCTGAGACAGGGAAAGCTGACTGCGTCAGATAACGACGCCGGGCTGGGGGCACGCGAGTATCACGGCCGAGGAGGCCGTGGAGTCGGAGTGCGCCTTGCCACGAAATTTGTGTTTGGTAATGATTCCTGAATGTTTAGTCCTTGGTTGTTGTAGTCTTGCCTGTTCGTGCCTTGCCGACCTTGTGCGCCAAGGTACACAGCAGAAGACTGGGAGCACGTCTTCGACCACTACGCGTGGAAGACAAATGTCTTCGGCAACAATGACTTCTACGCTTTGGGCTTCCAGCTTCTGGGCCACACCCCCAGGACGATTTTTAACATGCATCGTGGCACTGAATTGGTGTGGAATGCGGAGGATCTCGCGATAGTGAAGGTGATCGTGAGGTATAACATGCGGGTCCAGCAGGGCGAGGCGTGCTCGCGGACTTTCCAGCCGCAATGCCGCCTGCTGCCGAAAGAGTTGCAGGGGCGCCACGTGGAGGTGCCCGTATACGAAAAGATTGCAGCAAGCAGGTGGCACGACTGTGCCCACACCCCACACTGGGAAGAAGACTCTGTCCCACGCAAGGACTTGTTCTTTCAAATGGACTATGACAAGGTGAAGAATCTCACACCCTTGAGCTGCTGCTTCCCCTGGGCTCCTCAGCCCACCAACGTGACGGCAAGAGCTGCTGCGTTCACCGCTTGCCGGTCACGCAGCCCGCGAGGCGGGTCGTCAAGCAGCCTTGCGCCGACGCCAACTGTGGTGCCGAGCATGGAGCAGGAAACTCCACCTCTGCAGCCGGAGGAGCCCACTGTCACTCAGCTGCCGGAGGAGGAGTGCCAGCAGGAGCCGGCAAGCCCAACTCCGTTTTTGCCCATGCCAAAATCAGCTGCGGCGACGCAGCTTGACACTGAGCAGGAAGAAGTTCCGGCCTGGGTCAACTGTTCACCAACGTCGCCGGCTGACGACATGCAGGAGGATGATGATGACGATGGGCTGCAGCAACAACTCCAGCGTGCGGAGCACCTGACAATGACCCTTGAGCGTGTCAATGTTCGTGATTCTGACTCTGAGCTGAGCGGAATCTCAGATGAGGATGATGAGGCTGAGGAGGAGCCGGATGACAAAATGTCACAGAAGGACGAGGACCAAGATGAGCACCAGGACCAAGATGAGTGGCGGTGGATGCCGCTTGAGTCAGGTCGATGGCAAGGAGCACAATTGCTGCGATTGGAGAGGCAGTGGCAGGACGCCGGGTTCCCAAAGCTTGGCACTGAGGCAGGCGATTGGTTCCACGCACAAATTATAGCAGCGGAGACGGCCTATGTCACTGCGACAGGCATCTATGACAACATGCCTGACCCGGATGGTGGAATTGCGGCGGGGCTATCCAGGACTCGACAGCAGAAGACGCGGTCGCGCGTGAGAACAAGGTTCAAGAGATCCCGAGTGATTGGGCCGCCCTTCAGAACTCGGGGAAGCATGAAAGCGACTAAGAGACTCGCGCCGGTGCACAGGATGCACTCTAGCGGCACCTATACATATACACAATGGGTCGCTGCTGGATACATTGCCGCGCAGTTCCGCCGGCTGCCACGGGCGCCAAAATTCCCCACGGGCCAACGCTGGTACAATTACCGGGACAATGGCTGAAAGTGACCTTCAACGACGGCATTGAGTGGTGGACTGATGATCCCTGCACAAAGCAGGCGCTCGCTGACGTAAAGGACTGGTTCCTGGGCCTCGAAAAGGTCAAAAACTGAACTGCGTCGCCGCAGTCAGGTTTTTGGACTCATTGCTTGCGAAGCCTGACGGCTTCGGAAGCGGTCGCACTTCAAGCACACAGTCCCGCAGAGGTAAAAAGGGCTCGTCCGTTTTGCCTGAGTGTTTCTGTCGTGGCACAGTTCATGTTGCGGCATCGTTAATCGTTGATCACGCCTGTCGAAACATGCTCAAGTTGTACGGCAGCTGCTGCACCGACTGCGGCAACGCAGTTAGGATGGCGCCATGCCTTCTTCCAAATGCGTGATTAAGTGGGGAAGACTGTTCAAGTGGGCAAAACTGACTGAGTCGAATGTGCAGTGCCGGTACTGCAAGTGCTTCAGCCGCTCAGTGGAAGGATTGCGAACAACGCAATTGAAACAACATGAGCGTGGAGTACTGCATCGGTTCCGACGAGCGACAGCGCTTGGCTGCAGCCCAAATCTTCCAGGCACCCCGTCAATGGACACCTTTCTGGGTGTTGTGGAGCGCCGCTTGAAAGGAGAATCGCTTCGAAAATCTCCTCTTGGCCGCTACAAGGAAAAGAACATTTCATGGTGCTTGAATGAGGCTGGACATGGAGCGGAAGAAACTTGGGAAGTGCCAGGTAGCTCTGATTTCGCAAGATGCGCAAGGGCCGATGCTTTCTGTCAGATTTGCCTGTGTGTCAAACCGCGGTGTGAAACCGCAGCGCGGTCAACTTGAACTGCATCAAGGCCTCTTGGGGCTCTTCCACGGCCAAATTTGCGGCGCCCGAAGGATTGCCAGGACAACGCTGCGAGTTGCAAAAACTATGTTTCAGGCTAGAAGAAAACCTGTCTGGGTGGTGCGGGAAGGCGCCGACATTTTACAAAAAGGCTTGGCAGCATTTTCGCAGAAGGGTGGAACCTAGGCGGCAAAGCTTTGCTTGCTCCATGTTTCAAAACAAAATGCTTCTCCCTGACGCTGTCGCTGCTGAGGAAATGTTTGCTTCGGATGCGGCCGCTGATGAACTGAGAGCCGGCCGTTTACTCTCACTTCGGGACCACTTTCCTGCCGAGACTTTTCCAGCTATGAAGATTCGACTGCGCGACAGCGCGCGTGCTGTCCAGCGGCAACTCAGCGCAGTCCTCACGTGTTGCATTCCCAGTAAACAACCCTGCGCGGAACGGACAACTAACAGACAGATGCCTTGCTGGCTAAGGTTTGCAAAGAAATGGCATCTTGACGAGACGCTTCAGGAATACATGCAGCAATTCATATCTGGAAAGGAGTCTATGACTGCGCTGATTTGGCATTCGACAGATTTGAAGGTGATGTTTGCGAAGCATGTTGCTAGGCTCAAAAGTGGACATGTTTTAACACACATGCCGCAAGTGTGGCCATAGTGTCTCGTCGCGATAAGGTTCGGCACATGGACGCCGAATTTCTGCGTCACAGTGGCATGAGAGACTTGCAGTCGGCCAAGCATCGTCATTCTTCTCTGCAGAAGCCGATGGGGCGATTTATCCTTCTTGCGGATGCGTTCTTGGCCACAGCTCACGAGAGACTTAGTAGGCATCAGGCTTGCTTGAGTATGTCGCCATTTCAAAGAAAAACTGTGTTGCAAATCTAAGGATAATGCGAGTAAAGACCAACGCGAAACCCCGAAGGGTTGCCAAGAAGTTCCTGGAGTCTATATCCACAGAGGTGTACCTGCAAATGGCTATGATGGCTGACGCTGCTGATGAGGAGATCAGAATTTTACGCAGATTTGACAAGAGCCAGTTGGACATGAGTGCAGCGCAAACCTGCTTGACAACCTTTGCTCAAAGGCTGCATGTGCTCTTCGTGCAGAAAACAGCCACCTCCAGTGGTTACACACAGCACGCTTCTAGTCAGCACTGAGTCGCGAAGCCCGTGATAAGTTTTCAGAGCTTCAAAGACTTGATCTGACTGCCAGGTGCTGAAGTGGCTGGAAAGACCTCGTTTGATTCAACTGGGCGCTGGGCACAGGAGTGTGGGAGGCAGCGTTTTGCCGATCGTTTTCAACAGGTGCTTTGCAAGGATGGCTGCATGGCTCGCCCTTGTCTCGCAGACCATCAAGACAGAGTTTCCTGATTTTGAACTGATCCACAACTTGTCAGCCTTTTCGCTCAGCGGCCCCCAAAAGAGCGCTGCGGAAACACAGCGCTGTCTTCTGCGGCTCTCCCAGATGTTCGACGCGAACTCTAAGCGGCTCTATGAACAGTTCCAAGACTTAAAGCCTACTGCCCAACGCCACCGACCGGTTCTGAGTTTGTTTAACGGTGCATATTGCTTGTCCTGCTTTGCTTGTCGCTTTCCAATGCTCTGCCCAGGAAAACAACTGTCCAAGTCGGAAGAGTTGGGTGATTTGCAAGCCTGGACCTTGGCAGAGTCAAGTGTCAGCGGCCGCTGCCCGGACATGTCTAAAACACTTGCCCGTGTCTTGCTGGCATCGGCGGCTGGAATTGCGCAGAGCGAGCGTGACTTTGCAGATATCAAGTACCACACTGCACGCGACAGGGCTTTCTTAGGCCCTTACTTCAAGGCGTTCGAGAGGCGGCTTCGCCAGTGGGACAAGAACAGTCTTCGTGGTGCAGTTGCTATGCTTGCCCAAAAGATTTGGCAGGAAGGCTACGGCTCTGAAAGATCATCTGGGTCCGCTCGCAAACCTAAGTTTGTTTCCGGTCTTCGACTAGAAGCAAGCCGGCAGGACGCTTGGCGGCACATCGCTTTTTTTAACTTGCCGGAGTTCGCTTTGCACACCTTGCCGGCCAAGGCACGAACAAGAAATCCTGTTTCGGAAGCCGCGTGGATAGCTCGACGCCGGAAGAGTGTGAAGCGATGCATAAAGCTGAACGATGCCCCTCGGGACATGCTGCGGCTGAGCAAAAGTTCCCGCAAGGCAGCTGGAAATGCAATTTCCACCAAGCACGAGGAAGCGACCAAAAAGT
Source organism: Effrenium voratum (assembly GCA_963377175.1). Taxonomy (NCBI): domain Eukaryota; class Dinophyceae; order Suessiales; family Symbiodiniaceae; genus Effrenium; species Effrenium voratum. Next base: position 477,467 of record CAUJNA010003631.1, read on the forward strand.
TGTCGGAGCTGAAGAAAAGACGGTGCTTTCAAGCTCAGCAAGACGACCTGCTGCTGCGGCAAGAGCAGCTTCGTCCAGCAGAGCACAGCCAATTCTTGGAGCGTAGGAGGAAAGCTGACCACCAAGCTCAGCTCGAAAGCTCGCTGCGGAAACGCAGGCGGAGTCAGCCTGAACTTCCAGCTCTGGCCAATATGCGCCTTGGCGTTTGAATTTGCTTTTGCGCCTTTGTTCTTGCAAGTTTTCTTAGGCGATTGCTCGTGAAAGAGGAGGCAGCCTCTACTGACTTGCACCAGAAACTCCACTCTTTGGGTGCCCTGGTGGTCAATGATTATCTCTTGGCTGAAGGCGTTGTGGTGAACAATGTCGCAAAACCTGGCTCTCGAGCTTCAGGGCTAATGCGACTCTCTGGTGGTCTTATCGTAAGCCAAGCTGCGATCAAGACCGGGTTTGGGCCTTGGGTTAAATACAAAGGGCCAGCCAAGGGCACCCGAAGACATGAGCTCATTACGCCATCATTTCGCAAACGTCATCCGCGATTCGCTGTCTTGGCACAAACACGCATGCAAGAGCTCAACTGGAAAGTGTACGTGCGGGCCTTGGCTGGCTGTGGCACACTTGTCGTCCTGTCCGTGTTTTGTTTGCCTTGTTTGGAGCGGCGCGCCCCTGGTAACAGAACTGAGGACAAGGCTGCCACCTGGGTGAACGCAGCCAAAGCTGCCAAGACCAAGAAGAACTATGTGAGTGTAGGACTTGTGCAGGAAAAGTCCGTGCTGACATCCACAAAGATGTTCAACGCCCATACATTTGTACAGTGGGGAGCTCTTGGGGCAATAGAGCGATTCTGCCTGGGTCACAGCCGCCCATGACGAGCATTGGTCGCTGCACAGAATCTGCAGACTGGGGAAGAGGGCTGCCACTGCCTCGCGTCATAACAGAGAGAAACACGTCTATGCGATGGCTCGCTGTCTGATGACGGAAAGTGCTTCTTGAAGCGCTGGGAGTTAAACAGTGTACAAGCCGTGGGGGGGTGGGGGGAACCTTGTCCCGGCTGATGCGCGGGTCCGGTCAGCCGAAAAATCCTCCATTTTGTGGGAGTTTTGTTTGAGCGCTTTCTGCCACGCAAGCCTGGTTTTTGGTGTTGCTCCCTGTGTCTGCAAAATGAACAATTCTGATGCATCAGAATTTTGGGCCCCTGCGAGTTCTGATGCACTAGATTTTGGGTCCCTGCGAGTTCTGATGCACTAGATTTCGGGCCCCTGCGAGTTCTGACGCACTAGATTTTTGAGTCTAAGTCGGTTATGCTTTTTCAAACGGGTCCTCGGGCTCTTTTGGGCCCGACAGCCCGAGTGCCGGGGGGTTCCGAACCCCCTGGCACTGCGAGTTCTGATGCATCAGAACTTGCAGTGCCGGGGGTTACCCCATTTTCGAGTCCCAAGTGCCGGGGGGTTCCGAACCCTCTGGCACTCGGGACTCGAAAATGGGGGGGTAACCCCTGGCACTGCGAGTTCTGATGCATCAGAACTTGCAGTGCCAGGGGGTACGGAACCCCCTGGCACTGCGGCTCAAAATCGGGCTGACCTGCTATTTGTTTTGGGGGGTATGTGCAATTAAGCCCCAAGCCGAGACTACTACGTCTTGTTGTCTGTTGTCTGGTGTGCTCATGTGTTCTGTCTGCCCGTCAAGCCGTTTCACGCTTTGCCCCGCAGCCAGCTTTCCTCCAGTTGCTTCTTCAGCTGACTTGCTGCGTTGCCGCAGAAGTCCGTGAAGCATGGGGAAGACATCCTTGAAGGTGAAGAAAACTGGCATCAAGAAGCCTCCTCGCGTGGAGAAGGTGGAGTCACATTGCCAGCGCAAGTGGCCAATCATGCTTGGGAGCGACTGCAGCGGCATGGGAACTGATGTTGCGGCAGCGAAGCAACTGGGGATTGAGTTCATGGTTCAGTTTGCCACCGATGTGGACCCAGATTGCCGAAAGGTGATTCTTTCCCACAAAAAGGGACCGAGGAGTCTTGGATATGCTCTTGGAAATGTTTGCGAGAAGTGTGACTTGTACACAGCAGGGTTTCCGTGCCAACCATACAGCAGACTGCCAGAACAAGTAGCTGTTTTCAACCGAGTTTGGGTTACTTTCTGTTTTTTTGCACATAGGCCTTTGCTTAGTCTGCTCCTTCCGAGGTACGGCGGGCGTCGGGCAGGGGAAATGCGACCAACGTGATTTATCAAAGGCTGTGGTGGACTACATCTGCCGCATGCAACCGCGTGGATTTGTGCTG
>CAUJNA010003632.1:0-37500 GCA_963377175.1 Effrenium voratum
AGCTGGAAGCCTCCCACCGTGAAGCTGGCCAAGGCCACGGAGCTCTGGCTGTTGGAGCGCACCAGAAAATTGCCTAGCGTGGTGAGCGTGGGCTCCAGCAGCACCTCGCCCAGGGTGGCCAGCGTGACGTCGTCGGCCCCTCCGTCGAGGAACTCGTGCTTCAGCAGCAGGGCCGAGGCCGCCGTGTCCTCCTCCTCCGCCGTGTTGCCGGCCTCCAGGGTTGCGTCCAGGATCTGGAGGCCGTAGACGTCCACCGTTCCTGCCGTCTGGTTGGGCAGGCCCGGCGCCTGGAAGTGCGCCCGGAAGTGCAGCTTTGCAACTCCGTTCGGAGGCGCTGTGAAGTACATCTTGGCCGTGCTCCAGGCGCCCTGGGCCGTACAATGGGTCGTAGACGTTGTCGGCCTCGGACATGTACACCACGAAGTTGGAGGCTGTGCCGAGCCGGTACCGGCAGGCGAAGAGGAGCTCTCGGCCGGGGGCCAAGTTGTAGGTGCGCACGATGTTCCACGGGTTCGCAGCCAGGGTCAGGGTGTAGCCGTCCACGCTCGCTGCGCCAGCGGTGTGCGTGGCCAGGACCACGCTGCAGCCGCTGCTGGGGCGGACCGTCCAGTTTGACAGTGAGACGTCCGTGGGGGCCAGGATCTGCTCGCCGATGGCGGCCACCACCTCGTCGGCCCCTCCGTCGTCCGGAAGGCGCACTGCTATTTGCAGGGCCGAGGCCTGCCTCCGTGACTCCGACTTGGCCCGAAGGAGACCGTCCACTTGTGCGATGGCGTAGTAGCTGAGCAGCGCGGCTGCGATGCTCGAGGCCGTTGCCGTGTCCTGGTCGGCGGCTGAGCGGTACGCCACCAGCGCCGAGGTGATTTGGTTGGTTGTGAACACGTCCTGGTCCGGGCCCGTCCGGTACAGCAGCGCGCCCGTCATGGCGGCCTGCGTCTGCGTGTCCTGCGCGCTCGCCGTGCGGTAGTCTCCCAACAGGGCGTCCACTTGTGAGGAGGTGTAGTAAGCCAGCAGCGCAGCTGTGATGGCCCCGGTCGTCTCCGCGTCCTGCGCTGCCCCTGTGCAACAGCGCGTCCACTTGTGAGGAGGTGTAGTAGGCCAGCAGCGCAGCCGCGAGGGCCGCGTCCGCCGCTGCGACGGAGTAGCAGTCGGCCGTGATGCTCAGCGTGTTGTTGCCGTTGGCCAGCGCAGCAGAGAGAGGAGCCTCCAGATGCAGGTTGCGAACGACGTTGCTTCCGCGAACGAGCTCCCAAGTCGTGAAGCCCGCCCAGGCCGGCGCGTTAACAATTCCGCCTCCGGGAAGCTGCAGGGCGGCGAGCTCCGCGAGGATTGCGTCGAGGGCGCTCTGGAGCGTGGTCTCGCTGGCGGAGAGCGCGGCGTTCGTGGCGTACGAGGCCAGCAGCGTCGCGTTGGCCTTGGCCCCCTGGAGCGCCGTGATGCTGGCGTCACGGCTAGCAAGCTGCGCTGCGACGAAGGCCTCGGTGGCGAGACCCAGCAGGGCATTTGCTATCTTGGTGTCCACCTCCAGTGGAGTGTCCAGCCCGTCCACCGTGGAGAGCAGGGAGGCCAGCGCGCTGGCGTCCGCCTTGCCGAGGAGGGCGGCGTCCAGGGCCGCCGTGGTGACTACGCCCAGGAGGGCCGCCGCTATCTTAGAGTCCACTTCTGAGAGCAGGGCGTAAGCTGTCAGCGCGCTGGCGTCCGCCTTGGAGGCCTGCAGCCCCGCGATGGAGGCGTCTCTGCTTGCGAGCTCGGAGGCCAGCGCTGCGGCGGACACGGCCCCCAGGAGAGCGTTGGCCACCTTGGTGTCTACCTCCAGCGGCGTGATCCTTGCCGCTATGTCTAGGGAGTGCTTGGCCGCCACCGTGGCCAGCGTGGCGTTGTTGGCCGAGGCGATGGATCCGTTCATGGCCGCCGTGGTGCTGTAGTTGGACAGTTTCAGGTCCACGCCGTCCGGGGTGCTCTTCGTGGCCACCACGCCCTCCAGCACGTCGAAGGCCGACTGGTCTGCCTTGTTGGAGAGACCCGTGGTCAGCGAGCTCTGCAGCGCTGCGATGCTGCTTCCGTGCGCGGCCACCTGTCCGTCCGTGGTGGCCGCCGCCGTGGCAAGAGGCGCAATTGCCGGCGCCGCTGCTGTCCAGCTTTGAGGCCAGCTCTGCGGTGACCCGGTCGTCCAGGGACTGGATGGCCGCTGCGTTGTTGCCGGAGGCTGCCGCGTTCACCGCCAGGTCCGTTACTTGCGCGTAGGGCGTCAGAGCCAGGGCCAGCTGCCCTGCGGTGACGTGTGTGCCGTCAGTTACCTCTCCGTTGCCCAGGACCTCCGGGATGTTGCCGGTGACAGGTCCTTCAAACATGTTTACATATGTTTTCGCCGACGCCTTAGTCCAGTGGCTAAGGCGTCGGCCAAGGAACTGAGCGCTTCTTACTCCGCGCGGCTCGATTCCTGCCCGGACGGCGAGCTGGGTACGGGGCTCAACACGTCAACCACTGCACCACTCAAGAAGACTGGAGGGATCCCTAAACCCTAAACCCTAAACCCTAAACCCTAAACCCTAAACACAATTCTAACTTCTAAGTATATATTTAAGAGTTGGTCGATAATGTGTCGGGTCTTCCCGAGGCTTCGTTTTCGGCTCTGTGCGCGCCACGCGCTAAATTTGCGCGCTTTTCCGGCTGGGGCCTTGCGGCCGCAGTTCAGCCGTGGGCGCTCCGGGGCCCCGCCGCGGGGCTGGTGGCCTAGTGGTCTTGCCTCCGTCTCTGAAGCGGGTGGCCCCGGGCTCGGTTCCCCCCTGGCGCGCGGCTTGTTTTGCGTGGCCGCGCCGTCGTTTCGGGCTGCCGGGAGTTTTTTCGTGGCTGCGCCGTGGATTTCTGCTTCCAGCCGCTCGAAATCGTGGGGCTGCTTCTGAAGTCGCTTCTCGCTCAGCCATTGCGCGGCTCTTTCCCTATTACAGTTCATGCTACAAAAATCCACTTTTGAAGCTTTTTCCTGCAAGTCGAGACAAGCAGCTCCGGCCGACGACGTAGTCCGGCGGCACGCGGATTTTCTTCAATGTTCAAATCGCTCGGTCTTTCTGCGCGGCTTCGCGCAGTCGAGACGGCGTTCTTTGATGTCGGCCCAACTTGTCGCCTTTGCTTTTCCTCTGGCGAGGAACTTCGCGACGGGTCGCTTGCCGCTTGTTCCTCATTGCTCGCTGCTTGCTGCCCGCCACCCGCGCGCACGGCTGCTGCTGCTCGCGACCTTTTGCCAGTCGCCGCGCGCGGTTGTTCTTGCCGCATGGCTTCCACCGCACGCCCCCAAGTTCGGTTTTCTAAGTTGCGCCGGCAACTTGTTGAGGCTGGTCCTTGGTTATGGGATCTGGGTGGGTGGGATTAAGATCGAAGCTTTAGATGATCTTTGCTTTGAAAAATCCCACGTCTTGAAGTCTTTGAACCCTAAACCCTAAACCCTAAACCCTAAACCCTAAACCCTAAACCCTAAACCCTAAACCCTAAACCCTAAACCCTAAACCCTAACCCAGGGAGCGCCTGCGCCCAAGAAAGCGCTTGGATATGAGCAGAAGGCTTTTCGAGCCACAAAGCTTCACGACAGAAACGCACTTACAAGGCCAGAAACAGCGCTCACGCTCCGTGTTCACCCCCAGGTCCTGCTCGATGTACTTCTTGACGGGGATCCAGCCATCATCGATGTTGACGCTTGGGCTGAAAACGTAGATCCGCTCAAACACGCCCTTGTACTGCTCCAGGATGAGACTGATGAGCGCCACAGTTTTGCCCGACTTGCTGGGCCCAAGGAAGATGCCCGTGCATGGCACCAGGGGCACCACGGGGTCCGAGGCTTGCTTGCTGGTGTACTCAGGCGTGGGGAAAAGCTTGATCTTCCCCATTCGTCCTTTTGCGTTACGCAAGTTCCGGAAGCCGGCAGCTGAAGTATACGCGCTGGCCTATCTGCGGCTGCCCTAACCCCCAGCAATGCAATCCTGTTGCCGGAGGATTGACGGAGACGCAACCCAAGGCTCACATGCAGCAAATGAGGCCAAGAGAATTCCACCCTTCTGCTCTGAGTTTCCGTTGCGCTTAGAAAGCACTTATCATGCTTTTCGAGCCACAAAGCTCCGCAACAGAAACGCACTTACAAGGCCAGAAACAGCACTTTAAGCCCGGGCAACTTAAACTTCCGAGACGCACAGAATGCGACTAGGACCCGTTTTGCCTGCATATTGAAGCAAGCTGAAAACCCTTGCAGAAGTGCAAGCAGAAGGGCTGTGGCCGCACCGCGCAAAACCACCCAATTTTCGCAGAATCCACATTTGCTGAACGATAACCTCTGAAGATGCGCTGTGAGCGGTTTTAGATTTCACAAATAACAGAGAGAGGCGCGCTGTGCAAGATCCGTCCGGAGACCGCCGCAGAGTCATCGCTTTCTGTGACGGCCTTCTCCGTCGGCGCAGCGCCTTGAGATCTCTGTGTGCCAGAAAGCCTTGGCCAGGCTCCAGTGGTTCAACCTCGATGATGCCAAACCCGAGGAAGCTGAGTCGGCGCGGGAGCTCCAACGCATCTTTGAAAGGCGGAGGCTGACGGAGGCCAGGAGCAGACGGCCGAGGAGCAGCCGGCCGAAAAGCCGGCTGAGGCCGGAGCAGACGGAGACGAGGCCCACAAGCCGGCCAAGGAGCCGGCCGAGGAGCCGGCCGAGGAGCTGGTTGAGGAGCAGACGGAGGAGCCGGCTGAGGAGCAGAAGACGGGCGAGGTTAAGGTGGAGGAGGAGAAGGTGGAGGAGGTAGAGGAGAGGTGGAGGAGGTAGAGCTTCCGACACCCGCCCAACTGGGGCACTACACGCAGCTTCAGGAGCAGTTTACCGAGCCTCCCAAGGATAACTTGAACACCATCGCCTTGTTTGGGAGCGGACGGACGTGTTCACCATCAGCAACGCTCGCAGCTCGACGCCGTGCGGCGATGCAGCGACCGCAGTCTCTTTGATGTGCTGAGAGCCTGTTCAAGCGCTCTGAATGTGGACCAGGACGGCATTGAGTGGATTTCCGTGCTCCTGCGCCCAGGTCGCACCGCGCCTGGGAAGGGGCGGATCTTCTCCGGCATCGGTCGGGTGTCCGCACAGGAGGCGCCTGCCAAAAAGCGCAAAGGCAGTGAGGGCGCCGTGGATTCCGCTCGGGCTCAAGAAGTTGGTCCGCTACATTGCGCGGCATCGCCTTGGATCCGTCGAGCTGGACTCAAGAACTGGGGAGGCCCGTCCACACGGCCTCAGATTTGGAGCGGTTTCTGGACCCAGTTTTGGGGGCCGCCTGCCCAATGTGTTTCACCGGGAGTTAGCGCCAAGTCGCAAAACCGAAGGCAGCTTCGCAAGCCCCACCGCGCCGGTCAGCTCCAATTGAACTCCAAACAAAAGCTGTTTGGCCCAACGTCCGTGGAGTAATTTTCGTTGCCAGGGACACAGGAATCCAAGGCCCCTACTCCGCTACTCCGCCAGTCCGGTATTAGAAAACTTAAAAAACCAAAGGAAAACAAAAGGTTTTCAAAGGAGCCGCGGAGTACAAAGCTGGGCCGGAGTACAAATTTACGTTTTGTGTTTGGCGCCAAAAACTGTCTTTGTCGCGACTTGTCGCGCGCTGCCGGAGGCCTTGTTTCCCAGCGTTTCAACGAGCGTTTCCAAGCGTTTCGAGGGCTTTCGAGGCCTCTCGAAGCCTTGTTTTCAAGGTTTCGAGGCCTCCCGAGGCCTCTCGAGGCCCGTCCGAGGCCTTGGTTTTTGCGCGAGTCACACTGTAGCACAACACATTCGAGGCCTGCGGGACTCGAATCTATATAATACTAATTTTGGAGTCCCCCCAACGCCGGACGCGCCTTTGACTCAACAAGGCTGCCGCCAAACAGAATTTTAGTCCGGAACTTCCCCCAAGTCACGGCCAAGAGCCCCAACCTTCTCCGCCACACCACACTGCGCGCCTACATTGCGTGTCTAGGAGGACTTAGGAGCAAAATTGGATTAAAACTCTGAATGCCCAAGTCACCGGGACCGCACAAGAGTCCCCGAGGCCTCACAATGCGAAGCGTGGAGCAAACTTCTCAGAATGTGGCCACGTGGCCTCAAACCACTGCAAAACATAGACAAGGCGGCCTCAAACCTGCCTCAAACTCAAAGCAGCCTCATCAAAGCAGCCGGTAGCTACACAAAACATGAACAAGAGTCCCCAAGGCATCAAAACCAGCGTAAGTGGAAAGCACTTCAAACCTTCACTCAAACTTATCAGAATGCGGCCACGCACAGCCTCAAACCACTGCAAACAGACAACCTCAAACCAGTGAAAATCATGAACAAAACCGCCTCAAAGCAGCCTCAAACGCCCCACCTCAAAATCATCAGCAACTACACAAAACATGCTTCAAACATTCGGCTCGCGGCAAAGCACTTGCCTAAACCACAGCCTGCTGGACAGCCAGTCAATCAACTCACGCCCGCCCAATCACAGTCAACCAACCAAGAAACCACGCCTTCAACCAACAAGCCAACCTCAACCGACCAACCAACCAAGCAGCCAACCCATCGACCGACCGACCGACGGACCGGCCAGCCAGCCAGCCAATCAGCCCAACCTGCCAACCAACCAACCAACCAACCAACCAACCAACCAACCAACCAACAAGCCAGCCACTCCGGCCGACTTGCGGTGCGCGCGCCCTTAAGCCAACACCCAGAGAACAAGCGACCTGCCACCTTCCAAAACTTGAGCCACTTTCCGCTCCCCAAAACGAGGTCCACAACCTGTAGCAAAAACCGAAACCTCTAGAAGGGCCTCCCCTGTCCGCGCTGGGCCAACTTTTTGGAACTAGCGCGCTGCAAAGCGAGCGGCCGACGACTAAAAGTTTCGGGCAGGCTCGTTTGCGCGCGCTGACGTGTTCGCGCGTTGCATTCCGCTTCGGCGATGTTTTTACCGCAAAAAGCGGCCCCCATTTTGGGGTCCAAAAAGCGGCCCCAAAAACGAGCCCCGCCTGCCCCAGTTCTTAAGAAGGATAACGAGCAGCTTCGGCGGCCCCCCTTTTGGGGCCCACGTTCCGGGCCCCAAAATGGGGGCCGCTTTGCGCTGCGTTTTGCAAACAAACGAGCTCCACCTGCGCTGCGCCGCAATTGCGGGCGGAGTGTTCTTGCAACCGCTTCGACTTTGCGGTCTTGTGCGATGCATGATGGCAGGTTGCACGCCGCACACGTCCAGCAACTGGGGAGGCCCGTCCACACGGCCTCAGATTTGGAGCGGTTTCTGGACCCAGTTTTGGGGGCCGCCTGCCCAATGTGTTTCACCGGGAGTTAGCGCCAAGTCGCAAAACCGAAGGCAGCTTCGCCAGCCCCACCGCGCCGGTCAGCTCCAATTGAACTCCAAACAAAAGCTGTTTGGCCCAACGTCCGTGGAGTAATTTTCGTTGCCAGGGACACAGGAATCCAAGGCCCCTACTCCGCTACTCCGCCAGTCCGGTATTAGAAAACTTAAAAAACCAAAGGAAAACAAAAGGTTTTCAAAGGAGCCGCGGAGTACAAAGCTGGGCCGGAGTACAAATTTACGTTTTGTGTTTGGCGCCAAAAACTGTCTTTGTCGCGACTTGTCGCGCGCTGCCGGAGGCCTTGTTTCCCAGCGTTTCAACGAGCGTTTCCAAGCGTTTCGAGGGCTTTCGAGGCCTCTCGAAGCCTTGTTTTCAAGGTTTCGAGGCCGGCCTCTCGAGGCCCGTCCGAGGCCTTGGTTTTTGCGCGAGTCACACTGTAGCACAACACATTCGAGGCCTGCGGGGACTCGAATCTATATAATACTAATTTTGGAGTCCCCCCAACGCCGCCTTTGACTCAACAAGGCTGCCGCCAAACAGAATTTTAGTCCGGAACTTCCCCCAAGTCACGGCCAAGAGCCCCAACCTTCTCCGCCACACCACACTGCGCGCCTACATTGCGTGTCTAGGAGGACTTGGGAGCAAAACTGGATTAAAACTCTGAATGCCCAAGTTACCGGGGCCGCACAAGAGTCCCCGAGGCCTCACAATACGAAGCGTGGAGCAAACTTCTCAGAATGTGGCCACGCGGCCTCAAACCACTGCAAAACATAGACAAGGCGGCCTCAAACCTGCCTCAAACTGGTTGAAAATCACGAACAAAGCCACCTCAAAGCAGCCTCATGAAACACCCCAGAGCACGGACAAAGCAAAAGCGCCTTAAACCTCGGCCTCAAAACGGTAGCTACACAAAACATGAACAAGAGTCCCCAGGCATCAAAACCAGCGTAAGTGGAAAGCACTTCAAACCTTCACTCAGGCCACGCGCAGCCTCAAACCACTGCAAACACAAACCAGTGAAAATCATGAACAAAACCGCCTCAAAGCAGCCTCAAACGCCCCAGAGCAACTACACAAAACATGCTTCAAACATTCGGCGCGCGGCAAAGCACTTGCCTAAACCACAGCCTGCTGGACAGCCAGTCAATCAACTCACGCCCGCCCAATCACAGTCAACCAACACGCCTTCAACCAACAAGCCAACCTCAACCGACCAACCAACCAAGCAGCCAACCCATCGACTGACCGACCGACGGACCGGCCAGCCAGCCAGCCAATCAGCCCAACCTGCCAACCAACCAACCAACCAACCAACCAACCAACCAACCAACCAACAAGCCAGCCACTCCGGCCGACTTGCGGTGCGCGCGCCCTTAAGCCAACACCCAGAGAACAAGCGACCTGCCACCTTCCAAAACTTGAGCCACTTTCCGCTCCCCAAAACGAGGTCCACAACCTGTAGCAAAAACCGAAACCTCTAGAAGGGCCTCCCCTGAACTCGTTCTTCCAGCTCTTGAACCGACAGAAGCCGCTGCCGCCATCATGGCGGAGAACCTGACCACCGTGAGAAGAAGCTCGCGCAGATCGGCCGTGCTCTTCCACAAGCTGCCCAAGGCCCGCGCGTGGCGAAGGAGCTGATGATTGCTGGGCTTTGGGGGTGGTTTCGCAAACTGGACGAGCAAGGTGCTGCAGGACAACCCTTGGCTTCGGATGAGGGGGAGCGCGGCGAGGTGGCTGCTTGGCTCTACGGCTTCAAGACGTTTGCGAGCTGCGTCTTACGACCAGGGCCATCTCTGCGACGCCCCGGTTCTGCGAGATGTACTGCATCTGGGGAAGCCGGATTCCGGGACACCAAGGTGAAAATGTCCTTCCTTGGTCACGCCAAGGACAACCACGGGGTGCAGCTTCCGGGAAACTGTGTGGTGCAACAGACTCGCCACCTGACCGCGACCCGCGCCTTTCCATGCAAGGACTCTAGGCAAGCGGCATGACTTCATCAAGCCCTTTTTGTGACATGGAAGGGGCCTTCATGCCTACTTTGCTGGTGGCAAGTGACGGGATGCTGCTCCAGCCCGCCCAGTTCTTCGTCAAGAAGAGATCGTCCGAGAAGTCGGTGCTCCCGTCGACACTCCGCCGCTCGTGGCTGTGAAGGTGCAGTCCAGGCTCTCGCACCAGCGGGCCATGGAGGCCGCGCACTTTTGGTACATCAATGGTGACGAAGGGCATTTTGGCGTACTGCAGGCCCCGATTCCAGGCAGCGGCAGGGCCCAATTCCGTGTGCCTCACCCCAGGAGGAACCTGAACTTGGACAAGAACTTGGACAAGAAAGTTGGGCAAATTTTATCACGTGTTTTCCTCTTGCAGAGCCACTTGTCCAAGTTCGCCCGGGGAACTTGAACAAGGAACTTGGACAACCGCAGGCTGCTTGTTACAAGCTGTCCCAGTATTGCGCCCCGATCCCAAGCAGGCCCCGATTCCAGGCAGGGCCCGATTCCGCAAAGGCACTTGTCAAGTTCGCCGGGGAACTTTGTAAAAACTCACAGGCAGAGTTCCCCAGTGGTAGCTCACTCTCTTCTCTCACACAGCTAGGCACTCCAAATGCCCTCTCAGCTTCTTTTCTCTCTCGGACTCGAAGCACGTAGCTCCTAGTCGCTACTCTCAGTTGCGGTACCTGCACAGGCGCGTCCGGGGTGCTCCTAAGGGGCTTCCCAGCTAGACCTTGAGCCATGTTGCCACAAACACAAGTTTCAGTGGAGTCCAAAAACAAACAACTCAGCTCCAGCCACAACGAACACATCACACAGAGTCTCAAAACGTGGAAAAACCGTCTCAAGGTGTCTGCCAAGCTTCACAGGTGCAAAAACAAGGTCACAACCGGCATCAACTCAAGTCAGACTCTTCTCAACTCAAGTCCCAGTCTTCTCAAAGCTGTACAAGGGGTCTCAAGCTCAACCTCAACCCAACAAAACACCATCAAGGGGTCCCAAAACTTAGTCGGGGGTCCTTAGGTATTCGGATGGGCCTCAGCAGCATGCAACTAAGAGTCATCCAGTCTCAATGGACCTCATAGGTGCAAATTTCGATTCACACCCCCTCTTGACTCTTATACCATGCTCATCCTCAGCTCACAAACACGCTTCATGCTCATATTCAAGCACCAAGCATGCATCTCAGGAGCTTCAACAGCTCATCACCGATGCGCAACCAGCATCACTGACATGCAAACCCGACACGAAGTGCACAACCACTTTTGCGGTAAAACGGGCACTCCTGCATCGCTCCTCTATAGCCTGGGTTGGACAGCGGGTGCAAAAACCACAGGCAACTTCCCACTATCCAGTTGGTTCACCCAGAAAAAGCACAGTCTTTGCAGGCTCTATAGGCCTTTGGTCCTCTCTTCTTCAAGTGAGGACAGTTCTGTGAAACATGATAGCACTCAGCCTTCATGCTACAAATCCACACATCTCCAGTGCGCAGATCATTCTTCTTAGGATTTGGGATGCTCTTCCACCCCGTTGGGACATGCTTCACTGACCAGCATCTTGCCATGCACAGTCCGGTACACAAGCCAATTGTCCACAAGGCAATCATTGCAGCAACCACCACGGCCTCTAGCATCGCCTTAGTTCTCAGGCAGTCTGTAGAAACGCCTGGCCGAGACGATTGCACATACCTTCAGGATAAAACCCTTTGGCTGTTTGTGACATCTGTCTATGCTCATGGTCTCCTGTGCATCTCAGCCCATGCAAGGACTGAGTAACCGCTTCTCGATTCGACACAATGCACCACTCTTTGAACACAGAGTCAAAAACACATCTGTCGACCTGGACCCAAAACTGCATGTTGAATCCAGCAGACATGTTCGTGTAAACTCTTTCAGTCCACAACATGGTTTGTATAGGCCACTCCTGCACAAAGCAGCACTGTTTCCAAGGTCCAAAAACCTCATGAATGGCCTTCCACATCTCCCGGTGCACATGCATCTTGCGCTTCCACACCTTCTTGTAGTGCGGAAACAAATGAAAATTCAAATGTCTCATTGGCGAACCTACAGTGCATGGAGTGGAGAAGTGGCACACTACTGGTACCTTCGCATGTTGGCACGTCCCCAGGACAGCCTTGATCCAGTTTTGGGTTCTGTTCCCCAACAACGACCTCTCCTTCGTCACTCCAAAGTAGGCCACCATCTTACTCTTCTGCCTACCAGCCCAACCCTTGAGTCCAGATTCCTCTGAACAGCACACCTCAAAAAGACACAGATCCACCTGACCTTGAAACTTCATGGCTTCATGGTTCCATGCCTTGTATGGCCCTGTCAGCACTAAGTTCTCAAATCCAAGGCTCGAAGCGAAGTCGATCTCGAAGATCTCTACCTTGTCAAACTTCACGTGGCCAGCGTGTCTTGTCTTGGTTGTCGTAGCTGCTATAGCCGTCGACCACACCTTGAGATCCTGTGGCTGCGGGCCTTCCTGTCGCGGGCACGCATCCTTAGGAGTTGGGGTGGCTTCCTTATCAGACACTTCACTGGTCCCCAACAAATTCTTAGGACTTGGGGTGTCCTTTCGGTTCATCAAATTGGCCTTCTCCGGAAACTTGTCAAGCGAAATCAAACCTGCAGCACTGCACAAGTTCTGCATCATCTCATGTGTCATGGTCTTCGTGAGACCATCTGCAGGGTTCTCTTTACCTGGAATTCTTCTCGTTACCAACTGGCCTGAATCCACCAAATGTTGGAGAAACACAACCCTCAGTTGCAAGTGTCTCACTTTGCGCAGCAAACCCTTCATTTGCGCAATGCACTGCGCAGACGTCGAGTCAGTCTTCAAAACCACTTGAATCTGGGAAATTGGTTGCTCTGGCTCTCCAAGGATCGTTTTCTTGATCCCATACAAAGCAGTTTCCACTAAACACGCCATGCTCAGTCCCTCCTTGGCTGATTCAGCCAAAGCGACCACCTCAGCTTCAGGACTGCTGAGCGCAGGGACAGCCTGCTTGCGCGATCCTGACTTCAGCATGCTTCCTCGCCAAAACAACAGGAACCCTGTGACAGAACTCAAATTCCACGAAGCATCACAGTACCCCATGATCTGCTCACACGGTCCATTCGCAAATTCCCATTCGACATTCTCTGATGGAAACGTCTGCACAACTGTCAACCTACTGAGCAACCACCGCAAAATGGCCCTCATGCAGGATTCAGCAAACTGATCTGGGTTCTGTTGGTACCTTGACAAAAAGCCTACACAATATTGCAAATCACTACGGGTGATTGATGCCCAAGCAAGTTGCCCTAGCACCTTCCTGTACCTTTGGTAAGCCTCTGCCGTCAAGGTGGCCGCACTCTTGTCCTTGCCTTGGTACTTCTTGCTCTCCTTGTCGTAGAGCCGCTCCAGATCAGGCAGTGTCTCGTTCGGCTTGAGGCGCTCTCCGAAGCTGCGGATCACGCCCTCCAAGTACTCCGTCTCCAAACCTAGGCAGATCGGACCAGCCTGGCACAGGCGGGCGATTGTTCGTCCCAAAAATTTCAACTGGCCTATTTGCTCAGGAAACAAATCTCCTGTCCGCTTCACTTGATATCTTGACTGCAACAACTCCACAACGACATCACAGTGCCATTTGAGTTGCGCACACACAAGCACGTCATCGACATAAACCAGAACCAGACCTGAATAGCCTCCTTCGAACTCCATTCGAAACAAAGTGGCCTCGAAAGTTGGTTCCGCATGGTTTTCCATGAGTGTGTTGGTCAATTCTTCGTACCACCGCAGTGGCCCCTGTCTCAGGCCGTTCATCGCCTTAGACAATGACAGAAACGCTCTGTCACCTCTTTTGCGAACCACTGAGCTAGGCAGTCTCACAACCGCCCTTTCGCCCTCTTTCAGCGGTGCATACATGAACGCCGTGCTCACATCCAGGCCAGAAAAATGACACTTGTATTCGGCCCCATATGCAAGAACGAACCTCAGTGCTTCCACCGTCGAGGTGGGGCTGTAAATCCCCTCTAGCAAGGCCGGGCCGCCGTAGGTTCGAAAATCCTTCACTACAAGCCGGCACCTAACAATTTCGGGCGTTTTCTGCGATATCACCCATCTGCTGCCAAGGATCTTCACTCCGGCTTCTGCTGCAAGACGTTTGGCGGTCTTCTCGTCCACCACTTGTCCCACACGCAGCTTCTCCAGTGATTCTACTTCGGTTTTCATGCCCTCATGTACCTGTTCATGTTGCAGTTTCTCATTGGTCATTTCATCCACAACCCCATCAGGCACGAGAACCACAACCTGTTCACCTCCAAACATGACCTCAAACCACGAAACAGCCGTGTCCATGGTCACAGATGGCATGCCCTCGATGAACCTTAGTCGCTCGTCACTCATGAATTCCAAATACAGTTGTCGATGCAAGCTCTCAATCAGCATGTCTTCCAGATCGCCATCATCAATTTGCATTCCGCCACTCTCAGATGGCTCGTACATGGACTCATCATCCAAATCCATTTCTCCTTCACCTGGCCCTTCCAATGGCACAGGCTCCTCAGGAGCAATCATCGGCGATTCTGGAACGTCTTCAGGCCTCTCAGGGCCATCCTCAGACCTCCGTCTCTTCAAGAACTTCCTGTCTATTGGTGGACCTGGAATGGACGTTGAAGGCAAAGCAGGGTAGCCCCCTTCCTGGTTCATCCTTGGTGGGATACAAAGAGGCTCAAGAGTCTCCTTCTTCCATTCCAACGGTCTCCCTGGGCGAAACGCAGAGAACACATCAATCCGTCTCTCACTCTCTGGTCCTACTATTTCCAAAGGCAAACCAAGCAGGCCACAACCTGTCGAGCTCTTGGGGCCTAAGTACACCATGGGCACCAATCTCATGCCTCGGTACCTCGCCACGTTGGGGGGTTTCCCATAGCCCAAAACGCCAAAGGGAAACGTTTCTGGTCTCTTCGAGCCTGCCTGATTCCTCATGCGGTCCAATGGCGTCATGGTGGAATTGTTTGGTTGATGGCAGATGTTATAGGTGCGCACCACATACTGAATGGCAAATTCAAACAGAGGGGCTTCCAGCGCGATCCTGCAGCCGAGCGACGACTCCAGGTCGAGCCACACCGCGTAGAAGCCTTCCTTCACGCTCCTAACTCCTCTCTCCACGTGCGCCTTCGCCTGAGGCCTGCTCAGCGGCGCCTGCCTCCAGTGCGTTCCCAAACCTGGAAACTTGACAGCCTGGCCGGCATCCCGAAACAGCTTCACAAGTGTGTCATCCTGGTCTCCAACCAGTTCCACCTGTTTGCCTCCAGCACCTATCTCAATCAGCCCTTCTACTACATGTCGCACATTGGTCGCATGGTCATCTTTGATCACACTGCAGAACATCATGCTCGTGCCAATAACAATCATCAGCAAAACTCGAATGTGTCTCCCAAAAAACAGAAAATCCACTCCTACCGAAAAGTGGTCATCTGTCTCACGTCTCCTGGCAGGGATTCGTCCACGAGCTTTCCTACATGACGGGCACTCGTTGCTATAGGGCCAATGCCCCTGACTCAGGTGTTTCTCCAAGGCTCTTCCCTGGATGTCGCTTCCAAACATGTCCTCCAAAGGGACTTCATCTGGCACATCTTGGCTCCCTCCATTAGACGGTTCATGCGGTGGCCCTGAGACCACAGGCCCTCTCACCTCACTCGGCGGGGCGGACCCTGATGCTCCTGAGTTCTGCTCTGGCTGCGCGGACGCAGACTGCTCAGGTTCCCCCATTTCACTATCTGGGCGCGCGGACGCTGGCCCATTTGACTCGTCAGTCAAATCCACTTCCACTGGCAAACCTCTCAAGGTTCGCAGCCTGTGTCTCACTTCACCTGCTCCACTCACCTTTCCACGTGGCCTCTGCCACACCCTGGAATTTCTCCCATGGCACATCTCATTTATGCTTCTCCACTTAGGGTTTGGGGTGCCCTTCCTACCAGCCCCCGGCCCAACACCTCCTGGTAGATCAAGATCACCGCTGGTTCTCCGCGGGCTTTCTCCTGATCGGGCCGATGTTCTTGAACCGGTAGTCGTTGTCGTTTGACCTGAGATGCCCTCCCCAGGCCTCTGCTCTACCTGAATGACCCCCCCCCCTGGAAAAGCACAGCCGGACTTCGGCGAAGCCGTCTGAGCATCGGTTACCTTCCCGGTCTGGCTATTGGCATCCAAGCGTCCGGATCTCCGTGTTCCTGATCCCTTCACTCGACACGTCACTTCACACGCCGAGCAATCTCCATAGCCTCTTGTCTCAACCATGGGTGGCATCAAATGCCACTCTTGTCCCTCATACTGCTCAAAGGTCTCCATACACATGTCTTCATCAGCACAACTCTCACCGTCAAGGCTCATGTCGTGCACACACACTCCATGTTGAACACCACTCACTTCCATGCAATCCAACCGCAAACTGACTTTGATTGGGCTCTTGTTGTCATTCCTAGATCCTTTAGGGTTTGGGGTCCCCTCTGTCTCCATCCCATCTGAGGCCGTTGCCACCTTCTGAGCGGACGACAGGGCGGACACACAAACCTGCCTCATGCTACCTGCCTGTTCATCTACTACAGCCCTCACCTGACCTGCCTCACTCAGCACGCACGCTCCTAAGACCTCAGGCACCTCACGACCTGATCCTGCCTCCTGCTGGGTCCTACTCACAATCGCACTCCTACACAGCTCATGCTCTGGCAAGCCTCTACCTGTCACCTCATGTAAAGCCTCTGAATCCTTCCGCATCACTCTGGGCTCCAGGCCGAGGTCGGGCCTCAGTGGGAACACACCCTTACACTCCCCCAGATGAACCGACACACCCCTCTCCGAAGAGGGGATCTCCGCACCTACCTTCTCAGCCTCCACATGCAAACCTGTCGCACGCAGATACGGCTCACCCGCATGCACGTCACACACACATGTCTGCTGGCAGGTGTCCTCATCACCAACGACAGCACTGGGGCCTTCCTTTGTTCCCTTAGTTTCGTTTGAAGCTTCACTCTGAGGGCCCGGGACCTCCATCGCACTACAAACGCTGCGGACCAAGTACGACAACACTGAGTTCTCTAATTCGTTAAAACTTGCTTTCTTGAGGATCGGCTTCGGTTTACACTCCGCCAACTTCCTTACCGGACGGGACGGAGCGTTCTGATCAGGTAACTTTTCCTTTTGCGTGCTCGTGAGATTTCCAGCATCACCGGCGTCACAACTCCTTCCAGCAACTGTTTCCTCAACCACAACTGTTCGGACATCTTCCGACAAGCTCAGGCACTTCGTTGGCTGCTTGGCAGAAGTTCCCTTCTGTCTTACTTCTCTCAAGCCATCCACAATGGCCATCACCGCTTCTGGATCTGACAACTTCTTCATTCTGTCCAACTCCATAGGGGTCGGTCCATCTCTCTCTGCCACTTCTGAGGTCGCCCACCATCCTCGGTCGATCACTTTCAAAGGGATCGTCAAATTGCCTTTCTTGAGCTTACTCTTGGTAGGCTTCCCCAGAATGGTCTCCCAACCAGTGGTTGACAGGGCAAAAGGAGAAATCACATTGAAGGAAATGTCAGCAACAACAACCTTCGACATCAAGCACATGCGACCTTTGAATGGCACTCTTAAGTCCACCATCCCACGGGTCTTGATCTCATGGTCGGATGCGCTAGTCAAGCTGGGCTCGTTGGGGTACACCTTCACAATCGTGAACCAAGACAGAAACTTGGTGGCAACAACATGGCACGTCGCACCTGAATCTACCAGCCAAAGCCTTCCTAACACATGAGGAGGCTCAATTGCACACACCTTCTCATGCTCCTGACTAGCACTAACGCGAAAAAAACCAACTGACCTAACTGCTGCACTCAGTTGATGATCTCCCTGATGTTGCTCCTCATGGGCCGAAGCCCGCAGTGCCATCATCACTTCGCTACTGGCCGTTGCAGATCCCTCAGTGTTCTCTCCGTCACCATGTTCCATTGCTCTCGACTTGCCACCACCTTTGTTCTTCTTGGGTGCCCAGCAATCCCTTGCATAGTGTCCCTTCTTGCCGCAATTGTGACAAACCACATCACGCAGTGGAGTGGAAGACCTAGAAGAAGATCCTCCCTGTCCCTTGCCACTGTCTTTGTTGCTGCCTTTCCCGTCATTTCCAGTCTTGCCTTTACCTTTGTCTCCCTTTTTGCCCTTGCCTCTGCCTTTGCCTTTGTCCTTGTCTCCTTTACCTTTGCCCTTGTCTCCCTTGTTCTGCTTCTTGTCATTCATGTGGTTGACCTTTCCACCAGTGTCACCCAAAACGCGTGTCCGTGTGTCATAAGTGATAATTGCTGCCTTGAGCTCTTCAACCGAATCTCCACTCGAATGCAGTTGTGCGTATGCTCGTACTTCAGCAGGTAGGCTCCTCAGATAGATCAGTTGCAAATCTGGCTCACCTAGAAACAGATCCTCTACACTTGCCTTGGTTCTGCATCCCTTCAACATAGTATGGAACTGGTGCACCTCGGACTCAATACTACGAATGATCTCCAAAACTCTGTCGCTTGAAGGTGCCACAAACGCCATAACTTGCTGACGGTAATGCAAGGCTTCTGATCTGCTCTGCAGTGAAAACTCTCTCAGCAGTCTCTTAATAGCTTCATACCCGCTACACTCCTGCAAAGGAAACTCGGCCTCCATGTGCTTCAAGATCTGTTCAACCCTGGTGTATCCAGAAAAAGACTGTCGCAGAAGATGAAGGAGTCTTTGACTTCTCAAAATCTGGTCGGGGGTCATCCTGTTGTGCAAGTAACTCTCGTTGGGGTTTCCTGTTACAACCGCTCTGATCTCCGTGGCATAGTTCTCGTGCAACAGTGATACCCATGCTGTAAAATTCTCAAGCCATGTCACAAATCCCGAAATCTCTTGAACTCTGTTCTGCCAATTCTTGTAGTTTGCCACCGGAAGAGACGGTAGCCACTTCTGATCCATAGATCTTCCAGCTGCTGTCTCTCCACTTGTCGCGATACTACCAGTTGCAGTTGCTGTGGTCTCTCCGGTATTTCTTTGTGCACTTCCAGTTGTTTGGTTCCTTTGTTCTACTTGCATCTGCATAAGGTTCATCATCATCTGTCCCTGCTGTTGCAGGATCTGTAGAGTTGATTTCACCAGTTCAGTCAGGTCTTCTACCTTCTTTGCTTCACTTCTCGCATCGCCTCCAGGTGTCGCTGAAGGTCTTCCTGGATCTCCTGGTTCACCGTCCAGTGAGTCCACATCGTCAGGCGGGTTTGCATTGCTCTTTGCATCACCAGGCATCATCTTCGGTAGCTCCTGTCTTCCAGGAGCTCCGCTACCATGTAAAAACTCACAGGCAGAGTTCCCCAGTGGTAGCTCACTCTCTTCTCTCACACAGCTAGGCACTCCAAATGCCCTCTCAGCTTCTTTTCTCTCTCGGACTCGAAGCACGTAGCTCCTAGTCGCTACTCTCAGTTGCGGTACCTGCACAGGCGCGTCCGGGGTGCTCCTAAGGGGCTTCCCAGCTAGACCTTGAGCCATGTTGCCACAAACACAAGTTTCAGTGGAGTCCAAAAACAAACAACTCAGCTCCAGCCACAACGAACACATCACACAGAGTCTCAAAACGTGGAAAAACCGTCTCAAGGTGTCTGCCAAGCTTCACAGGTGCAAAAACAAGGTCACAACCGGCATCAACTCAAGTCAGACTCTTCTCAACTCAAGTCCCAGTCTTCTCAAAGCTGTACAAGGGGTCTCAAGCTCAACCTCAACCCAACAAAACACCATCAAGGGGTCCCAAAACTTAGTCGGGGGTCCTTAGGTATTCGGATGGGCCTCAGCAGCATGCAACTAAGAGTCATCCAGTCTCAATGGACCTATAGGTGCAAATTTCGATTCACAAACTTGGACAAGGAACTTGGACAACTGCAGGCTGCCTTGTTACAAGCTCTCTTAGTTTTACGCCCCGATCCCAAGCAGGCCCCGATTCCAGGCAGGGCCCGATTCCGTGTGCCTCACCCCGGGCGGAACCCGAACTTGGACAAGAACTTGGACAAGGAACTTGGACAAATTTTATCACGTGTTTTCCCTTGCAGAGCCACTTGTCCAAGTTCGCCCGGCGAACGGACAACCGCAGGCTGCCTTGTTAAAGGCTATGGCAATATTGCGACAAAAATGGAGCAAGTTTGTGCAAAAAAGGAGCAAGTTGAGGCTGCGCAGCCTCTCTCTTTAGAGGGAGTTTTTCAAATGGAGTCTTTTGCACCTGGTAGGCTCCTAGCACTCGTCCGTCCGGAAACGACCGTTCTGCGAAGGATTCAAAACCTAAAGCGCTCGTGCAGGCGTGTGGCTGCAACACAACGACCCCGAGATAGGCGCCGCAATTTGGCTCCAGGTTGCATTTCAAGCGATGTCAAGCTTTACCTGGAGCCAAATTGCAAGCGTATCTTGGGGTCGTTGTTGCAGCCACACGCCTGGCGCTCCAGGGGGCCAGGCTCGGTGGAAAGAATTCCGCTTTGCTTTTAGACCGAAGCCGCGGAATTACAAAAGCTGTGTCACGGGGTGACGCAAACCGTGACCTGGCAGAGCAGTGGCTGACATTTTCCTCCGCTGCTGTGTAATGGCTGCTTTTTCCATTTAAAAGCGCCCCAGTACAAGCGACAAGCGGTGACAAGCGGTGACAAGCGGTGACAAGCCGGCCCTGCAAATTCACAGCGTTCACTTTATAGCGCACCAATCTTTCGCTTCGCCTTTTACTAAAGGTTGCCGTGAATGGAACGCATCAATGTGACTTCCACTGCCCGCTCAGCCTCATGGTTCTCTTTCGCGTGTAGCCTGTGCATTTGATGCTCCCTTTCCGTCCGTAATTAATTTCAACATGCACTTTCGCGTGCTGGCAAAATCCTTTTTCTGTTCTCGGTTTGTTTGTTCGCTGTCCTTCTTGGCTTTCCTTGGTTTGGCTCTGTTCGTTTGTTTGGCTCCTCCGTGGCTTGTCCTATTTCGCCGGCTTTTTCAAGTGACGTCTCACCCTCTGTTTCACCTTCCTTCTTAGTGTATTTTAGCAGGTTTCGCGACCGATGGCAATTGCGTCAAGGCGTGCGGGTGACAAAAAAAAGACAAGCCGGCCCCAGCAAAAGAAGCTCCCTTGTCTCAGTGGTTAAAGCGCTGTCTCTGCACCATATCCCCCTGCGACCGGGCAACCTTTGCCCATTAATAAACCAATATTGTACCAATCCAATTCAATATTGACTTAAACTTACCAAGATTTCAAGCCCTGGAAGTCATGCTGGACGTTCGGCAGGTTGGCGCGTGACGAAGGCGGTGACAAGTTTGGCAGGTTGCCGGGTTACAAGCAAGGACCTTGGCAGGCGGACGAAAAACGGAAAATCCTGTGAAGAACGGAGTCTTTGGAAAGTTGGGAACTTGACCGTTTTTGCACACTTTTGCAGTCTTGAGCGCAAATGCGACTTTTCCAAGTTGTAAATCTTGGCCACGGTGCGCTGAACTTGGTGGACGTTCGTGTTTGGAACTTGTGTTCTTAGACGGCCTTTGATGGTGCGTCAGCCATCCGGCTGGGCTTCCACCCTTGTCCAGCCCAAAGCCCTTGCAACCCCCCAGAGCACGCTGGTTCGGTGCGAGTGCCGAGGGCGTTTCTGCAAAGTCGTTTAAGGCGAAGCCCAGTCTTAGTCTCCGTTTATGTTGGCGCTTGTCCGGGCTGTGCAATTTGCAGGTTTTAGCTTGGATGCTGACATTGATGACAAGCTTGGCAGGCTGCTTCTGGCACCCAAAAGGACCCAAGAGCTCCGCTAGCTTAGTGATGCCCCGGACTCCGCGATTTGCAGGGTTCTGGGCTTGAATTCTGGCGCTGACGTCTGACAAGTGATGACAAGTGGTGAACAAATATTGACTCAACATTGCCGTGATTTCGGAAGCTTGCAGAGCCTTTTTCTGACCGAAAAGAACGAGGTTTTCGGAAATGAGCCGTTTGCGCACTTTTTCCATCAAAAAGGGGGCAATGACAAGCGATGACAGAATGGAAAAAATTGTTTTGGCAGCTTTTTCGGGCCAAAAACAGAAATTAATTGGACACTATAAGCTTATGTTCTACTACTGTGCCTCTCCCTCTGCGATGGCGCACTGCTAGGGCTGACCTGCGTCCCCCGACTGTATGCAGCGGGCAGTGCCAACGGATGTCAATGTTCATGACGCGCAGTGAATTATTTAACCAAGAAGGGTGCAAAGCGGCCTGCCGGTTTTTGCTTGGTTAGATTCGAAGATGAGGAGCCCTTTCCATCTGAAGTGCCTAATTTGTGGCTTGCTCAGAGGCTGAGCCTGGTAATCTGAAGCAAATGTTGCCTTGCGAGCTCCCGGCCATTCATTAATCTGCGTCAGCGCCTCGCCCAGTAGCGCGCCAGCTGCAAGATGAGCGCAGCAGCCCTTCAAAGCTTGACAATTGTTTGGCCTACGGGATCGCCCACACAACAGGACGGCAATGCCACGCAGTGCCCCTGGTAGCTGGTGACCCACATGCCGGAAGGGAAAATTGAAAATCAACTGCGGCGTCTCGCGTCTGGATCTCCCCGGCAAAGTCACACCTATTTTTAAATTCTAAACACTGTCGTG
Organism: Effrenium voratum; assembly: GCA_963377175.1. Classification (NCBI taxonomy): domain Eukaryota; class Dinophyceae; order Suessiales; family Symbiodiniaceae; genus Effrenium; species Effrenium voratum. The sequence goes on from CAUJNA010003632.1 coordinate 21,912, forward strand.
ACAAAAATAGTTTAATTACATACATACGTTACATGACATAGATACATAAATACATACACACACACACATACACACACACATACACACACACACATACATACATACATACACACACACATACGTACATACATACATACATAGATACGTACATACATACATGAATCATACAGACATACTTACACACCTACATACTTACAGAAATGACATAGATACAGAATGATTCATAGATACATACACACACACACACTCACACATACATACATACCTACACACGTACATGCATAATGACATACATACATATGATATGTACATACCTACACATACTGACAGTCGTCTGGCATACAGACATTACACACATTGTCATAACACACATACCAGGTACAACCAAGCCAAACCAAACCAAACCAAACCAACAGACAAACAAACAAACAAACAAACAAACAAACAAACAAACAAACAAACAAACAAACAAACAAACAAACAAACAAACAACACACATAACATAATGTTGAACTGTTGTCAGTTGTTTACAACAAACAATAATAATAACAAATGCTAGCAACACACGTCACACAACTGTTGCAACAAACAATAATAACAACCAAACAACCGTGCAACAAACGTCAATTGACAACAGCAACAGCAGCAACCACTGCAAGCTCAGATAATAAGAACGAAAGCCAGACGTTGAAAACGACAAGTTGCCAACAAAGCCCAACAAAATCCGACAAAATCCGACAAAATCCAACAAAATCCGACAAATCCGACAAAAACCAACAACAACCGACAGAATCAGTCAAAAAACACCAAAAGCGCAAAACTGGCCCAAGATGAAAAAGTCTTTGACAAACTGTTCCCCTACAATGTTCTGAGGATTTACGCGGACACTCCCTACATCTTCCCGGCTGCACCATGAAATACTACGGCGCGCGGGGGGAAGGGCCGCAGCCTGGCCTTCCACTCAACCTGCCCTTCGTCGTGAGCGTCAACGACGTGCCGGAGGCCCGAGAGCTCTACAGCAGGGCCGACTCCACCACAAGCCTGAGGTCGGGCAAAAACAGTTCCAAGTCCAAGGTGGTGGTGCTGCATCGAGGCGCAGGATTGGCGAGGGCAATCCTGCTGTTGCCAGCGCAGGATTGACGGGTCAGGCACACTCCTCCAACGCCTGGACTAAAAGTTGGCCACGAAAAGCCATTTTTTCAACTTGACAAACGTGACTGACAGGCCTCACAATCCCTGAGAAGCGCGCCCGCTGCGCCTTGGAAACGCCTGCTCTGCCCGGCTGAGTGCCGGGGGACTGGGAGGGTTCTGACACTCGTCCGTCCAGGAAACAACCTCGTCCTGCGAAGGACCCGAAAGCAAAACGCTGCGCGCAGGCGTGTGGCGACCCTAGATATGCGGTTTGGCGAAATGCCCCGCAGCTGCCTTCGTTTCTGCAAGGCGAGCGCCCTCAAAGGAAACCCCTTTTTTTGGAACCCTCGGTCGTCGGTCGGTCGTTCGGCCGTCGGTCCTTCGGCCGTCGTCGTCGGTCGTTCGGCCGTCGGTCGGTCGTTCGGCCGTCGGTCGGTCGTTCGGCCGTCGGTTGGTCGTTCGGTCGTCGGTCGTCGTCGGTCGTCGTCGGTCGGTCGGGGAACCCTGTTTTTTCCCTGGTTTTCTTAGCTCGCCTTGCAGAAACGCAGCTGCGGGGCATTTTGCAAGCATATCTAGGGGTCGTTATGTTGCAGCCACACGCCTGCGCGCAGCATTTTAGATTTCGATTCCTTCGCAGGACGAGGTTGTTTCCTGGACGGACGAGTGTCTCAGAACCCTCCCAGGTGCAATAGAATCCGTTTGGGGAATCCCCTCTAAAGAGAGAGCAACTTTTCTTGCTGGGCAAGGATGCTGATCAAGCTGTGTTTAAGTTTTTGCTAGTTTTTGGGTACTGTCGTCTGCCGCCCAAACTGGCTGCGCACGACAGTGGGCGTTTTTGAGTTTTTGCTTGGTTTGTTTGGAGTAGTCACCAAACGTCCATCAATCCTTTTTGCGCCGTCTTGCTCTCTCTGCTCTGCGCACCCGGCCTGCGCCGGGGACGCGCCCGGCCGGGGCTGTTGCAACTGGCTGAGGCATTTTAGATTTGGGCCATGCTGGGGGGCAGGTTTAATTCCAGGCTGTCCAAGCCAAACTTGGACAAGATTTTATGACGTGTTTTCCTCTTAAAGACTTGTTCAAATTTCCACGCCGAACTTGGAAGGAACTTGGACAACTGCAGGGCTGCCCCTTGTTACCCGTTCCCGTGAAGGACCAGACCAGCCGCACCCCTGGAGCAAGGGGCCGTAGCTCAACTGGCTGAGACGTAGAATTGAAGGCGACGGTCCGGTTCGATTCCAGGCTGTGCTCTTTTTAGACGCAGCTTGTGAGTTTTGATGGGCCCGGCGCCTTATCGTGCCGCGAGAGCCGCTGCCTCGCAAGATGAAGATTTTTGGGTGTTCAAAGAAAATGCAAACTGCTTGGTTTGGTACCACATCGTACCAAGATAGAATCTTTTTGCTCCAAGAAAATTCAAGGATTGCCCCGTTTTGCCAGAAAGGTTCACTGCAGCTTGCGCCACTCGTGCTGTGTTTCCGGGGGGCAGATTAGACCACACTCAGAATGGTTGGGTGATTGCCTGGGTTGACAGTGTTCAAGTTAAAACCCATTCAGTCCAAATGTGTTATGTGCAGAACCGAGCTCCGCCGCCGAAGCAATTTGTGGTTGGGAATCATCGTGCCCGCAAACGTCAGGCACGCATGGATCAGTTGCCTGTGATGTTTGAACACGCATGCTCGCCAGAGTCCAATATGAGTCGCGTGTTTGAAGGTCTAGGCATACCGCATGTTGGTCTTGCTAAAGAGTTCATCGACCTTAGCGCCGATGACAGGGAAATTCAGCTACAGACACAGTTAGAGGGTTGCGAGAAGCCCAGTCTGTGGGGTGCAATAACTGTCTCGCTTCTGGATCCCCGCTACAACAGCGGACGCTTTGAAGGCTTACGTACAAGCAGTGCTGAAGCCCAAGTATCAAACTTGGATTACGTTCTGCCTGAGCTCCGGCCGAAGTGGTGGCGCGAGCGTTTCTTACTGCTCTTTACGGGCATCCTGACGCTGGCGGACTCTGGGAGGCGCACCTTTTAAAGGTTTCATCAGTGAACTTGGAGGGCGTGAAGTCTCCGAGTTTCCCGGAAACTTCTGGTTTAAGGAGTCCGAGTTACTGTTCTCAACACACGTCAATGACTTGACGTTGGCCGGTCCCCGCCACCTCCACAATGACTGCTGGGAAAAGTTGACACGTCTAGTAGACATAGAACCCCCAGAAGACACACACCGCTAGGCAGGAATCACCTTTTGATAGACGCCACGACGGACGCAAGCGAGCCCGAACTCAATGCCGCAATGGGTAAATTGAGAAGGGAAGGGGCATGGCGTTCCACGTGCGAGATTACGCTCGCCAAGCGGTTGCGTTGTATCTTGAGGTTGCACAGTTAAGAACCGAAAAATTGGGTGATGCCACCACTCCATTCTGTCCCGCAGGTTCTTTAGATCCCGCAGACGACGCTTTGCGTGCCGCGGCTTTATGGTTAGGACGACCAGCGCGTCCGGACGACCTTGCTTCGAATGTGCAGAAGCGGTGTAGGAACTGTGATAAACAGTTGCATAGGCTTGTCTGTTACATTAATAGCACGGTGAACACACCCTTGTTGGCGCAGTACAGGATTCGACTGATGAACAACATTTCTCTCTTTATGTGGACGCAGACTTCGCAGGTGAGAAAGACAACATCCGGTGGTTTCTTGGTGTTGAGTGGCCCGCATACACACTTTCCTCTCGCGTGGGTGTCGAAACGTCAGACTTTGGTTTCTTGTTCCACTACGACTACGGAGGCGGAAATAGCGTCCCCTGCGTATCTCTGTGCCAGCCTTTGGGAGCTGAGACTAGATATGCCATTTCACCTTAAATCCATGAGGATAGTCACGCGACCATCCTGGTAGCGAAGAAGGGTTTCTCACCCAAGCTACGTTGTGTGCAACGCACGCATAAGGTAAACTTTGCTTGCGTCGCAGAGCAGCTCGAGAAGGATAACATTTCCATAGAGTATGTCAAGACGCATGCAATCAGCAGATATTTTCACCAAAGCACTTCCTCCCAACAAATGGGATCATGCCATTAGGTTGCTCGGCATCCGTGCTGATATTCCGGAGAAGCTTGAAGATGTGCGTGAAAGTATATCCGCTAAAGCAGCTGCATGATGCGCTGCGACATGTCCACAAAGTTTCCAAAGGTGTGCAAATGCCTGGGCGATGCTTGAATAACTTGCGTCAGCTTCAAGTTGGCGTGGTAATGCGCCCAAGACACTCCCTCAGTGCCGGCACTGAGGGGGGAGTCAATTAGCACGATGACATGTATGGCCCAGAGGTTCATGAAGTAGATAATCAGTTGCATGTTGTACATACAAGTCAAGATTGAAACATGACATGTCCACATGTCAAATTTGGCTCAAGTAAAAAGAGCGCGTTGCACGCGCTGCCCACAAGGTCAGGGAAAGGTCGCAGTCACGGCGGGGTTCGTTCCTTTTGAGGTCCCGGGTTCCCCCGTTGTTGTGAAAACTGTGTTTTCCTCTCCTTTGAGTGCTTTAGATCCATGTGCTATCGCTACGCGCCTTTCTTCGCGTTTCAATGAACGTGATGTCCAAGCGTGCTTTGCGAAACTGCCCTGGTGTAGGACTCATGAACAGGGTCAGGGCGAGTCGGAAGCGGTTTTGTCGCCGACTTGGAGGTGATGCCTCTGGCTCTAGGTGCGCAATTGGTTTGGGTCGCGAAGGGCCATCCCTGTATCCTGAATGGTTTTGCCAATGGCGGGTTCAAAGTGAGGCTTTTTGCGTTTGGTTTGCCCATGGAAGATGCTTTTCGAGATGGATTCAGTTTTGCCTTCCTTGTCTATGGTGGGGTCTTTCAATTGTGGGCAATGTCCCATGGTTGCTATGGCTTGTCTGACGAACCTTGGTTTTTTCACGGCTCTATTTGACATACCCTGAGGCTTGCAGAAGTTCGTCCCGGTCACTCGGCGGCGGTAGGATCTTCGGTAGGTTTTTTGTTTGCATGAGTTTGATATATCGGTGACAGCCAGCCGCGTTGTCACAACCGTTTTTTGTTGACCACTTGGTCTCATGTCCTTGTGACGTCCTTTCTTGGTGGTTTGCCGCCTGTTTGATTGGCTCTCTTTTCTCGGCCTGTTGCTTGGACTAGCTATTTGCCCCTGGGGTCGTGGTCGTACTGTTACTTTTTTTTGTCAGTTTGTTCATTGCCGTCTGTATCGACAGTTGGCTGCAAGATGCAGAAAAAAACGAAGGTGGTGGGCCCAGCCTCCATGTCAGAGAGGCGCTGTGAACTTGATATGTGGAATGTCTTCCATTCGCCACTTGTCTGAAAAAAACCACAACATCTGCAACACCTTCGGACAGCACATTGTGGGTGTAGCTGCGCCGCCCTGATTTGGGTTTCAGTCATTTTTAGTCCTTGCTTTGTGAACTGAGACAAGTGCACGGAAACCAAACTTGTGCAAGTACAACGACGGAACGGGCATGCACGCCGCTTTGGAGCTGAGACGATTTTTGTAGTCAAATCAAATCCAAGCAATCAAGGCAATCAAATCAGTCAATTCACTTATTTTTCTTCTTCCCTTGCGGCCTCCAGATTCGGTTTGCCATGCTTTCCCAGTCTTTGGCACAGATGGCATTCCGTTTTCGGTCATTTTGTGTTTTCCAGTTGGATCTTGGTGCTGCTGACTTCAGATATTTGGGTCTTCGCCTTTGTGTTGCAGAGGCAATGCACGTGATAGCGTCATCCAAAACCAAATCGTCGTTCCATCATGTCAAGCAGTTGTCACCATCGCGCCGTCATGCAAGCCATTGAGGTATCAAAAACATGAACATCAAAATATGATCAGGACGGATAAATTTGAGCAAGATCCGTGCCATGTTTTTTTGGCTTAAGACATCTGTCCCTTTGGGCTTCCGACTCAAACCCCAAGGAACCATGACCCGGCCAGCCATGCGCCGCGTGGTGGCGCGGTTCCGGGGTGTGGCGCTGCTGGCTGCCCTGGCGGCTGGGCCCGTTTGTTGGGGGGGTCCCCAAAGGGGCGGCTTTTGTCGGCTCCGAAGCGGCTCCTGTCAGCGTGCTGGGATTGCGCGCGACGAGAGACGAAACATTGGCGCGGAGGGGTGTGGCAAGCCCATCAAAATTCAAAAGTCATAGCTTGGTTGCCCCTCTCATAGCTTGAGCAACCGTCCGTGGCCCAAATTGAGGTGCAGGTTTCCCAAATGGCCCGGGTTCTGCGCTACCTCTGACCCCTCTGCTGAGGTGCTGGCGGCATGGTGCACCCCGGTGGCTCAAGTACCGCAAGGCGCGGGAGAGGAACGAGACGCGGGTTCCGTTCTTTGATTCCAAAAGAACACTTTTTGGGGCAACAACCACCCTTGCGTGTTAGCCCACCTTGGGGCAACATCGCACTTCAAACGTAAGTGAAATATTGTTTGAATTCTTGCTTTGGCTTTGGGCCGGTTAATCTAGTACCAGGTTTTGATGACTCAGTAGCATGACGAATCCCGAAATCGGCGATGGCCCTTGTTTGGCTATCTGGCACGACCGTGAAAGTGACATGGCAATTATCCTTCTGGTGGTTTAAAGGGAAACCACGCCCATGTCTTTTTGAATCAGACCCCCTCAACATGTTCGCTGTTTTGGGAATGAGCTCTGAACAATGTGCCTACCAGAACAGAACCATCCTATGCTCCGGCCCCAGAGACCGGCCAGAGACCGATCAACCCGCCCAACCATTCGGAGCCTGGCAGGCTCCGTTGCCCTAGCGGCGCCCAGCCCTTTGCTGAACCACCTTGGCACCGTGGCCTTGTGCGTGGGGATGGTGGCCTACTACTTCCACTGCTGGGGCCACTCCCAGGATGCCCGGGATGGGATGCCATCTCTTGGAACTGCAACCCCCTCCCCGCTTGCCCCCCCCCCCCTGGCGGTTCCTTTGAAAGCCCCACGCAAGGAATCGGGCCCTCTTGATGCTATACAGATATGTATGTATTCCATCTTCGATCCACCGTGAGTGCATTGTATGTAAAGCCGCGTTGGCTCCCTTTTACTCGAGTCACGACTGCCTCCTAGTGCATGTGATGGAACATGCAATATGCATTCATTTGAGCCCCGGTCCGGCTGTGTCAAATGTATGTCCATTTCCTGGCTGAAATGGCCAACAAAAGTTCCAACCCCCGCCCTATGTTGGACTTCTATATCCACTCCCTGAAGTTCCCAGAAGCTCTTCCTAGCCAACTTTTCCATCGGGCCTCTTTAAGGTGGTTTTCAGGCTCCTGCCTGATTGAATGAGCCTTCGTTTTCCCTCAAGCTGGTTTCAGCGTTGCCCCTTGAACGTTGGTGAATGATTGAAGCAGCAAAGTCGCTTGACAGCCGGACAGCAAGGGAGGCTTGCACAGAAACCTGCTGGGATGCCTGTCCAGGAGCAAACACGTGTTTGTTCTCGTTGCTTTGCTTGGCCGTGGAGCAACAGACTGTCACGAGCTGGTAAGGCCGGCCCGTTGGCTCTGAAAGATGGGTCTCTCAAGGTCCTCTCTTTCCGACGGTCTTGGACGAATCTTTTTGTTTATTCCTTTGGACTTCTTATTCTTTGTCCCAGTTTTCGGGGGCCGTGGTAAGGCCATGAGAACGACTGGTCTCGCTTCTTGTCTTGGGTAATTGATGGATGATCCAACCCCCTTTGCCTTTCCCTCTGATCACAACAAATGGAGGGCGAAAGGGAAACGCACCCGAACCTCGAATCCAAAAAGGGTACTTGGGTGTTCGGCGCACTTAGCCAGTCGGTGGCCTAGGCAACTCACTTAGTTCCCCGAAGTGAAGCTAACCACTAGCTTACCAGGTGCCCAATCCAAACCGATTGACACATCCAGGAGCTGGCCAAGGCGGAGGCGGCCGCGGGAGAGGTGAAGCCCCCAGAGGGCGCCAAGCGGCCCCGCATCGGCGCGCTGGACAGCCTCAGGTGCGGGCGATGTCCTGTTGGACATGGATGGACGAGATCCAAAGGGTGGCTCAAAACTCAAACTGGGGGTACGAAGGATTTTAGTCTACTTCTTCACTTACCAGGGTTTCATTTTGGATTCCGCAATTTTGAGCCACCCAAAGTTCCTCACTCGACTCTGAGCCTGAATCAACACCCAATCGGAGAGTCCCAGCCGGGTGGGGACTGATGGTTTCCCTCCCAGCCCCATGAACCCAAGTTGTCCTTTGCCAGTGGCTCCTGGATCTAAACATGATGGGGTGACCATGGGCACACTTTGCCAAGGCCTTGTCACTGACCGAATATCCGCAGATTGCCAAAGTCTGCGGTTGGTTTCCTTGCAGCACTTATCGGAAAATCCATTAAATGCCAGAAGGGACCTGGTCCATAGGTCATTAAATCATCGGATTTCAGATCCCTACCTATGAAATCCCCCCAAAGGTGCCGAGGATTTTTGATGCATGTTTTTGCGCCAGGTTTGTGCTCATTGCTTACATCGCCTCGGGCCATTTCATCCACACGGCCACCAAGAACCCCTTCTTGCTGCGCATGATTACGCAGGCCGGAATGCACATCCCGGAACCGCTTGTTTGCTCCTGCTATCTGCTATTTGGCGGTTAGAAGTGAGGGGTGTTGGACCGGGTGTCAAATGTGGAACAAGAACATGCGAGAGCCACAGGTCGATTTTGACATATGTAGGCAAGGTTCCTGTTGCCCGGGTTGTTTTTAGGGGCCTAGGTTGCCCGGATCTTTTACGGGCCTGGGAACTCCGTTATTCCACGCATGGCGAAGAACAAGAGGGCCCTGGTTGCCTTTAAGGGAGACAAAAGACGAAATTTGAAACAAAACAATTGCTTAGCCATGCTTAAAGAAAGGATGGGCCCAGGGCAATCACAGTAGATTTGGTGCGGTGCAGGTGCAAGCTGATTGTGGCCACAAGAATGGACGTCTCCTTATGTGCGCACGTCCCCATTTTGTCCCGCTGAAGTGTGTAGACTGAAACCATTTGTCCCCGGGTGCCCTCCAAAACGAGATCCCTTGAGCTTTGGAGCCGAGTGGCTGGGCTGTTTCTCGCAGGGCATGGGATGTTTGCCGGCTGTCAGAAGTTTCCGAAATGGCGTTCATGGGTTTGAAGCAACTCACCCCTCGGTTCGAGGGGCTGTTTGACGGAAGAACGCCCGACCGAAGCACATTGGCCCAACAGATCGAGGGCAGGTCAAGCGCCCAAGAGTAAACGGGAAGCCGATGATTGGAGCCTGAGCGAGGGGAACTCAGCTGCGGTCTCCTGGAATCAAACCCATCTCAATTAGTGACCAAACTAAGCTAAAAGGGACACAAGGGCCATGAAACACAAATTCGGAGTGTTGACGCTGAGATCAACGTGGTGGTCGGCGCCTTCTTCGTGATCTCCGGATACGTGGCCGCCTACACCACCACTGAGCTGTACCAGCGCCGGGATGGCAAAAGAGAGTCGAAATCGGGGGCTGCGGGTGGGTGAGCTTGTTTTTTCCGCTTGGGGGAAGGGTGGAAAGGGAATTTGGCCAGAAATAGATGCGGCGACGACCTCGTAGTTTTTGGGTCGACTTCTTGCTACCGGATCTTGATTGCGGCTCGTCTGGGGACCATTGGTTGCTGGTGCTTTCAGAGTCACGTCGCGGTGAGTTTGGGGTCTCCACATTAGGGACAAGCCACTAGATGTCAGCCGCACACACACAAAGAAAAGGAACGAAGGTATCCTGTCAGTCAACCCAGCACAAACTTTGGATTCGAACTGCCTGCAAAGGAGAGGCTGTGAGGGGTCGGGTGTGGAAAGCCGCAGGAGGTGCGTGTTTTGAGGTTGGGTGCTATGCCTGGGGTCCGCTTCAGAAGCATTTGGTTCAAGCTACATTTCAGGCTTTTGCTAGGACACACCTCGCATTTTCCTTTCCAATGGCCTTGCAATCAAAGGGCTTCCCGAAGCAAGAAAGGCTAGCAGCACCCGATCAGGGCGGTTCACGCTTCTTTTTCGGGGCTTGGGACATAACCGCGCAAGATCTAGCATTTAAACGGGTTTGGCTCGAAATGGAGCTATTCTCTAAACGGATGTTGGAGGTGGATTCGGACAAGCATTTTTGGGGCAGTGAACAGGGCGATCAGGAATGGAGAATGGATGGTTTCCATCTCGCCATTTCGCTTCCCCAAAACACTGGTACCCTCCAAGAAATGCAAAAACCCGAGTCCGACGCGAGCTCAGCCGACGCGAAGCCGTGCCGCTCTGAGGCGCAAGGGCTCCAAGCGCTTGGACAATGCGCCGCTGGAGTCTGGAGTTGGGGGACGCTTTCGGTGTTTTGCGAAACTGCGGACCCCTCTTTAGCACCACCTCCCAATGGACAAGTCTTTTCTTTTTGGCTTCTTGTTGAAAGCACTGAGAAGGTACCGATTTTGTTTTTTGGGAAGGAGCCGGATGCATTTGGGCGGATAGAAAGGAAGGTGCAAGGTGCAAGGTGTGGAATAGTTGCAGCGGTGAGTTAGGTTTGGACGACAAACGTAGGTTCTTGGTTCTTGGCAAGTAAAGCTTTAACTAGACCCGTTGCCTGCCATGCATAGAGAACTGTTTGCCAATCCAGCAGGTCGAGCGAGGGGATCCTCATGCCAGACGAGTAGCAGAGGTTCATTTGGGCTTCTGACACAACCAAATGGCCGTGAACAGCCTAAGTCCCTCCTTCATCCCGTCCCTTCGGTAAGAGATTCTTTTCTGCCTTTCAATCGCCTTCCCTGGGCATTTTTTTTGGATTTTTTAGTATACAGTTTTATTATTATTGTTTCTTTTCTTTCTTTCCATCCATCATAGTATACGCCAAAGACCGTTCCCTTTTTTCCAATTTTGAACATAACCCAAGAAGTGTACCTTCGAAAACCAGACATCCATGTCACTAAACAACACCGGGTGGCAAGGCACCATGCCTTTTGACTGGCTGGGCCCGCAGAACAAACCATGTTGGATCCTAAACCCTACGCAAGGGTGAACGTAGATGGCACAATAGGTATTTTAAACCCAAACAGGGGGAATTATGACTTTCACCAAACTGCAAATCCTAAGCTTCATCACGGAACTGTTGCGGGTGTATCAGATGATTGGCAGCTGGGCCAGACAAATGGCCGATCATGATTGTTTGACGCAAATGCGGCTGGGGAAGGCTGCAGCTGCCTTAGGTGTTCTATAGACACTTCAGGCTTGCTCTACATTCCTCTGTCTTGGATTCTGCTGGCCTGGCAACTCTGCCGTCAGGCATGGGAACAGAAGGCTGCGCCTAGCAAAAGGGGCCGGGGTTTCACTTGCCTTGAAACAGTTTTGCCCCGCTTCACAAAGCTCGGGAAGCGGGTTTCAACTCACCGTATTCCATGCGAGCGGCACCTTCCGATGCCTGATTCTGTTTCGCCGGGGGGTTGGGTTTCAGCGACGCTGAGGGTGGAGTTTGTGGTGACGCGGATCATGGGCCACTGGCCTTTGCACCTCATAGTGCTGCTGTTCTTCTCCCCTATGCGCCTTGGATCTCTTATCGGGGAGCAGGGCGACGGGAAGATGGGTCTGTCTTGTTTCTTGGGGATCCCCCAAAATGGTGGTTTGCTTGTTGGTTTCCCTTTAGAACCACAAGAAGGGGGTATCCTCAAAAAGACACGCCCGTATTGTGGGGCAGTGGGAGGGCGGCTGTGGCAATCGGGTTGAACGGGAGCCAACATCTCGTTGGTTGAGGCGCCTTACCGCTAGTGGGAGGGTGACCGACATGCTTTCCATTCCCAACGCACTTGTGCAAATAGGTCCTCTTGGATCGGGTTGTTCATTATGCGCCAGAGCTGTGAACATAATTGGCTTTGACTTTTAGGCCACACCCTCCCAGAAGGGTTGGTCCATTGGACATGTATCCTGGGCTTAACTTTCGCTTCGGCTGGTTTCGTTGGCCTTCATTGGGTTCCGAGTTGGGGCTCGGATGAGCTTGGGATTGGCTGCGAGACATATGGGGTTGTTCAACAATGCTATTCAGGTGCCTGCTAAAACATACTCCTTGCTTTGCCGCCACACTGCCCACAGAGGCATTGATGTGAGAAACCGCATTGCCTTCTTTATTTTGGTGCGAGTTTTTCTTGCTGGTGCTCAGCAGGGAATGAGGGAATGCACCCGGGGATTCCCTTAAAAGGAAAGTATAGGGGATGGTTTATCGGTGTCATTCCCTTATTCCCCGCTAAGCACCAGCAAGTTTTGTTCGGCTTAGCTTAAGAAGCGCCCCGCCTTCTCGGTGCCTAGGTTTCTCTACGTGGACGTCTCCTACAGTCCTTAGACCGCAACCCATGCGCAGTATTTGCCGAGAGGGCCGGCGTCCGTGGGACATCAGTTCGGATCCATGAAGATAGAAAGATCCAGGAGGGGACTTTGAGGTGAGGTGGTTGGCGCAGTTTCTCTTGTATGAGACAAGCGAGGTTGACACAGTACAGGTCGAGCCATTTGCATTGAGCCCGAATTTCTGCTGGGCAATTGTATGAAGTCTGGATGGATGATAGCACGCGGGTGTGCCATGTCCTACAACATGTTGCAAGTGCATTTTGGGACAGCCCCGTCACCCTCCCAGATCCGATCCCATACTTCAATATGCAGGACCCTTAGAGTTTGGTTCAATCTATCAGCCCATTGGCGGTGTTCCGCGGTAGTTTGCCTGGGGCTGAAGATCTGATTGGGAGATGAGCGAATGGCTCATGCTCCATGAGATTGTGCGATCCCTTTCCTACCCTGTACTACTTGAGGAACGGCAAACCATTGCAATTGATGGTGCGAGGGTTCTGTGCACGCGGCCTCTCTTGTACTTTCTTTTTAGTAAAAAATGAAATAAACAGCAGGAACAAATGTCAAAGGGAAAGCACCGCCACAGTATTTGTGGAATCTCCTTGGAACAAACCATGGCAGTTTCCACCGGTTTGAATCTCGAGGCGGCTGGCCACGGGCGATGTGGAACGCCTTCATCTCGGTGTTCATGCTGCAGGCGTTTCTGCCGCTATGGAGCGAGGGTTCCCAAAATTTGACCCGGGTCGCTTGCATTTTCCCTACCGGGAAACGCCATGTAAGGTGAGGGAAGGCTTGTGAGGCTTCGCTTCACTTCGGCAGAAAGACGCCAATTCATTTGCCGGGGAGTTGGGGTCAACGCGAGAGGACGTCGGACCCCATTTGCGTCCCAAGACCCAGTAGCTCATTCTGGCGTCATGTGTCTATGGGAAGCAGCCAAAGGCCCCTCCAACGGAAAGGTTCTCCTTTTCAGAATGGTTCTGAGAACCATTGGGCCCTTCGCCTGCGCCAGTCCTGGTTCCCCAAAAGCGCGGAGGCGTGCGGGCTGTGGCATTGGGGGGGAACAGGTAAGAGTGACTTGGGTCCTTTTTCGGTGGCAACCATTTTGCTGCTTTAGGACACTACCATTTGCCAATGGAGAGACCTTCAGTGTGGAGTACCCCCATCTGAAGGGGAGGTTGTTGTTTGAAGCCATTTTGAGACAAATCTGCCGAAGTAGCCGGCAAAGAAGGCGGGGAATGGAGTCTGGCTCGCCATGGCTTGACAAAATCTTTCCACGGGATGTGGCCGTGGGTCAACACCAATGGGATCCCTTTTTGGTTGGTAGGTGCACCACCCATTTTAGAGCCGATTTTTGTGGGGATTGGGATGTTCACTGGGGGTACGGGGTTTTGACCCATAGCCATGTCACGACAACTCGCCGGTGCACCTTGGGCACCCTGAACCTGGATCGAACAAATTTCATCGGCGGGGGTCCGGCTCGAAGCTTGTTGAGGCCATGAATCTTGGCTTTTTGGTCGAAGATGAGTCTGCTCACTAGGCGACTAGGCGAGCAAGGATCCGGGCGCTTTCTTTGCGTTTGGGGTTCATGGTCGTTTTGTGGCATGCGGCTCTTGAGGAATTGCTTTCGGAGCTCGGGTGAAGTGCACAAACCACGTGCTTCCAGCCATCTCAGCCATCGGACATTCCTCACTGCTCCGCGCAGCTTGAAGACTGCTGCGAGCCCTGGTCGTGGAGCTTTGGGTTTTTAGGAAACCTTTACGTTTGCCAGCTGGTGCCCCCGTCGCAGCATGGAGGCACCATTCAACATGTGCAGAAGGTTTTTCTCCAAGTCACTGGCTGCCCACCAGACTCCAAGTGGGTATGTCCAACTTGTTTTGAGGGTGCCCCTTGTTTTGCGGGTTTACACGGACACCGGGAGGAAAACCACAATTCTGGGGGAGCCCCCCCCAAGAATGACACACAAGAACTCCCAGACGCATTCCGGGGCTAGGTGTGGAATGCCCCGACCTGGTTCTTGTCGGCCCTCTCCTTCGCGCTCTGCGCGCTGCCGTACGCCCTGCGCATCATCGCCACCCAGAAGAAGGAACATCTCAGGAGCCAAGCCGAGCCAACTGGGGGGTGTTTGGGTCCCAACATGGGTTATGGAGCCTCCGGTTTTTGGGGGTGGTTTTCTTCTGGCGTCCCTTTGTAGCCGACCAGAGCATATATGGCTGTGGGTCAAAACTAGGTACCCAAAATGGAACCCTGGCAAATAGAACCAAGGACTGAAACCTGCGGTCCCTTGGTGGTTTAATGTTCACCCATACCAATATGGTGGTCGGTTTGCTTGCGGCCGCCTTGGAGCCTGCTTTTCGTTTCTGGAGGCTCAAGGGGAACGAGACCCGATTGGTTCGGGTTGAGAGATTTTTGTAGTTAATGTTGTCGCTGCAATGGTTTCGATTCACGGACATGAAATCCGGAGGTCAACCATGGCACATTTGCAGCTGAGCAACCAGCTGGAACCGAGTTCTCGAATTGCAACTCCCAACATGTCTCGAATATTTTCCCTTCGCTGTGACCAAAGAGCATTCATTCAGCCTGCCCAACTCCGTCCCATGTCAGGCCTCACGTTCTGGTTGACCGGGTCCCAGCAGCTTTTCCCTCGGGGGAGAAATGGGAGGAGAACCTTGATCATCCTGACGGTGGCCAGCTTGCTGCCCAAGGCTTGCGGAGTGGAAAGAGAGGAACAGCTCTATGGCTCTGGGTGAGGTTGGCCTATCCTAATCCTACAGGGACTCTGAACGCAAAGGGAAGGATCTAAAACAAACAGAACACACAAAGCAAACAGAACACACAAAACCCGTCAAATAGACAAATGGGTGTGGGTGAAAAATGGGTACCCAGAATGAAGCCCTGGTAAATGGAACCAAGTACTAAAACCTGCGGTCCAATTCCTGGTGGTTTCATTTTGCCATCAGGAACTTGCCCCAAGGGAGGCACCTTTACTAATCCCCTTGCAGGGTGTTCCCCAGAGAAAGTCAGTCCCGGATCAGCGCTGAATGGCTGCATGTCGGAATGCGACGAGTTTGGTTCGAGGAGTTTGCTCCTTTTGGGAGAGAGGAAGTCATTCAACATACCAGGGTTCCGGAATGAAGGCCAAGTTTTGGAGTGTGAGGTAGAATGGCAAGCGCTGAGGAATGCCAGATGGGGA